>OZ020567.1:63169323-63769323 GCA_963971475.1 Chrysops caecutiens
CCCTTGCGTTTTCCCAAACAACCAAAGAGGAATCCTACAATAGTTCGACTTGAATGTCCCTTGCCTCAACGGCAAAATGTAGTTTTTAGGGAAGGATATGTTCAGTAAGCTCTTCAAAGTCACAGAAGAACATAATTAACTGCTTTCTTTGAAATCAATCAAATTGATTCGTCAAATCTTCTATATACAGAGATACCGATACATTATATTTGGGCAGATAACGCAAAGAAATTGAAAAAACGTCAAAGAGGGGGTGGTAGAACTATTGCTAGATTATTTTATGTTTCTCCGAAAGATGTTGAGCCATTTCATTTGAGATTATTTTTGCTTCATGTTCAGGTTCCCATTTATTTTCAAGATTTGCGTACGGTTGGTAACATTGTTTACCCCACATTTTCAGCTACTGCACATGCACGAGGCATTGCATCAAATGATAGGGAGTGGCTTGAATGTTTATTAGAAGCAAAAGAATGTAATTCCCCTCAGCAGTTAAGAGAGTTATTTGCCATTATTTGTGGTATGAGCATTCCTGCCAATGCTTTAGACTTGTGGAATGAATTCAAAATTTTCATGTGTGAAGACTTTTTAAGAAATTTTTCAGAAAATGATTCTTATAACCGTTCTTTATTAGTTATAAAGAGTTTGAGTGGAGCCACCGACGAGGATGATTTTGCGAGCGACGTTCTTTTGGAATCTGAATTGTTATTTGAGTTTATCATTTCTGATTGCATTTTGTGAAGGTTGGAGTTGGTTTGTTGGACTAAAAAGTGGCGCAAAAAATTTTTGAAAAGGGAATAACGTTTGGGGATAGCCGTAGTTTGGAGCTCGGGGCAGGTTCCCGCTGAAATTTTCGCACGCCTTAGGAGCGTTAGGGAAAAGAACGGTATATAGATTTATTTGTCAATTTTGATCCGTCAGGTGACTTTGTTCAGTGGACTTATGTTCCATCTTCAGAGATGTATGTATATGTTCACGAGAACTCGTCATTGTACTAAAAAACATTAGGTTTAAGCATCGCGTAATCGTTTGTTGGGTTTATCGCGTCAGTGGTGCACGGGCTTTTCTCATCTACTGCCGGGTTTGTTGATTTTTCGATGATACTGGAGTCCGGTGTCGAAAAGGTTATTGGCCTTGAAGTCGAGTTGTTCGTTTAATATTGTGTCTGGATTGTTTTGAAAGGCCTTATATATTTCATATTCTTTGCGCGTTTTCATGTGTTTTCCTTTCTGACAGAAATGTAATGGTGTGAGATTGCTATTGATATCAGTGTAACTGTGGTTGTATTCTATTACATGTTTGGCGTAATGGGAGGTAATTTTGGTTTTGTTTGTGATTCTCTGAGGTGGAATGTGTTATTAAAACCTTGTCTCGAATGTTCTACCAGTTTGTCTAATCAAAATTTTTTTGCAGTCATTGCACGTGAGCTTGTATATGCCGGTTTTTTGTTCGTTGGGCAATTCTTGTTTTTCTCTGAGGATTTTTGAATGTTGTTGGTAGTTTTAAAGTTCACTTTATATCCCAGTTTCCGGAATTCATGTTGCAGGATATTCGGCACTTTATTTGTGTACTTTGCAGAGACGTATTTTTTATCTTGGTTAACGGCGTTTATGGTTTGGTGTTCTATGGACTTTTTCAGCTGGTGTTTTTTGAGTACGTTTTCGACTATTTTGGGTTGATATCCGTTTTGTTGAGCTATGTATTTGGTGATGTTGTGTTCTTCCTGGAAATCTTCTGGTTCTGACGGTACAATCGATAACCAGTGGATGAAGCTATTGCAGGCGGCCATTTTATGGGTGTGTGGATGATGGGAATCCGCGTGAATCGTGGTATCAATTGTCGTAGGTTTACGGAAAATTTTGAACTTGAAGGTTGGCGCGTTTCTAATTATGGTCAAGTCAAGGAAGTTTAATTTTTTGATTTTTTTCGTGTTCAATGGTGAATTTTAGTTTCTCGTTATAACCGTTCATGTAGTTTAGGATCGTTTCCATTTGCCTACGTGTGCCATCGAATATGATGAAGGTGTCGTCTACATATCTGAAGTATCCAACTATCTTGTTAGCCTGTGTGTTATTTGTGGAAAATAAGTGTTGATTTTCTATGTGATTCAGATAAATGTCTGCGAGAAGTCCTGAGAGTGGCGAAGCCATGGCCAGTTCATCCTTTTGTAAATAGCATTCGTTGTTATGTTTGAAATAGTTCTGTTTAAGTGGTAAAATGACCACGTTTACGAGCTCTTTAGTTTCTTCTGGGTTCATTTTTTTGGATTTGGTGAGGTTCTTTTCTATGATTTGAATAGTTTCTCTGACGGGAATATTAGTGTACATGCTCACAACGTCGAATGGGGCGAGTTTGTAACTTGTTTTCAGAGGAATTTTTTGTAGTTTTTCAAGAAGTTCTTCATTGTTTTTTACGGAATGATTGTTTGGGAGTTTGATGTTGTTCTTTATGATTTCTTGGATCTTTTCGGCCACTTTTCAAGTTGGTGAAGACGTAAAATTTAAAAGTGGGCGCACTAGCATTTCTGCCTTGTGTATTTTCACAAGACCGGTGAAGTGTGGTGCTCGTGGGTGGATCTCCTTCAATCTTTTGTAATATCTCTTTGTTGTTTCGTTGAATAAATTATTGCATTGGTTGATTGAATTGTTGATGATTTTGGTGAATGATTCGGTCGGGTCATTTTGGATTTTAGTGCAGTTGTTATTTTGCGAGAAATTCTCAACTTTGGAGTTGTATTATTCGCTATGAGTGCCTCATGTTTATGTTTGATCTGTGTTATCGTATGTTAAGTGTGTGTTTTCTGATTTTTCAATCGGTCATTGAATTTTCTGTTGATGATAGTTCGCGTTTCATGTTGAATCTTTTGATCGGGTATACTTTTTGTGGTTGCTTCAGCGTTAATAACTTCTTCAGTTATCCGTTCTTTGACCTGAAAACGTCTTTCTTCTCGTTGAGTATGTACATTGGTAGCCAGTCTAACATTCTTGTGTTACAAAACACCGTCATTTTTCAATCGCTAATAACTACGAGACTTATAACGCGATAACAAGGGTTGATGTCACAGTGGATAGTATATGTTTATACGTATGTACTGTGTGGCATTTGTTTTTCCGGTGGCATCATCGGGCTAGTGTAAGCACCCACGCGTTATTGTTGTTTCTTAGCGTTGTGTGAGAATATTTATGAGTGAAGCGTGAGAACCCTTTAAGCTAGAACATTGATTGGGATATATATGGTAAGAGCATGAAAAGAGCTACAAGGACCGAAAGTGAAACAATAAAAATATTTTGAGAAATATAGGCAAAAATCGTTACGAGTTTGAAAATCCCAAAAATATGGATGATATCGTCTCAAATGAGGCGTAAATATGCACCGAATTATAAAAAACTCAAATTGAAGAAAACCCACATCAAAACAAATATTGAAAACCAAAAATGTTCAGTTCAGAGCAAGTGTGAGAGCAACGGCGGCATCGATGAAGAAATAAAAAAACGGCAGACGAAAATTAACTTGTAAATTATCTATAATATAACCGTACTATTCTCCTTAACCATTGTAATTAATATTTTGATAATCAAAGCACATATTAGTACAAAAATTTTGTTTGAATTTTTTTGACGTTAAAACGTCTTTACCCTCGTTGTGTACACTGATAGCCAGTAAATCTTTCTTGCGATACAATATACCGTCAGAATTCAATCGCCAATAGATACGAGGCTAATAATGCGATAACAACTGTTGGGGTCACAATGGATAAAGAATTCCTGTATGTTCTTATGGTGCAGCATTCGTTTTGCGCGTGACGTCATTGGGTTAGTTCACTTACGCACGATTGCTTTTAATAAGCGATGCGCAAAATTATAAATCAGTGCAGCGTGGGAACGCGATAATGTAGGACATTCGTTCGGGAGTCGTTGTAAGCAGTTTGAGAAGATCTAATAGGACCTAAAGTGAAACAATAAAAATAATCGCCGAAGTATAACTAAAAATCTGTATTAAATTGAAAAAGAAATATTAAAGATATCTTTTCAAATGAGTCGTAAATATGAGTCGAATTGAATAAAACGCAAATCAAAGAGAGCTTGCATCAGAACGAATTCAAAAAAACTTGAAGTGTCCAAAGCCCAGTAAATGTCAGAGCTGCGGCAGCATTAAAACAAAATGAGAAAAGGCGCGAAAAATTAAACTTGTGATTTATCTTTTCTATCATCGTATTACTCTATATGACCATTGTATAAGAGACATTGATTTAAGAACATACTAATAAGAAACACTAATTATAACTTTTATTCCTGATTTCACGGAAAATCTACGGCGCGGACCTTGACTGGGCCTTTCGGTTTTTGTTATTTTTTGGAATGTTATATTTGAGGCCTTTGTTGAGCAGATTCAACTCCTCTTCAGCTATGCGAGGGTAAAATTTGTGTGCGCATATGATTCTTTCAGGTGATTTTTGGTTTTTCATTAAGTTGTTCAGCTTCTTGTCGTGTGTTTTTTGGATTTTCCTAGCTATTTCTTGGGTATGTTGGTTGATATGTTCATATATTTTGTCTATGAGAATTGGATTTGTTGTGTTCAATAGTTTTAGGTGGTTTTTGTATAAGTTTTTATTGAGTGTTTGTTTCTTGGCGAATAGTTGCTTAAGTTCTTGTTTTAACCACTACTTTTCGGCTAGGTTCGGCTAGGTTTGATTTTCTTTGCTGCTGATGTGTGGGTCTTGATGTTGACTCTTGCAAGTTTGGGTATTATGCCCATGTTATTGCACTTTTTATTGAACTTGATGCTTAATTGAACCTTGATTAATTTCAGTTCGATTTTACGATATGTATTCATCATAGATGCTTGATCTGGCAACTTAAAATCCATTTTTTGAGGTTTTGGTGTCCTGTCACTCCAATACAAATATATAGATTTATTTGTCAATTTTGATCCGTCGGGTGACTTTGTTCAAATATTTTCAAAAAGAACGGTGTCAACACGGATTGGATACGAGTCTAATGGAAAAGGGACACGAGTTATTTTTAGCAAGAACTCAATGCACGTATTTATTGTGTGGCGCTTGTTTTTCCCCATGACGTCATCGCGCTAGTGCACGCGCCCCCGCGTGATTGTAGTTTTTTAGCGTTGTGTGAGGATATTTATGAGTGTAGCGTGAGAACGCGTTAGGCTAGGACGTTGATAAAGTTTCCATTGCTACAAGCATTAAAAAACCTACCCGGACCTCAAGCAAAACAATAAAAATATTCTCCGAAATAAAAGCAAAAATCGGTACGAATTTGAAAATCGGAAAAATATGGAATATAAGTTAATAAATTTTTATTTATTATTTTATAAAAAAAACAAATTTTTAATTTTGCTTCTATACGTTTTTATTCAAAGGCTTCCAAATAACAACTGAACTTAACTTAGAACTTAAATCTACTTATAGTTATGCTAACTCTACCTGTGCTTGCCCAACTTATTTCCCGTGGGAAAAGAGTTCCCGCCGTCTGCCGAAATCCGATGCTCTTCGCGTGAAGTTGGTTCTTTGTTGGATTAAGTAAATTCCATGGGGACGACTGTTGCCGGGACAAGTCACGTTGCAGCAGCACATGTCCAATTTTTTATTGGGGAACATTCGAGAATATAACGTTAAGTCTTCCCCTCTTAAATTCAGATGTCCTCATCTGAAGCGGCTATTATTGGTCCATATTTATTTGAATGACGTTTGGTAGTTGAGGTTCTATTGCGTTGACTGATGATGGCCTGCGTTTGACAAAGTCGGTAAGTTTTCGGCACCTTTGCAGGAGAACTGATACGAGAATTAATATGAGGACAGTAAGTTTGGAAAATGTTGAAAACTGGTAGACTACTTGTTCTGCTTGTGAAAGTTCTCCCACACACACAAGGAACTATGATTAAATCGAGCTAGTGCTTGGGCACTTTTGCTCTTTTATAGCTGTGAGAGTTATTTTCTCACTGGTCAGTTAGTCTGTCAGTATTGTTCTTAGGTCGTTGTAAGTCGAGTTTGTTTGGGGTGGTTTTCTCAAAATTTCTAGTGTTGTGTTAGGATGTTCGTCAATTTTATCAAAGAGTTTAAGCGCTTTATCTTTTATATATTTATATATTTAGTCTCTAATTTCAGGTCTTTGTGGAAATCTTTATTCCTAACATACCACGGAATTTTGAGAATTTGTCGGATTGCCTTGTTTTGGCATCTTTGTAGCTGTTTTTTGTTTGTTTTGCATGTTTTGTAGTATGCCAAACTCCCATATACAAGACTTGGCCTGATAACTTGCTTATATATGAGCAGTTTGTTCTTTAAATTCAGTTTTTTGTTGCTAAAAAGGGGTTTGAGAGCGTTTAGGGTTGTGGAGCAGATTCTTCGTTTGTCACGTATGTGTGTAGACCATGAAAGTCTATTGTCGAAAGTCAGTCCTAGGTATTTTGCCGTCGGTTTCCAGTTTATTATTTGATCGTTGACTTCCAGATTTTGGGGTATTTGGTTACGTTTCCTTGTAACAAATATGGCCTGTGTTTTGTCCGTGTTTAATTTAATCTTCCACTTCATGAAGTATTCCGCTAACCTGTTAATGTAATTTTGGAGATTTCTTGTGATGTTATTTGCTAGCCTTGACGTGTAGTAAATGCACGTGTCGTCTGCAAATAACGACAATTTTGTGTTAGGTGTCTTGGGAATGTCTGCCGTGTATATATTATATAGCACTGGCGAAAGTGGTGATCCTTGCGGAACTCCTGCTTCAATGATTCGTGTTGTAGATAAGTGTGTGCCTATTTTGACACAAAAGCTTCTGCCCTGTAAGAAGGATCCAATTATTTGGATAAGGGATTTCGGAATTTGGAGTTGCTGCAGCTTAAATATAAGTCCTGCATGCCAGACTTTATCGAAAGCCTTTTCAATGTCAAACATTACCAGGCCTGTCGACTTCCGTTTATTTAGACCATTTCTTATGTGTTGGACCACCTTTGCTAATTGGAGTTCCGTGGAGTGTGTTGGCCTGAAGCCAAATTGTTCCTCTGGGATTATATTCCTCTCGTTTATCTCCTCACACAGTCGTGTGAGTAGTATTCGTTCGGTAATTTTCCCAAATGTTGGAAGAAGGCTTATTGGCCTCCAGTTCTGTGGGAAGGAAAGGTTTTTGTTAGGTTTCGGAATCACAGTTATTGATGCCTTTTTCCAGGTTTTCGGGTACCTCCGGAATTGGAAGATCAAATTTATTGTATTGGTGAATAAGTTCAGTATATTGTCTGGTAGGAAAGACATGCACATGTTGGTTATGTTGTCGTGTCCTGGTGATTTTCTTTTTTGTAGATGTCTAATTATTTGTTTAATTTCTTGTAGGTTTGTGTTTCGTATTGGTTCTGGGTCTGGAGAGCTTCCTCTCATTATAGTGTTTGATTTTCTAATTACCAGTTCTTCGAAATTAGTGTCATATTCTGGGTCTATGTTTTCCCTAAACTGCAGTTCGAGTGAATCTGCAAAAGCTTCCGCCTTGCCTTCCACTTCGTACTGCAGTCCATTTGCCCCGTGTATAGTTGGCATGTTGGGTTTATTTTTGTTTTTAAAATATTTGCATAGACGCCAGAAATCTTTTGAACCCGGTTCTATAGTGATGAGGAAACTCTCCCATTTTTCGTTGTTGTGATTCTGGATTAGTCTTCTTATTTTATTTGTGAGTTTGTTAACTTGCCGTCGCAAGCTCGGATCACCCGTTTGTTTTGCTCGTTTTCTTAGTCTGTTTCGTTTCCTTATGATTTCCTTTATGGTCTGTGGAAGATCGTATGGATTGTGTTGTTGGATTGGGATTGTAATTGTATTTTTGTCTTTCGTCTCTATGATTTTCTCGGTTATTTTGTTTATCGCGGTGTTTATATTGTTTTCTGTTTCGAATGTTATGTCGAGTGTTTCGTTGAGGAGGGAATCTTTGAATTTTTTCCAGTTTGTTTTTCGTTTTGTTCGGACTGTTTCATTTACATAAGTGTCTTCGATTATGAAGAACACTGGTTTGTGGTCTGAGTTTAGTTCGTCTAGTACTGTCAGTCTTATGTTGTGGTCTATACCTTTGCTTAATCCTATGTCAAGCGTGTTGTTGTTGCGATAGCCAAAGTGTGTCGGTTCGTTGGGGATAAGAGTTTGGATGTTATTATCTAATACAAACTTATTAAGTTCAATTCCTTAACGGTTGCTTCTTGAGGATCCCCAGTGCCTATTATAGGAGTTGAGGTCCCCCGCGAGAAAAACTGCTTCGTCGAGCTCGAAGAGAAGTTTGAGTTCGGCGGAAATATCTCTTGTATTAGGAGGTTTATATGCCGAAATGATTGTTAACTGAAAATTTTCTGTCTTCACCTTTACTATGGTGGCTTCAATTTTGGTAATTTGAGGAGTAGGAATTTGGTGGTGTTGTATACCCCTTCTTACAAGGATCGCTGTTCCTCCTCCCCGACCATGCATTCTATCGTTCCTGTATAGAATGTAGTTGGGGACACGGAAGTTTATTGCCGGTTTGAAGAAAGTTTCCTGTATGAGTATGATGTCAACTCTTGTGTCAATCAAGAATTGCATCAACTCTCCTTTCTTTGGCACCAAGGAATTTGCGTTCCATGTTAGAATGGTTATATTATTTGTGCTGGTCATTATTGTTGTGATGGAGTGTAGATTGTTGGCGCCGCGAAGCTTTCCATCATCGTGGTCTTCATGTTCTTCATCATGATGTTGAATTGGTTCTGCATCGTGGTGAAGAACTGTTCAAATTGAGTTGGATTCGGGAGAGGGTTTGGGTTGTGTGGGAGCGGATTTGGATTATTTGGTAGAGGGATATTTGTTCTTATGTTTGGAGTGGCTTCTTTTCTGGGATTCGCTATGTTAGCATAGGATTTTTTAAAATTTTTTGGGTTGCTGGGGCAGCCATCATAGCTAGTGAAAGTTCTATCTTCTTGGTGTTATTTATATGGATTTCCTCTAACATTGGTAGGGACATTATTTGTTCGGAGTGACTTTCGTTTGCTGTGAACTGAAGAATCGGTGGTAGGATGTGGTGTGCTGCTTTCTCTATTGATTGGTAGGTTTTTCCTTTGATGGTTATGGATGCATTGTGGAACTTGACGAGATATGTCCCGTTGAGGCGGTGTGTTTCGTTTGCAATGGTTATGTCGTCGTTTAATCGTCCCACGGTGGGGACGTGCTGATTGTTACTTTTTTTACATTGAGATGGACGGCTTTGCAGCAGATTTGGGAGGCAAGGGTCATTGATTATATTGACTTAATCTATTCTTTTACAAATTGTTAAATTCTTAATTATCTTACAATTTCCTTTTATTCCGCACATTTTGTCTTGCAATCTTATTACATTTTTAAATTCTATAAGGTTAACAACATTCTTTGTTTTAACTGGTATAATTAACAATTTTTCATATGTTTCATTTGTCGTCATTGGGATGCTTACAATGTACAGTAAACAAGAATTATTTGTTACAATTTTAATATCTGAATAATCTAAAAGTTCATCTACAGTAGAAAATGGTAATTTTTCTTTTTCAATTCTGTCAATAGCTAGTTTTACCTCTGCGTTTGACAAAATTAGACTGAAAATTATTCCTGATTTCGCCCAATGAATAGCGTATTCAATATTAACTAATTCTTCTTTTATTATTTTGAATTTATATTGTAAGCTTAAAATATATTTGTTTTTAATAATGTCAAATCGTTTTACTTCATTTATTAAATCATTTGTTATTTTAGTTAAATTGTTCATTCTTTCATTATAAAGTCTGTTAATAATTCTTTGTTTATTATTATTTTCTAACAAATTATTCATTTTATTATTTAAAATCTGAAAATCATCATGGTCCGGACTACCGGCAATCCACTTCCATGCACTACCAATAAAATTGAGTGATCGTTTATTTCTTGATGGTTTAATCCTATTCAGAGATTCTTCGATTTGAGATAGTTCATGTGTTAGGTGAGGATATAAAGAACTTGTGTTTGTTTGCAAATCTGTCTAGTATTGTTCGTGTCTCGTCTATAAATTGTTGGAATCTGTCCAGTGGAATCAAGATTTTGTATTTCGGCGAGTGTGATGCCGATGAGGTACCTATAATAAAATTTTATTTTATTTCTTATATTACTTTTGTGAACAATTTTGCCTGACTCTGTTACAACGGTAGTACGTCTATTTTCTTTAACAACTTCTGCAGTATACCTAACAGATAATTTCGAACCTAGTCTTTTATTGTGTTTGACATGAATCGTTTGACCTTTTTCGTACATTTTTATTGATTTTCATTGTTTATTATGATAATTAATGTCTTTTTTTTGTTTCATTTGTAGTCTTTGAATGTTATTTGGTGAAGTTGTTCCAATTGTTCTGGTGAAGCCTTTGGAATCCTTAATTTTTAGACAGTCTTCTAACATAGAAGTTATTGATGCAGAATTTAGAGACATTTCATTGTCAATTACTATCATTTCGGGTACGCTAAAAAAATACATGATCTCTTTAAGTTTTTCTTTGATGTCTTCAAAGGACTTCGATTTAATAATGAAACACTTTGCGAGTTTGGCGAATTTATCAATGGCTGTTAGGACCAATTTACCTTCTGTAGAGTAAATATCTATGTGAATGATATGTCCTGGGTATTTTGGAATTGGGGTAGGACAAAGTTCCTGTTTGTTAGGATGCCTATCGTACTTGTTTTCCTTACAAATTGTACAGCGTTTGACTAAGAAAGTTATTTTTTTCGCCATTTTTGGGAAATAATATTTATCGAGAATTTGTTCCCTATTTTCCTGCGCGTTACGGTGAGCCCGTTTGTGAACAGTAAGGATTTTTTATCTTGATCGTTCTCATTTGGAATATCTTGCACTTGTGTTTGAGTGAAACGAATTTTATAATTTTTAAAATGGATCGGATAAATTTCCTGGATTTTTCCCATTATATGCTCTTCCGTTTTTAACCCGTTTAGGGTTGAAGGATTGAGATACCGTTTGAAAATTTCTATGAGATCTTCCTCGGAATAATCAGATTTAGAATGGATATGTCTCACGTAATTAGGGAAAAGTTGTATTAATTGGTAACTAGTTTCGTCACCAATCTGAAGGATGAGTTGGTTACGGAATACGTTTATTGGCACTTCAACTGTTGGGATAAGATTGTGAGAGGAGCTATCATCGCTATGTTGTGTTACACTACTTAGTGCATTGATTTGATTTCGTTCAGGGGTTCTTGACAGGGCATCGGCGACAACGTTGGATTTTCCGGGGTTGTATTTAAGTTCATAATTATATTCTTCAAGAATGGCCTTCCAACGCTTCATTTTGGCATTAGTGTTCTTGTTGCTAAGGGCATAAGTGAGAGGTTGGTGATCAGTAAAAATCTTTAATTTCCTTGACCCGTAAGGGAAGTTTCTTAGAGTACTTAGAGCCCAAATTATCGCAAGCATTTCCTTCTCATTGGCTGCATAGTTTTCTTCTGTTTTATTGAGTGTTCTTGAAATAAAGGAAATTGGCTTGTCGTTTTGCGAAAGTACTGCCCCTAGGGCGAAATTAGATGCATCCGTCGTGAGCTCGAATTCTTTCGTAAAATCAGGGTAGGAGAGAAGGACTTCGCTGGAAAGGAGTGAATTCTTTATTTTGTTGAATGCTTCGACTCCACTCTGGTCGATATTAATGATTCGCTTTTTAGATTCATGTTTGGACACATGTCCATCCTCCCCTCTTAAGAGCGACGTCAAAGGTTTTGCGAGATCAGCATAGCCTTTGATGAAGCGACGATAATAGCTTGACATACCTAGAAAGGAGCGTAATTCTTTAACTGTTAATGGCAGGGGATAATTAACAATTGCTTTGACTTTCTTTGGGTTTGCTCTTTAGGAAGGAGCATTCTTTAAGCCAAATGGCAAACGAGTAAATTCATATTTTCCATTATTTACGGAAAAAGCCGTCTTCTCGATATCTGATTCCCTTAGATCTGATGAAACCGCTCTTCAGGTCAACGACGGTGAACACTTTATTCTCACCAATATTTGCAAGTACATCGTTAATGTCAGGGATGGGATATCTGTCGGCAATTGTGACAGAGTTGAGTTTACGGAAATCGATGACCAGTCTATACTTCTTTTCTCCTGATGCGTCTTCTTTTTTTGGAATAATCCAAACGGGAGAATTGTAAGGCGGAGGGTCTGATTATTCCGTCTTGACGCAATATTTGAATTTGTTTTTCTACTTCGTCCTTAAGACAAGCGGGATATGCGTATGGTCGCGAGTATACCGGATCAGGATTTGTTGTTCGAATTTAGAGTACGATTTTTGTTTAAACTTCTGGTCTGGAATTTCAGGATACAACGTCCAACAATGGTCAGCCATCATGCTTTCGTTCCAAAACCCTTGGTAACGAACTTCCATAGCTTTAGTGTCTTGCAGAAAGCGTTCCCCTTGCTCATCACTCACTGCACCAAGGTTTTCGGGAAAGAAATCTAAATGGGAATGCAGGAAGTGCATTTTCAACGACATTCGACAATTCATTTTTTTGAAAGTATCAATGAGTTTCTCAACCCCATCCTTATATGCATGGGAATTGTTATTCCCCAGAAAATTTGCGTATATCCATTTGAAAGCCAGCCAAGCTTCCAATTTCAGTGGACTGAGGGCCCGTTCAAATTCAATATCCAATATATGCTCCCGGATTTGTGACCCAACAAAAATTCCTTCCTTCAATTTAGCTGCACTAACTTTCGGAAATTTCGTAGCAAAGTATTGGAACCGCTGTGAATTAAGTTTACCCATTGCTTTATCTAAATTCTTCATTAAACCAAGTTTAATGTGGAGAGGTGGTAGGAAGATCTTGTGGGGATCAACTAAGGGGACAGACTGGACACTGCCTGCTCCTGGGACATATGTAGACCTTAGTGGCCAGTCACGTTTGCTGTAGTGTTCCGTTGTGGCACGACTGTCCCACAGGCAAAGGAAACAGCAATATTTTGTAAATCAGCTTGCATACCCATTAACATACCTATAACTTTAAGATCTCCACAGATGCTCCATTGATGACTGTCGTACTTGATTACCGTAAGTAGTATTTCCATATTGTCATATGTCTCTTTTAGATGCACAGAATGGGCAATAGGGATGGATGGCTTGACATTCCCGTTGTGCAAAAGTACTGCTTTCAGGCTTCTGTGCGACGAATCGATGAAAAGACGCCAGTCAGATGCCGCATATGTCTGACATAATTCTGTGAATAATGAAAACAGAAAGGCACATCTACTGCAAAGTATGTTACTATGTTAATATTCCGCTTTCGGTAGTAACTGATACGAACATTTTTGTCAAGTAAATTGTTATCCTGCAGGCAAGAAGCTCTGCTTTCTCTTTAGATAGTGACAGGTCTCTAACAAGATCATTCAATTGTCCTTGGGTTAACAGCTTCGGCTCAAAATTTCCACCTTCCAATGTGTAATCAGGATCTGCAGACGGTCCGGGAACGCCACCAGTTGCAGTTCATCACTATCCGCTTCATTTTCGATGGAATTTACACCATCATCTGCAGGAGTTGGAATGGGCAATTCTTTATAATGTTTCACTTGTCTTCGTGCGGAATCCATGACTGGATAAATAATATATTGTTTGTTCTTTGCAGAAAACCCTGTGATGTTGACAGTACAAAAATAACAATCTGCATGATGATCTCTCGGCTCCCTCCATAACATGGGTATGGCAAATGGCATTGAAGATTTTTTTTTTCGCCCAATAGCGTAATCCGTTTGAACCAGCAGAGCAGATTTAATGTGGTGCCCAGGTTTTATCTTGGTCACCTAGGTGGCAACCAAATTAAAAATTGAATATTTTCTTGATGCTGGGTGTAATAGTTCGTCGTTGTAGTTTAGTTGTGAAGTTGCCACACACATAACAAAACTTGTCAGGGTGATTCTTACAATCTCGAGGCATGCTGATTGATCCAAGCAATATATTTGAAACGATGTAACACCAGCACTACACTTTATACACTACACTTTGCACATATGATATAAGTAAATCTGTGTATTTATATGTATGCTTTCATCATAAAAACTATACGTGCTACAAAAAATCTGATTGCAGTTTTGAAATCAGCGTTATATATTGTATCCAGACAAAACAAAATTTTCTCTGATGAAAATTCTTTGTTGACCAGTGCTATCAAACTATTCATTACAATGGTTATAGAAAGTAGTACGGTTACAGAATAGATAAATCCCAAGTTGATTTTGTCCGCTGTTCCTTTATTTCTTTTTCGATGCCGCCGTAGTTCTCTAACTTGCTCGGCACTGAACATTTTTGTTTTATAATAATCTGTTTAATGCTGGTTTTCTCCGATTTGATTTTTTACAATTCGGTGCATATTTACCGCTCCTATGAGACGATATCTTCCATATTTTTTCGATTTTCAAATTCATACCGGCTTTTGCTTATATTTCGAAGAATATTTTTATTGTTTCACTTTAGGTCCTCATAGCCCTTCTCATGCATTTGACAACGATACTCCAATCAACATCCTAGCGTAATGCGTTCTCACGCTACACTAATAAATATCCTCACCCAACGCTAAAACAACGCTTTAGCGCTTGCACAAGCCCGATGACGTCACGGGAAAATCAAGTGGCACACAATAAATACGTACAAATATGTTCTATCCACTGTGACCACGGCCACTGGTATCACGTTTTTAGTCTCGTAGTTATTAGCGATTGAAAAATGACGGTGTTTTGTAACACAAGAATGTTAAACTGGCTACCAATGTACATACTCAACGAGAAGAAAGACGTTTTCACGTAATAAAGGTAGAGGGGATTCAATTAATAGAAGGGGTTAAGCACAAGATCATAGTAAAACGTAAAAGTACAGGAGATAGGGATAAGGTTCTTGACAAGAAAGTTAAGCTGAAGGGCACGAATATTTATCTAGACAGGGACCTTACATGGAGAGAAAGGCAGGGGAGAATGAGGATAAGGGAGTAAGCAGGAAAAGGGAGAGAGGGAAAAGCGTTTTTATAAAAGGAAACTTCATAAGGATTGGGGAGAAGTAGAATGCGTGGGATGATAAGAATTGGGGTTTTTAAAAAAGGTACCGGAAGTGTAGGCGTTAGTAGTACGGAGGGTGGGTGTAGGGGTGCAACGCAAAAGGGTAAAGCTATGGGAAAGGAAGAAGAAAGTAAGCAGGACAAGAGGGAGGGGATTGAACTCAAAAATAGTAAGGGAGAGAGGATGCTGGAACTGTGCTGGGGTGAGAAAGAAGGAAGGGGAATTTTGGGATTATGTCAGACAGTTTAACATAGTATGTATGGTAGAATCGTGGGCGGAGGAAGGTAGTAAAGGGGAGGGTCGGATTGAATTAGAGCTGAAAGACAACAAAGTCATTTCGAAAGATTCACTAAGAGGTGGCATGAGGGGAGATCGAAGAGAGGGTTAATGATGGTGGTGAAGAGATAGGTGGGAAGCTGGAGAGAGGTGTTCACTTAGAGGGATAGAAACGAAGTTATAGGGGGCATGCTGACTAGAAAATTTAGGGGAAATGAGCATGAAGATACTACATGGGGGAGTGGCAGGGGATGAAGGGGTGGAGTGCACATTTATAGGCCCGAACGGTAGCTCGGTAATTGATGACATAACCGCGAACGATAAGGGTATGGAGGAAGCAGAAAGCTTAGTTATAAATCATAGGATTGATCACACCAGGCTACGATTGAGGTCGGCCTTAGGTACAGAAAGAAGGTGGCGGAGACATAAGTTAGGAATATATGGAAATCAAAAAGGGGTGAACGCGCAATTAGAGTGTTTAGGAATGTGCTAGGCAACCTTGAAGGGATAGGTAGCTGAGGGGATTTGGTAAGAAGAATGGAGTATTGAGAGAATAATAAGGGATAGGCCAGGGAAAACTTTCTGGAAAGAGATGAATAAGAACAGGAAAAGGAGGAAAGGGGTAGATGAAGGCATAACGGTAGCAGAGTGGGAGGCTCACTTTGAGAGCCAGTTGGGCGGATGGCAGCAGAGATGGGAAGTCGGGCTGGAGGTGAGATCGGGCGAGGAGGAGGAGGCTAATCAAGAGGAAAGCATAAGGCGATTGGAAGTTTAAGAAACAGTAAAGAAGCTAAAGAAAATGAAGGTGCCAGGGCCAGACGAAATCCCAAATGAGGCGAAAATATATGGGGGTCCGGAATTGGAGAGAGCTTTAACCAGGATCATGAACAAGACCTATATAGATAAGGACTTCCCAACACAATAGAGGATGGGTTGAGTGAAGCCGATTTATAAAAATGGGAGCAAATGGCTAACGAAAAACTATAGGCCGATTACGATCATGGACTCTGGTTACAAGTTATATGCGGAAACATTGAGGAAGAGAATGGAGAGGTTTTCGGAAGGGGAAGGAAAACTTGGTGAAACTCAAATGGGCTTTAGAAAACGGAGGGGCACAATAGATGCAGTGTACTTGCTGAAGGCGTTGATCGATTATAATTCAAAGAAGGGAAGGAGAAAAAGGGTGAACGAGCTGGGGGTGGTATACGTATATTTTGCTGACTTGAAAGCTGCATTTGACAATCCCGATAGAAAGGTGGTGATGGAGATCACGGAGAGGTTAGGGATTGGAAGGAGATTGAGGGAGGTGATAGCGGCCGTTTATGGAGGAACGATCAGCAGGGTGGTGATAGGCGAAAAAACGGTGGCCGGGTTCTGGTCGGGAAAAGGTGTCAGATTTGTTGTTGTCTGTCACTATGGAGGGGCTGCAGGAAATAGTGAACAGGTTCGGAAGTTACGCGGAAGGGAAAGGGCTGAGAATAAATATAGATAAGTCGAAGGTGAAGAGGCTTATGAGAGGAAGTGATTGGTGGAGAGAAATGAGGATTCCACAACGGAGAGGAGACTTGATAGAGGAGGTGAAGGAAATCCTATAGTAAGGGTATAGAGAAGCTCGCGGTTAGACTTGCATCTATAGCGGTCAAGTTTGAGGAGAGGTGGCGAGATTTGGACGAGGGGGACATAAGAAGGGAGTTTATAAGGTTGTTAGACGGAAAGCTAGTGGGTTCAGAGATGATTCAGGATAGGAGGAAGTTTCTTAGAGAAAGGGGGTCGTCTGAAGAAAAGTGGAAAGGTAGAAGAAGAGGAGGGAGGGAGACCTGGAGAGAGTTGGAAAGGGTTGGAAGTGATCTCGGAAGGCAAGCTTCGAGGTTCGCGGCAGAGGTAGGTTGGTTGGTTTTGGAGGGGGAGCAACCCATATATCCACAAAATAACTTTAACCCAAAATATGAGAGCCTTACCTCATGAAATTGATTTCATTGAATTTTTTAAATCTCTTGGTAATGCAACTTTAGCCACATTCCCTGATTTCGGACAAGAGGTTACTGAAATTCCTTCTTATTTATTTAGCAGCAACTCCGTGACTGCAGATACTTATGGCAATGTATCTGAAACCTATCAGTATAACGATATACTCAATTCGGTTATATTAGAACCCAAATACCAAGACTGCACTTTCATCAATGCAGAAATTTTTAATAGTCTGCCCGGAGAGGAATGAATATGTTTGAGTTCCGTTAAAATCTTGAGTGATGATTATAGAGAGCAAATAGCAAAATCAACGGAGACACATGTTTCCAGTCGAACATTTAAACTCAGTTGATGTGAGTGTGTTTATATTCTTAATCAACGTAGGCCATGTGTCTCCGTTGATGAGCCAGAAAATGCAATGCAGCAGGCGTGTTTTTTGGTTACCGAAGTTGATGATAAATGCAAACAGCTCAGTTAGTTTTTGGTTTGCCAATTGTTTACTTCACATAAATATTAAATTTACGCATAGTCTAGTTTTTGACGTGAAAACGTCTTTCTTCTCGTTGAGTATGTACATTGGTAGCCAGTCTAACATTCTTGTGTTACAAAACACCGTCATTTTTCAATCGCTAATAACTAGGAGACTAATAATACGATAACAACGGTTGGTTGGTGTCACAGTGGATGGAGCATGTTTGTACGCATTTACTGTCTGGCGTTTGTTTTGCCAATGACGCCATCGGGCTAGTGCACGTGCCTACGCGTGATAGTTGTTTTAAGCGTTGCGTGAGTGTAGTGTGGAAACGCATTAAGCTAGGACATAGATTGGGGTATCATTGTAAAAAGCATAAAGAAAGCTACAAGGACCTAAAGCGAAACGATAAAAATATCCTCCGAAATATAAGCAAAAATCGGTATGAATTTGAAAATCGTAAAAATATGGAAGATATCGTCTCATATGAGTGGTAAATATGCACCGAATTGTAAAAAACTCAAATCGGAGAAAACCAGCATCAAACCGAATATTATAAACCTAAAATGTTCAGTGCCGAGCAAGTTAGAGAGCTACGGCGACATCGAAAAGGAAATAAAAAAACGGCGGAAAAAAATAAACATGTGATTTATCTATTCTCTAACCGTACTACTCTCCATAACCATTGTAATGAATAGTTCGATAATTAAAGTACATATAAGTACGAAAATTTTGTTGTCATTTTTTTGACGTTAAAACGTCTTTTCGCTCGTCAAGTGCACTGATAGCCAGTCAAACTTTCTAGCGCTACAATACACCGTCAGATTTCAACCGCCATTAGCTACGAGGCTAATAATGCGAAAACAACTGTTGAGGTCAAAATGGATCGAGAACTTCTGTACGTGTTTATCGTGAAGCATTGGTTTTGCGCGTGACGTCATCGGGCGAGTTCACGTACGTATGATTGTTGTTAATAAGCGTTGCGTAAAATTAATAATCAGTGTAGCGTGAGAACGCGATCATGTTAGACGTTCGGGTGTCATTGTCAAGGAGTTTGAGAAGAGCTACCAGGATCTAAATTGAAACAATTGAAATATTCGCTGAAGTACATACAAGTAAAAATTGGCATTAAGTTGGAAATTGCAAAAAAATTAAAAGTATCGGCTCATAGGAGTCGTAAATATGGGCCGAATCGAATTGAATGTAAATCATATAGATCTTGCAACAAATCGAAATCAAAAAGTCCTAAAGTGTCCAGTGCCGAGTAAATGTCAGAGCTACGGCAGCATTGAAGAAGAAAATAAAAAAGGTGCGAAAAAATAATCTTGTGATTTATGTTTTCTGTCACCGTATTACTCTATATAAGCATTCTATAAAAGGCATTAATTAAAGTACATACTTCTTGTTCGTATGTACTTAAATTAATGCCTTATTATAATTTTATTTCCAAGTTTTCACGGAAAATCTACGGCGCAGACCTTGACTGGGACTTTCGGTTTTATCTCATTGTTTTTCACATTTTTGATAATTTGTTTGGCCCTTTTCCTAATTATATCTACTTGAAGTTGATAATTAAGGAATTTGTGATTAGTGGATGGTTATATCAAAAAGGGATTGCGCTGCTGACAATCTACCGAAGTATTGGTAAAGTAATCGGTACCTTTGCACACACCACTAGCACGCTAAAAACCTCGGTGGGATTAACTCTGTATTATCAGCGAGGAATGGAGTCTGCACCTGGCAGAATTCCCTGATTTCGGACAATGGGTGATTGGATCCTGCAGTATCTAAAGTGTTTAATGTATGGATCTTGAAGTATCCAACGTGTCCATATGGGTGAATCATGAAGTATCTGAATAGTTCAGGAGTCTGGATCTAGAAGTATTGAGACTATTCAAGGTTTAAGTCTAATTGTCGGGGTTTTTAACGTGCAAACCGGTTAATCATTTTCTCTATTGTTTGTCAAATTGTTATTGTTGTCTTCTAGAACCAGGTATACACAAGAATTTAAACATTTTTTGGTCCTTCGAACCAGATCTAAAGGCAACAAGGATGAATGCAGTTCAGGTGATCAGTTTGATCAAGCGCCAGGTCAAGGAATCGAAAACCATCTCTTACTCCGTTTGCCTTACTAAAGTGGGTGAAGAGAGGTTAATGTTCACCGGGTTAAAGCAAGGTTAACAGTATTTAGCAGACAGTGGGATTCATTTTGTAATCAGCATGAAGCCATCAACAATGCGTTGATGGAGGTCGATCCGGATAACCAGTGTGTTCTCTCCAGGAAAATATACTTTGCAGAAGATATTTACTCGACAACTCTCGGAAGGTATTTAGAATCAGTCGAAGAAATGAATATTTTGTTGGAAAAATCTCGGTCTAAAATTCGTGAAACGTCCTCATCAACATCAGAAGGTTATCAGTTAGAAGGGAGTCAAGCACCGAAATTACCTCGGTTGGACTTACCAAAACTCAGTGGCTCCTTGGCAGAATGGACCTCGTTTAAGGATATGTTTACAGCGTTGGTGATTGAAAATAATTCTATTGCACCTGTTGCTAAGTTAATTTATCTGAAGTGGTGTCTTACTGGTCTGGCAGAAAATCACTTGAAAAATACTCCCACCACATCTGACAATTTTCAAGGATCTTGGGACTCATTGGTCTCATTTTTTGAAAATAAACGCTTGCTAGTCGATTTATCACTTCACACAATTTTCACTAGAGAATCTGCACAAGGCATGGAGAAGCTCTATAAGGATATTATGCAAGCCTGCCGAGCGTTGCAATCATTAAAACGACCTGTGGAACATTGGGATAATTTTTTTGGTACACGTAGTCGCTGGAAAACTTGATTCCGAAGCAGTGAAAGCTTGGGAACATCATCTAGGTTCATGCAGGGATCCTCCAACTTGGGACAAATTTAACGAATTTCTTTTGATTAGGATGATTACGTTAAAAGCTTACGAGAAATCGAGGAAGAACATAGCCCCAAAATTTAATGTAATTCCAAGTAGATGTCATTTTTCAGGGCAAGAAGTTAATGAGAAGTCCAAAAGTGCTGGATCGTGTTCAATGTGTCAACAGGATCATCCTTTATATAAGTGCGGTAAATTTCTATCTCAAACCAGCAACCAAAGGCGAGAACATGTAATCAAAAAACGGCTATATTACAACTGCCTGGTAATAAACTGCCAATCCACAAGAAAATGTCATAAATGCAGGAAAAGACACCATTCAGTACTGCATGAAGCGCCAGCGAAAAAGGACAAACAGGCCGATAAACCAGTTGACTCTAACGCAGCATGACGGTTCCAGTCGGAGATCACCGTTTTATTAGCTACAAAATAGGTTAAACTACGATCGCAATCCGGAGATTTTGTACATGCAAGAGCATTGTTAGACCAAGGTTCTAAAATTTCACTAATTACTGAGCAGTTAGTGCATCACTTACGGTTGCGCCGCAGCTCACAAGCATTACCACTGGTTGGGATTGGTGGTCATCACTCAGGCTATGCGAGGAGCATAGTCACTGTTCACATAAAATCACGTTTTATCTCCGACAAAGAGTACAATATTCATGCATATACGCTAACGAAATTGACATCCACAATTTCACCAAACGTTAATTAATTCTGCATGGGAACACTTATCATAGTTGCAATTAGCTGACCCAAGTTTTCATATGCCCGGAGACGTAGACCTTCTTCTGGGATCCGCAATATATGCACAAATTATTCGCGGTGATGTCATCAAAGGTCCACCCAACACTCCAATCGCGCAATTGGCGACATTTGGATGGGTTGTATCCGGTCCAACTAATAAAGAAGGTTCAGCGATCAGCCAAACCAATCATTGCTCCCTTTATCACGAATTATACGAGCTCCTTGAAAAATGTTGGAAGCAAGAAGAGATTGCCTCAAGGTGCATTACAATTACACAAGCCGAACAAGAATTTCATTACTGGCTCTTCGGATCGCAGCCACCCAATCCGCAGTAATATAAATTCCCATTATCGGTAACCCAGTTAGGCTCCGACTTGGTCAGTTCGACTGGATTTCGACTCAATGTATCTTTGGAACCTTTATGATACCCAATTATATAGTTGAATTCAGAAAGTCGTACGAACCGTCGTCCAATTCTTGGGTTAATATCTCTCGTGTTGGCTAGCACCCTAAGAATGATGATGTTTTAATGATGAATTTGATTCCCAGTAAATAAACTCGAAATCGTTGCAATGCAGCTACGATTGCTAATGCCTCAAGTTCAGATGAGTGATATCTTGCTTCGTCTTTAGCAGTTTTCCTGCTATAATAGGTAATAGGACCAGTTGTGTATCTTCCTGCTTCTGTAATCAAAAAGCTGACAATCCTCGTGCTGACGCATCAGTGTGAATTTCACTTTTCAGTTTCTGACTTGGGGTCGTAGACAGAAAATCGAAAGGCCCTATCAAGGTCCGCGCCATAGATTTCCTGTGAAAACTTCGGGATAAAATTACAATAAGTGCTCTTATTAGTATATACTAGAATCAATGGCTTTTATATAATGGTTATATAGAGTAACACGGTGACAGAAAAGATAAATCACACGTTTATTTTTTCATTTCTTCTTTTATGCTGCCGTAGCTCTGACATTTACTCGGCACTGGACACTTTAGGTTTTTTTTACATTTGTTTTGATGCAAGGTCTCTTTGATTTGCAATTTAATACCGATTTAAACTTATATTTAGGCGAACAATTTTATTGTTTCACCTAGTTCCTGGTAGCTCTTTTCAAACTCCTTACAATGAAACCCGAACGAACATCCTTCATGATCGCGTTCTCACGCTACACTGATTTAAAATTTTACACAACGCTTATTAGCAACAATCATGCGTAAGTGCACTAGTCCGATGACGTCACGCGCAAAACGAATGCAGCACGATAAACACGTACAGGCATGCTCTATACATTGTGACCACAACCGTTGTTATCGTATTACTAGCCTCGTATCACTTGGCCTTTGATATCCGACGGTATATTGTAGCGCACGAAAGTTTGACTGGCTGTCAGTACACTTAATGGGCGAAAAGATGTTTTAACGTCAAAAAAATAACAACAAAATTTTCGTACTAATTTGTACTTTGATTCTTAAACTGTTAATAACAATGATTATGGAGAGTAGTACGGTTACAGAATAGGTAAATCACAAGTTTATTTTTTGCGCCGTTTTTTCCTTTGTTCTTCGATACCGCCGTAGCTCTCACACTTGCTCGGCACTGAACATTTTCCGTTTTTAATATTCGTTCTGATACGGGTTTTCTCCCATTGGAGTTTTTTACAATTCGGTGCATATTTACGCCTCATATGAGACGCTATCTTCCACATATTTTCCATTTTCAAATTCATACCGATTTTAGGTTATATTTCGGAGAATATTTTTATTGCTTCACTTTAGCTCCTTGTAGCTCTTTTCGTGCTTTTTACAACGAGAACTTAAGCAACGTCCTAGCTTAACGCAATATCCTCACATAACGCTACGAAACAACACTCACGCGTGGGCACTTACACTAGCCCGATGTCGTCACGGGAAAAACAAGCACCAAACAATAAATATGTGCAAATATGCTTCATTTACTGTGACCTTAACGGTTGTTATCACATTATTGGTCTCGTACTTATTAGCGATTGAAAATGACGGTGTTTTGTCAGACAAGAATATAAGACTGGCTACCAATGTACATACTCAACGAGAAGAAAGACGTTCGATACTCTTTCGAGGCGGACGTATTTCTTTCTGTTGTGTGTAATTCGTGACAATTTGATAGTGATGCTTCCAGAATATGCTAGAATATTCGTTGGACTTTGATAGGAACTTTCGTATCGTGTTAATCCTAGAGATTAACACGTGGTTTGATATAATTTTCTTTAACCGATTGTAACGGGGTTGCGCATAGCATAACCTATTATATCATCAACATAACAACATTAACAAATCTAATCGAAAATTGTGCGAATGCAATCCCGAATCTCGTTCCTGACCTGCACCAATGGAATCAGGGTGATTCCATTCATGGGGGAGGAGCGAGATTGGGATAATTCGGATACACAATTTTGGGATTGGGATAATTCGGATACACAATTTTGATTGACGAATCAATCAAAAATTGTGCGAGTCCAATCCCGATTCTCGTTACGATCTGCCGAATGAGAAAGGGTATTGTCTCATTCGGATGATCGAACCGCTAGATCATCGGTGCCGCCCCTTGTTTCTGGTCTATTGTGACCCAAATCTCTTACGGGATCCTCTGTCCGTCGAAACTCATTGCACAATGCAACGATGAGATCGAGGTTGTTGAATCCGAAAAATTGTGGAATGGGTTTTGAAAAATGAATTTCAGGATGCGAATTCCACAAATTTTGGGTTGCTAAACTTGTGGAATTTTGGAAAATTTGGATCCCCGAGTGGCTCCATTACGGGATCTTCCTCGAACTTTCAACTCTAGGCTTGGAGTTGAATGACCGAGGAATAAGCCAAGGACAAGGGGATTCAGATATAAAAGGAGTAGGGAACACGACTCGTCCTCTTTAGTTAGCTGGTAGTCAGGAAGCGGCAGAGTCTTCGGAGGATTGAGACAGAGAGTAGAGCTGGGAGTGACGTGAGAGAGAGAGAGGTTTGAAAGATATCGCGACGAGGTAGTCAAGTGCGAAAGTAGCATCGATCCCATGAGGATAAGGTAATGTTTATGTGAACAGATAGTATTGTAGTCATCAAGTTAAGATAACTATGATTAGCGAAGAGGGATCGTTTGATCGCGAATCGTGTTGAAGCGAACGTAGTAACCCTATTAAAAATTCAGAGTAATTATTAGAACAATTCGTGATTAACTGTGAGGCATAGCGAATTATTGAAGTGACCATCCCGAAAATAAGAATTATTAGAACAATTCGTGATTAACTGTGAGGCATATCGAAGTATTGAAGTGACTATCCCGAAAATTAGAATTATTAGAAGCATTTGTGGTTTACTGTGAAGCTTATCGAGGTATTGAAGTGACTATCTTGAAAATTTGAATTATTAGAACAATTCGTGATTAACTGTGAGGCATATCGAAGTATTGAAGTGACTATCCCGAAAATTAGAATTATTAGAACAATTTGTGGTTTACTGTGAAGCACATCGAGGTATTGAAGTGACTATCTTGAAAATTAGAATTATCAGAGCAAGTTTGTGATTTACTATAAAGCATATCGAAGTATTGAAGTGACTGTCTTGAAAATTGGCTCAACGGAAGTGATAGAAGGCGGGCGCGAGAATAGATACGCGAATAAGCGAGTCAAAGAGAAGAAACGTTAAATGTGCTGAACGATAATAGTCGTAGACAGTTGTGAATCATATCGAAGTGACTGTGTTGAAAGTTAACCCAATTGAGGTGAATGAAGCCAAATCGAGGTTATGAGATATCAGCTAAAGACGTGCGTGATTGACTGTGATCGTGTTAATACGATAGCATTATAATTGAACAAAGTTGAATTGGATAGTTGAAGTGAACGCGGAAGGTGAAATAAACCCGTGAAGCAGCCACCCCGAGGGAGAACGACGCCGCACGAGAAGGAGCGCCGCCAAACGTAGATAAGTCCAGTTTTAAGTAAATTATTAGTGGTCTTAAGGTGTAGGATTTGAGATTTGCATATAAATATAATAATAGGAGAGATAAGTATAGTCTAGGCTAAGATAGAGAAAGAATTGTGAAGGTATTGTGAAGGATCGATGCTCGATCGGGAATTAGCGAATAAAACACGGGATTGAGTTTGAACGTTGCGCTAAATTTTTAATTCACTCCCCATTATCTTTTTCCTTTCGTTTCTTCTTTGGGGCACGTCCTGGGGTTCTCGTTTTGACCACGATCGGTGCCGGGTGACTCGTCCTAAAACGAGTGGCGCCCACCCACGACCTTTCTTCGCGGGCAAAAGGCCGGGTGAGTCACCCAACCTCCGAGCGATTCGGTGTTAATTCTAACAAAGCGCATATAATCGCCTATGATAAACGGTCGTTAGTCATTATTCAGGAAGTGCTAACTTACCTCAAAGTTAGTCACTTCACTCATACTTCCAAGGATGGAAAAACTAAAACCATCCTTCTTAAGAAAGTCTGCAAGACTTTTGAACACGACGATGTGTCTAAGGCTCTTCAAGAGGCTTTCCCAGAAGTCAATTTTCTGCAACTTGATAAATTAGCTCCCCTTCCTCGGTTAAATAAAATCAATCCCACCAGGTACCAGAACCTTAGCATCTGGAAAATCCAATTAGCAGCAGGTACAGACTTAGGACCCATTCTCAAAACCACAAAGCTTGCTGCTATTAATTCCCTTGTCGTGTTCACTACGTACCACTCCAGTGAGTTAGCTCAAAGTACCAACTGTTGCCGCTACGGCCACGTCAAAAAGAACTGCAGTATGCCCTTCTGTTGTGTCCATTACGGTGAAGGATACAAAGTTGGTGAATGCCAAATCCCCAAAGCTCAGTTCGATGATTCAGGAAAACAACTTGAGGAAACAATCCCCTTCTGTTGCATGTGAAACCAAAAAGGCCACCCAGCTAATTATAGATGCTCCAAGTATAAGGAGATATCAAAAAAAATTAAGGCTGCAAAGGCTGTCGACGTAGCTCTTGCCGCTCAGAAGCAAGCCGCGCTTAACAACTATGTTAAAAATGGCATTTCATTTGCTTCTTCATTCGCTCCTCCTTCGCAAGGTATTTCTAACTCCCCAATTCCTAAGGCTACTTTAACATCTCCCCCTCCTAAGCCAGCGCCAACCCCTGCATCTCGCTCCTCCTATACTTCTGGTCCAAGTTCATCTGTCGGTGATCTTCCAGACTATAAGAAATTCCTTGACATTTATAATGTAATTCTTAAAATCAAGCCCACCTATGATAAATTGGTTCTCTACACCACTTTTGCCTCTCACTTATTAAATGGATAAAAGGTTTAAAATTATACTCATTAATGCGAACTCTCTTGTATCCCACTTCAAGCGTGAGCGTCTTCGTGACTTTCTGCAGTTACATAAGCCACACGTTCGGCTCGTAACCGAAACTAAACTTCTCCTTACTCACACGCTGTTCCTTAGTGGGTATAAAACTGTTCGTAGGGATCGCTACGTCGTACCCAACTCTACCTCTCCTGGTGGCGGGACTTGCATCTTAATAAGCGAAAATTCTCTTTTCGAAGAACTGGACCTTCCTCTATTTCAAACCATTGAAGCGTGTGGTATGAAACTAAAATTAAACGATGGAAATTGTCTAAATCTGTTCTCCATCTACCACTCCAAGTTTCTAGCTAATCGTATTGACACTTCTGAGCTCAGTACTCTTATAAATATTTCTGCTACCACATCTTTCATTTTAGGATGCGATTTCAATGCTAAGCATTCGCTTTGGAACAATAGCCACAATTGTTCCAACGGCTTATCCCTTCATAGTTGGTACCAGTTAAATTCGGTTTTCCTCGATCTTGAAATTCTAGCTCCTCTACTTCCAACCAGGCAACTCTCCGTTCTTGACTTCTTCCTTGCCTCTTTCTCTCTAGTCTCTCAAATGACTCACCCCACTGTAATTGGTGGCATCTCTGATCACAAAGCTGTCGTCACTACCTTTCAAACGCTAAAAATCTCCAAAGCCTGTTCTGACATTATTCCTGATTTTAGCAGAACAAATTGGCAAAATTTTTATAACACCCTTGGCAAATCGCTTAGCGAGTTTTCACTCCCAACTGATAGGAATCTCTCCTTTACTCAAATCAATGATTCTGCTGAAAAGTTGCAGGACATTCTCCTCGCCACAACTATCAAACATGTCCCTACGTACAATATTCAGCATATGTACCTGTCAGGTCCGTCTCTGTGACATCACCCTTCGTCTAATACGAGAGCGCAAGTCCCTTAGACATGCGCTTCATCGAGCTAGACTGTCTGATCGTATTTCATTACTTCGATCCACCTTGCGCAACCTTGATACGATAATCAAACAGCGCATTACTCTCTGCCGTTCGAAACAATTTGAAGACAGACTCAAGGGCATTCAGCGTGACAAGAATGTTTTCAAAAATGTTAAAAAAATTAGTGAAACCACACACTACAATGGTCCTATCCTTCACAGTGGGAATCTTATTAACAATCCCGTCACTAAAGCCAACATAATTGGTGAAACTTTTCAAAGTAACCACAAGCTCACCCTAAACTCTGGCGATCACACCTTTTCCCATGATGTTAACACTCGCATCAAAAGTGAGTTTGAAAACTCCACTGACTACATTGTAGACTTCTGTCCCGAAAATCCAGCAAGCTTCGGAACCAATTGTTCCAATCCAAATGGTTTTGCTACCCCAACCTCTCTTCGTCTGCTTGCCAAAACCAGGAACCTAAAGAAAACCCCAGGAGTCGATAAAATTTCCAACTATTCACTCCTAAAGCTCTCTCGACTATTATTTTTTAAACTGGCTATTCTTTTCAACCACGCCTTCAATGCAGGTTACTTTCCTAAAATTTGGAGACATGCTATTGTGTGTCCTATCGCCAAACCTGGGAAACCGAGTCATTTAGCGACCAGCTTCAGGCCGATATCCCTACTTACATCAATCAGTAAGCTATATGAAAGATTCATAGCTAGGAAGATCCTCCGTTTTATTGATGACCATGGTATAATACCAAATTCCCAATTTGGGTTTCGCACTTTTCATAGTACCACCATGCCACTGAATATATTTCAAAACTTCATTTGCGTCAATGTAAGTAGAAAGCAACCTGTCCTTGCTGTCAGCCTGGATATAGAGAAAGCGTTCGACGCCACGTGGATAGAGGGGCTGATCCACAAACTTCTATCTTATAATTTTCCAAAAGTACTGTGTAGCATTGTTTACCAATTCATGCTGCACAGAACCTTCCAAGTCAGAGTCCAGAGGAAGTTATCAGGAGTATTTTCAGTTGCAGCTGGAGTCCCCCAAGGCTCTGTATTGGGTCCAACTCTCTTCAACATTTATGTTAGTAATCTGCCCTGTCCTCCGCCTTTGGTTAAACAACTCAGCTTTGCTGATGATTTGCTTGTGTACGCAACATCATCTGACCCTGCTCACGCCTCAAATTCGCTCAATGAACATCTAGATAGTCTAGTACATTACTATCACCGATGGAAGGTCAAGTTGAATCTATCCAAGGTAACTGCAATATGCTTCACTGGTACCCAGAATGATCGCCCGCGTAGCTACAAGTCTACCAACGTCAATCTATTACTTGACAACACCCCGATTGCTTTAAAAAGCTTCATGAAGTACCTAAGTGAACACTTCACACTCAAAATCAATTTTATTGAGCATATCAAGAAAATTTCGCAGAAGGTTCTTATACGAACCAAATACCTGCACAATTCTCTTCGCCGTAATAATCAACTTGGCCCTAAAATAAAGATTCTTTTCTACAAGCAACTTATTCGTCCTATCCTTTCATACGCCTTTCCTGTTTGGAATTGCATTTCATCTGCCCAAATGGAAAAGCTTCGTGTTCAGGAATGGAAAATTCTCCGCCATTGTGTTAACTAATGGGGCAAACACTTCAGCAATTCTTACTTATATAGCAAGGCTAACATCGTTCTAATCGACAATTTTCTCTTGTCCATTGGGTATAAATATCTCTCACGCGTGTCAGTCAGTGACAACGAACTACTTAGGGAAGCCTGTGCAATTGACCGACCATTGATTGATTCTCTCCGAATCAAACCCCCTCAATACCTTCAACAGTATTTACAAGAAGAGGTCAACACTGCTAGCATACCACTCTACCATCGAGGCTATTTTGACCCACAGCATCGAGTTTACAAATGAGTAAACTATAAATCTTCCATTTTATTTATCGTAATATGATTTGTTATAATTTATTATAATTGATTGATTTTTATTCAGCTAATATAATGTTCTCTTTTAAAGATGGTCTCATATGAGTCGTAAATATGCGCCGAATTGAATCAAATGTGAATCAGAGAAAGCGCGCATCAAGACGAATTTAAGAAATCTTAAATGTCCAGTGCAGAGCAAATGTCCGAGCTAACCAACGACGCAAAACAAAAAACTTGTGATTTATCTATTCTGTACCCGTTCTACTCTATGTAACCATTGTATTAAGAAGAATGATTTGAGTACATGCTAATAAGGAGCACTTATTATAATTTTGTCGCGATGTTTCCAGTGAAAATCTACGCCGCGGACCTTGAGTACGCCTTTCTGTTTTTTTCATTTACAAATTTATCTGGTTTTTCCTTTATAAATTTGGCAGCATCCCTTAGAGGCTTAATTAATTTGATTTCTGATATTTACCTAATAGGCCAAGGAATTGACGAAAACGGTAGTAATTAAGCCCATCTACTATCTACTCAACTTTTTCGTTATGACTCATATTGCATTCATTGCATCTGGACAATTTTTGAAAATAATATTCTTAAATATCTTGGTTACTTTTTCTCCTACAATTCTGCGCCTCCAACCTATTTGCTACACTACTGTCGTCCCATGCAACAGTATTCATCAACAGAGATTTCAAGTCAGACCACGACGACGGTGTTTCTGTTAAACTATCGCGCCATGTCCTCGCAAGCCCCGTAAGTTTAAATAGGGCAAATGTTTTATTTATTTATTTATTTATTCAAAATTCAGATATAAACATAATTGTAGTGAAAAACATTTGTATATAGTCCGTGCTAAAATGGCACGTCCCTGCTGTAGGCGATGAAACACCTGTGCACAGGCCTGATAACAATCCAGATTCCTGTTCATCATACTCGTATTTAATTTGACCAATGGTCTCAAAAGTTTGAGGCAAGAACTAAATTTTTCTTACTTTACTGATAAGCCTTTTTTACAAAGAAATTTAAAAAAAGAAAAGAAAAAAAAGAGAAAATTTTAGAGATTATGATAAATACACTCCTTCAATTTCATTAGCACAGTATAATCTTTATAGTGACTTAAAGTTTTCAACTGTTCAGGTAATTGGTTGAAGGCATGTGTAGCAAAATATTCTGTTTGTTTCCTTCTTATATCTTGAGTAAATTGAGGTAAACAGAGTAAACTTTGTCTAGTTCTACTCAATATACCATAATAGATCAATGAATATACCATAATAAATCATTGGTAAATTGTTCACCAATCATGACAGTCTGGCCAATACGAACAGAACATAACGAGTTTTATTTACCTAACTTGATATTTACAACTCCCAACACATTTGGGCATCCAGAATGATCCCCAGATACTTGGCACTATAAACTCTCTTCAACTTCTCATTTTCAAGCGATATGCTAATATTTCCTGGGACATTACTTACTTTATTTCCGAACGTAATGTAAATGATTTAACTGATATTTAGTGTCAACTGATTTCTATATAAACAATTTGAGATTATATCCAACTACCTGTTTGAGACCTGAACGGTCCAGGTATTTTCTGAGCTTAATACAAAGGTGTCGTCAGCAAAAGCCACAACTTTTCCAATCGGTAAATTATCGAATATATCGTTTATGTATATCAAAAAGAAAAAACGTCCCAAGATTGTACGATGGGGTACGCCCATAGAAGAACTGTGTCTTAAACTAATGGTCCGATCCAATTTATCTACTTGCGTTCTGTTAGACAAATAGCTAGTGATCAATTTCACAGCAATACCTCGGATCCCACATGCATCCATCTTTTCCAACAAAATATCATGGTTGACAGTGTCAAATGCCTTACAAAAATTCAGCAAAATTCCGACAACTGGGGCACAACTGTCCAGTTTTCCATAAATAAAATCAGTTACATAAGATAATGCACAATTTGTTCCCAGAGTTTTCTGAAACCAAATTGAAAATCACTGTAAAAATTTGTCATGTTTAGGAAATTGTCAATACGGAGATGTAGCAACTTTTTGAAAATCTTAGCGAAATTTGATATAAGCGAGATGGGTCTGTAATTTGTAACTTCATTTGAATCTCCTGCCTTGAAGAGAGGAACGACCTCAGCCATTTTGAAATGAGATGGAAAATCTGCCTTTTCCAGGCACAGATTAAAAATGTTTGCCAGTAGTTTCGCAATAAAAATACCTATTTTCTTGATCAGTTCGGAGCTAATACAGTACACACATCTTCTTAGCTGTCTTAAGTTCAAAAGATTTCTAGGTCTATTAACCTTAACTGCTAGTTTGTTACCAATCGAACTAAAAAATTCATTAAATGCATCAGCCATTCCTTTTTCGTCTGTTATTTCATTATCTTCAACCATTAATTTTGAAATTTTCAATTTTTTTTGCACTGGTTTACCTAATTTACAAACTATACATACTTCCACATTTTTTTTACATCTTTGCCAACCTGTTCAACTTTGTTCTTTTCGAATCTTTGTTAAGCATATTTAATCTCACTAGGGGGACGCCCCCTAATCGCTACGCTTGCCAACCCCCGCCGTTCACTCTAATAGCTCGCGCATGGCGCTATATATACAGTAGCATCGTAAGTAAGAAGGCCATTTAGTTTAGACTGTAGTAGCAATCATTTCAGCTCATTTTGCACGGCAAAGCAAATGTATATTGAATGAGGCTCTATCTATAATTATCGAAAACCTTGCGGGTGCGATTGCGGATCTTAAAAGATCTTAAATTTTTTCATACAAAATACTTTTTTTTAGAATTATTTTATCTTCTGCCAAATGACCTTGGCCTTGTGTTTCAGAAATACATATAGACACGCAATCGATCAAACGATCTAACTCTACTGGCTACAACATACAATTTACGGTGAGAAAATATAGGTAGTTTGAGCGTTTGAAGTTTGAAGCGTTTGGGATTTATGGGATTTGTTATTTGTCATCGCAAAAGCCAGAATGACGGGAAATTGAGTTTATTGAAAGGAAAAAGACAAAAGTGTACTTTTATAATTAAGGTTTATTTGTGGTGTCAAAATACGTGTTTCGGAAAACTCCTGCTAAAATCTCATAATCCAAACAATTTTCTTTTGCATTTGAACTAAACAAATATGTGTACCATCGACCAAGCAAGTCATGCCCTGTACTCAAATTACGAATTAGTAAAAGTATGCAATTTGGTTTTGAAAATATATTTGTGGAATCGGGAGCCCACTTACATCAACTGAGTTTAAAAATTCTACTGGAAAATTATGTTGCTCTCTATAATCATGACTCAAGATGTAATAGGAACTCAAATATATTCGTTCCTATCCAGACAGACTGTTAAAGATTTCTGCATCGATGAACGTGCAGTATTCACATTTGGGTGCTAATATAACCAAATTGAGAATATCGTTAGACTTTATGGTCTCAGATACATTGCCATAAGTATCTGCACTCACGAAGTTGCTAACTAAATGGAAAGGAATTTCTATAACATCTTGGCTGTAATCTGGAAATGTGGGTAAAATTCCATTACCAAGAGATTTAAGAAATTCAACGAATTCAATCTCATGAGGTGAAGCTCTCATGTTTTGGGTATATACTCTCCATCATTACATGCGATACGTCGAGCATGTGCTGAAAATGTGCAGTAAATAATGTTCCCAACAGTACCCAAATCCTGATGGGACCTCGAACATGAAGCAAAATATTCTCAAATGGAACAACTCAATATAAAATATAAAATAATCTAGCAATAATTTTTTCCAATTCTTTTCTTTATCTACCTAAATATAATGCATAGGCGTTTCTGTGTATAGAAACTCGGACGAACTAATTCGATTGATTTCATAGAATGCAGTCAATTTTGTTCTTCTGTGATTTGAAAGAGCCTGCTGAACATTTCCTTCCCTAAAGACTACATTTTGCCGGTGAGGCAAGTAACATTCAAGTCGAACTATAATATATTACGTGACTGGTAATGCATAGGATACTCATTTATGGGCCAATTATCTTCCGTAGATCCAACATAGGGACCGAACAAAAGCTATCGATTTCATCTATATAAACTTTGCCCTCAACTCCACCTCAAACTCTTCCAAACTGTAATGAGGCACAGTCGCATCCCATATAAACATATTTGTACACTTATTTTAGGCTCTTAACTGTGTCAAGAACTTCCACATTTAAGTAGCAATCAAATTTCGCTAAAAGATATGGATTTTAATGAACAGCATAACGGTTGCCAACAGAGCGGCAACGAAAGTCAACTGTTATACCATTTGCACGACGCATCTAATATTGGCTTGAATTGTATTGCAAAAGTCCTTAGAAAAGCTTTTGCTGCATTTAGTTCCACATGGAACGTGGATCATATGGTTTTTGACTAATTTATAAAGTTGTGGGAAGTACATATATATTGTAAATAAAACATGTCTGGAAATGCCGTACAAACCTACCAACATTCATTTCCTACCTTTTCTTTTTCTCTAAATTGAGGTTATAAAGGTGTGCAGACAAATGTTTGGAAATATGATATGATTTCAGATTTTGAATTTTTAACATTTTTTTGCTCGTGGCGGCTAAATCAAGCATTCTAGGGAGTATGACCAACCCCCATTATTTTTTCATTTCCCAACTTTTGGCCATATATCATATTTCTCTAAATATCTTTATATAAATAGGCGACACGTTTTTTTGTTATCCCTTTTACAGGAAACCAGGTGGACTTACCAGCATAAAAATTATACCATTCGGAAGATTAGTTTTTCCTCTATGTGCATCAGCTAATTGTTTCTCTTAAATTTAATTATAAATTAGTTTAATTTTAAATTGAAATTAAAAAATTCAATGGGATAGTATGTGTGAATTGAGCACATTTATAGCGTAGATGATGCTTTTGGGAAGAATGTGTGAGTGTGAATGTTTTACTTTTTGCCTGGAAATATGCAACCATATGTGAATTTTTGGTTTGTGTCCCCGATACATAACAAGTACTAAAATAGTCGAAAATCAAACCAAATGGATCAATCTTCTACTGGTGACACAAACCAAAATAATTAAAATATAATTGCATTCCTCTACGAAAAAATTAAAATATAGAACATACTTATTTAACATTATCATTTGCATAGATCATACGTTCGACTGAATAAACAACCATTTATGCCAAATACGTGCATTCTTTTCACTCAAACCTAATATCTATGCCAATGATAATGTGAGCGGCAAATGCAGCCATATCACAGACAATATTCCCATGTTCATTCTTTTGTTTTTTGCCTGGAAGAAGGCATTCTTTGGCTAATAAAATTGCATTCTTCCAGACAAAAGCCAAAAGAATGATCATATGGCCACAGACAATAATATGGATGCATTACCACAGACAAATTTAAAGCCATCGTTTACTTATACCATTGTTTTTTGCTAATTTGGTAAAAATATATGCAAATTTTATTTTAAAAAATATGGAAAATCACAATTTTACAGTTATTTCTAGAAAACGCGAGGTTAACTTTCACGAATATTTATGGAAACCGAGCGAAAGTCTGAATTTTCTCATGTTTCCCATTTTTTGTATGGACCCACATTTAAAACATAATTTAGAGAAATATGATATATGGCCAAAAGTTGGGAAATGAAAAAATAATAGGGGTTGATCATACCCCCTAGAATGCTTTATTTGGCCGCTACGAGCAAAAAACTGTTTAAAAGTGAAAATCTTAAATTATATCATATTTCCAAACTATTGTCTGCTCACCTTTAAAACCTCAATTTAGAGAAAAAAGAAACGGCTGGAAATGAAAGTTGGTTCGTTTGTACGGAAATTCCAGATATATTTTATTTACAATATATATGTATTTCCCACAACTTCATAATTTAGTTAAAAACCATATGATCCACGATCCATGTGGTTTGTTGAATCGTATCCCCGTCTGTATGAGAGATGGTAAATGCAGCAAAAGCTTTTCTAAGGACTTTTACAATACAACTCTAGCCAATGTTAGATGTGTCGTGTTAATGGTATAACAGTTGACTTTCGTGGCCACTCTGTTGACAACCGTTATGCTGTTCCTTAAAATTCATATCTTTTAGCGAAATTTGATTGCTACTTAAATGTGGAAGTTCTTGGCACAGTTAAGAGCCTAAAATATATGCACAAATATGTTAATAAGGGATACGACTGTGCCTCATTACAGTTTGTAAGAGTTTGAGGTGGAGTTGAGGGCAAAGTTTTTATAGATGAAATCAATAGCTTTTTGTCCGGTCACTATGTTGGATCTACGGAAGATAGTTGGCGCATAAATGAGTATCCAATGCATTACCAGTCACGTAATATATATTATAGTTCGACTTGAATGTCACTTGCCTCATCGGCCAAATGCAGTCTTTAGGGAAGGAAATATTCAGCAAGCTCTTAAAAATCACAGAAAAACAAAATTGACTGCATTCTATGAAATCAATCGAATTAGTTCGTCCGAGTTTCTATATACAGAGACGCCGATGCATTATATTTAGGTAGATAAAGAAAAGAAATCGAAAAACCTCGAAGAGGAAGTAGTAGAGATTTTGCTCGATTATTTTATGTTTTATGTTGAGTTGTTCCATTTGAGACTATTTTAGCTTCATTTTCGAGGTCCCAGCAGGATTTGGGTACTGTTGGGAACATTATTTACTGCACATTTTCAACACATGCACGAAGTATCGCATGAAATGTTGGAGAGTGGCGTGAATATTTATTAGAAGTAAAAGAGTGTAAGTCCTCTCAGCAGTTAAGAGAGTTAGTTGCCATATCCTATTTGTGGTATGAACTTTCCTACAAATGCTTCAGATTTCTGGAATGAATTCAAAATTTTCATGTGTGAAGAATTTTTAAGAAACTCTTCAGAAAATGATTCATAGAACCGTGCTTTATTAGCTTTTGAGGAAATTTTGTTCAGTAAACGATTCCTTCGGTACTTCAACTAAACTTTTCGGAGGTAAGACTATTTTACTCTGTGGAGACTTTTGACGAATATTGCCACCTACATCTCACGGTACACGTGTACCACTTGTTGAGATACCACTTATTGCCTTACTTCATGGTCCAAAATTTCAAAATTCCACAAAATAACTTTTACTCAAAACATGAGAGCTTTACCTCATGAGATTGAATTCGTTAGCACCCAAATATGAAGCCTGTACTTTCATTGATGTAGAAATCTTTAACAGCCTGGCAGAAGAGAAACGAATATATTTGAGTTCCGATAAAATCTTGAGTGATGATTATAGAGAGCAAAATAATTTTGCAGTAGAATTTTCAGTTGATGTAAGTTGGCTCCCGATCCCACAAATTTATTTTAAAAACCAAATTGCATACTTTTACTTATTCGTAATTTGTGTACAGGACATGACTTGCTTGGTCAATGGTACACCTATTCGTTTAGTTCAAATGCAAAAGAAAATTTTTTGGATTGTGAGATTTTAGCAGGAGTTTTCCGAAACACACGTATTTCGACACGTGTGACGTATTTTTGCCTTTTTCTTTTCAAGAAACTCAACTTCCCGTCATTCTGGCTTTTGCGATGACAATAAATAAATCCCAGGGGCAAACGTTTCAAAAATCAGGAATCTTACTCAAACAACCTATATTTTCTCACTGTTAATTGTATGTTGTAGCCAGTAGAGTTAGATCGTTTAACCGATTGCGTGTTTATATGTATTTCTGAAACACAAAGCCAAGGTCATTTGGCAGAAGATGAAAGAATTTTTACAAAAAGTATTTTGTATGAGAAAATTTTAAGATCTTTTGACATCCGCAACCGCACCCGCAAGGTTTTCGATAATTATAGATAGGGCCTCATTCAATATAGATGTACTTTGACGTGCAAAATGAGCTGAAATGATTGCTACTACAGTCTGAACTAAATAACCTTTTTACTTACAATGCTACTGTATATATAGCTCCATGCGCGAGCTATTAGAGTGAGCGGAGCGAACGGCGGGGGTTGGCGAGCGTAGCGAGCAGGGGGCGCCCCCTAGTGTTTTTAAATGTGGGTCCAAACAAAAGCCTCGCGTTTTCTAGAAAAAACTGTAAAATTGTGAGTTTCCATATTTTTAAAAATAAAATTTGCATATATTTTTGTCAAATTAGCAAAAAACAATGGTATAACTAAACGATGGCTTTAAATTTGTCTCTGGTAATGCATCCATATTATCGTCTGTGGCCATATGTTCATTGTTTCGGCTTTTGTCTGGAAAAATGCAATTTTATTAGCCAAAGATTGCCTACTTCCAGGCAAAAAGCAAACAAATGAACATATGAATATTGTCTGTGATATGGCTGCATTTGTCGCTCACATTATCATTGACATAGATATTAGGTTTGAGTGAAAATATGCATGTATTTGCCATAAATGGTTGGTTATTCAGTCGAACGTATGATCTATGCAAATGATAATGTTAAATAAGTATGTTCTATATTTTGATTTTTCCGTAGAGGAATGCAATCACAAGCAATTATATGTTAATTCTTTTGGTTTGTGTCCCCAGTAGAAGATTGATCCATTTGGCATTGGTATTTGGTTTAGACTAATTTAGTACTTGCCATTTATCGGGGACACAAACCAAAAAATAAAACCTGCATACTTCCAGGCAAAACGCAAAACAATCACACGCATACATTCTTCCCAAAAGCATCATCTACGCTATACGTGTGCTCAATTCACACATACTATCCCATTGAATATTTTAATTTCAATTTAAAATTAAACTAATTTATAATTAAATTTAAGAAAAAAAATTAGGTGATGCACATAGAGGAAAAGCTAGTCTTTCGAATGGTGTAAGTTTTATCCTGGTTAGTTCACCAGGTTTCCTGTAAAAGGGATAACAAAAAAACGTGTCGCCTATTTATATAAAGATTTTGTAACTTGTTAGCATATAACATATAATCTCTTTTATGGTCGAGATTTTTTGGATTTTTCTTCCACATTCCATATTTAGATTGTTTCATATCACATTTTTTCATGAGATCATTAATTGTCACCCATTGTTTTCTTTTTTTGGTTCTGATCTTTATTTTTTTTCTTACATAAGGATATTTAAATCCCGATTTCTTGATTTAGTATTTTTTTAGTTAATTCGATTTCATTCTTATTTTTACATTTGATTATAACCTTATCGATTTTTGAAGCAAACGTTTTTTTATAGGGGCAGAAATTTTGTTTCTCACATTTGTAAGGATACCGGGATCTGGCGTTCTGTTTTAAGTTTTTTTAGGGTACGACTTCTAGAGGTTTATGGTCCACAATTTTATTGTCACTATTAACCACAATTGTGCAAGTCTTAGCTTCTAATTTTTCCTCCAATACTGTCAATAATTTTTTTTCGTACCTCAGTTTTTTCTTTCAAATCTTCCACGTATATAATCTTAAAATGTTATTTCGCTTTTCAGCCACTTCACATTTTTCAGAAGTATTTTGATTGTCGAATTTGTTTTTTAAGGTGCGTTATAACTTTTCTAGTTTTATCACTCAAAAATTCTTCTTCATTTTCTTCTTCTTCGTCACTGTAATCTGGGTCTAGTATAAGATCCTAATGCTCAGGACAGATAACAAGAACTTCCGATAAAAATCGCAAATCATTTAATTTAGCAAATTCTTTTGTATGGTAAACATTTTTACATCAAATGCACACAACCGATACTACCGGCTGTTTTGCATAGCACTTGTAAAATTTTATGTCTCTGTCCGGCGGTACGTGATCCTCGGTCGACATCACGATTCCGACCTATGTTGTATAGTAGTATCATTCCAATCCATATTCTTCAATTTTATAATCTACTTTTCAATTGATATATCTGGATAAGTTAGTCGCTGTGTTCCATAAATGAATTGTCCCCATTTTTTACTATTTCACCTTCACTGCCAGCACCAGCCACGTTTTCCTCAACGTCCGACATCTGGATTTTTGCAATCAACACGAACGCCAGAACAACAATTCCAGCGATTCAAACGTATAAGTTAATAAATTATAGATTGTACTCAGATTGTTTTAAAACTGAACTTTATTAATCTATATCAACATACATGGTCTTAGTCTAAATCGCGACTGACCTGCTTTCCGAAATTATGACAATTTTAATTATTGAATTTCGCTTACAACTGAATTTTGCCCGTGGGCACTGTCTGGCCGGTTTTGAACGGAAGAAAAGGTTCTTATTTCACGTTTCCAGAATTCTGGAATTATTCGATTGAGCATAATTTTCGCGCGCGTGTTAGATGCGCGTGTTGGATCCGCGTGACGGATGCGCGTGTTAGATTTATGTGCTTAACTCTACCCCTCTAAGGTCCAAATGTCCTCATTTGATAGAGTTATTATTACTTCTAGTCCTGAAACCTGATCCGGATTCTTTGAGGTTCTGCGTAAGTGTTACTCGGTGTAGGCTTTTCAGTCTCCTGTTGATTGATGTCGATGGTCTTGACCAGCTTCAAAGTTTTCTTCTTGTATTTTAGCAGGAATAGGATGGTGAGACCAGCGATTAGTATTATTAGTAGGCTGTAGGTGGAATATTGGTGAATAGATTTTTCTATCTGATAAGATTCTAAGTTTCTGGTGTTATTGATGTAAGCTGGATTTAACATTGGTAGGGATAGTTTCCTATTGAATTGTTTTTCCTGAGGAGACGGCTGTAGGATTGCTGGTAACACGTGAAGTGTAGGCTTCGCTTTTGATGAGAATCTTCTATTGATTATGTTGATTGAAGCGTTGTGGTATTTTGTTAGGAACTTCCCGACGATGATACGCGTTTTGCCTTCAATACTTATGTGCCCGTGAAACTGATTTACTACGAGTAGACCGTCTGAGATTTCTTCAACTGCTGGTACGTGTTGGTTGTTACTTTTGTTGCATTTTGAAGGTCGACTATGGAGCAAATTGGGCAGGCACGTAGAATTTTTGATATTTTCTAATTTGTCGCGGTCACAAATTGACAAATGATTTATCGTTTTACAATTATTGATTAGTCCATAAATTTCGTTTTCGGACTTCAAGATATTTTCGTATTCTATTTCTATGATTACATTGTTGCTTCTTACTGGTTTTATTAATAATTTTTGATAAGTTTCAATTTTAGTCAGAGGGACATAAACAACATACAATAAACATGAACTATTACTTATAATTTTAACATTCGAAAAACTAAGGGCTTCTTCGATGGTAGCGAATGGTCAATTTTCCTTACTTAGCACGTCTATGACTACCTTTATTTCTGCATTTGACAAAATCAAGCTATTAATTATACCGGATTTAGCCCAGTGTATGGCAAAATTAATATTTAATATTTCTTTTACAATTTTAATTTTATATTGAATATTTGTTACAAAGTGATCAATTATTTTACCTTCGTGTTTAATAGCATTATTAAGTTCATTTACAATATTTGTTAAACTATTAATGCTTTTATTGTACAATTGATTTATTATTACTTGCTTATTATTATTTTCCAATACATTCATTTTATTTTTGATTATTTAAAAATCTTCATGATCAGGATTACCTGCAATCCATTTCCATGCACTACCGATAAAGTCCAATGATCGTTTTGTTTTATGTGGTTTTATCCTTATAAGCAATTCTTAAATTTGTGAAAGTTCGTGCTCTAAATAGGGGTACAGGATATGTGTGTCGGTTATTTGGTTTTTAAGGATTGTCCTTGTCTCGTCGATGAAAATCTGAAAGTTTTCTAGTTCAATTACGTGTATCAAATTGAAGTTTCCCTCCTGAATTTTGGGTTTGCCGTTGCCGATTGATATTATTTGAGAGTTCGTGTAATAAAAACTTTGCACCTCGCAAAGTACAGTGCCAAAGACATACCTGTAATAAAATAAATTACCTGTCTTAATTCCTGATATTACTCTTATGGATTATTTTCCCTGATTCTGTTATAACTGTAGTATTTTTATTTTCTTTATCTGTTTCTGGTTTGTACCTAATTGCTAGCTTTGATCCTAATCTTTTGTTGTGTTTCACGTAAATTATTTGTCCGACTTCATAGGTTTCAATTGCTTTGCGTCCTTTGTTATGGTTTTTAATATCCTTTGCTTGTTTTGTTTTTAACCTATCTATGTTTCTAAGCCTAATTTTTGCGAATTCGAAAAGGGTCACATTAGGTATTCTTCCGAAGTATAATTCAATTAGCTTTTTCCCTTTCGTGGAGTGAATTGAATGGTTGTATTCGTTTACAGATCGTTCCAGGGGATCCTCGTAAGTTCCTTCGATGCCGTCTGCTTTGAGACATCTCATGATTTCAGAAAGACTTGTCCGTTCACTTCACTTTTGTAAGGGGGTATTCTATAGAATTTTATGTTAAGGCCATCTTCTAACATGGATGGTATAGGAGAAGAATTGAGATATTTCTCGTTGTCAATGACGATAGCTTCAGGAACGCTAAAGAAATACAGTATTTCTCTTAATGGCTTACGAATATCTTCGATGGCTCTCAATTTTAGCAGACTACATTTAGCTAATTTGCTGTTAGGACTAGCTTACCTTCCGTAGAGTAAATATCAAGGAGCACAGTATGGCCGGGATAAGTCGGAATAAGAGTTTGTTTGATTTGTCGATTGTTAGGGTGTCTGTTATATTTGTTCTCTTTACAAGTAGAGCATCTTTTAACGAGAAACTTAATTTTCTTTGTAATTTTAGGAAAATAATATTTTTCCAAAATTTGTTCTCTGTTTTCTTGAGCATTGCGATGGGCTCGTTTATGAACATTGAGTATTTTCTCATCCTGTTCGTCCTCGTTAATGATATCTTTCACAAGTTGTTGGGTGGTTTTCCCAGGGGATTTAATACACCTTTCTGTGTTTGTTGGGTGTCTATTTATTTCAACTTCTTGTACTAACGTCTACGCTTATTAACCTAGTTGACACTTCGTTCTAATTCTTCCAGTTACAAATTCTTATAACTTAATTACTCTTTCTTTTAAAACTGTGTCGCTGAGGATAAAAGAGAAAGAGGTGGCTCAAAAGGCTTCGGAGTCAAAAAAAAAATGAATAAAATCATTTTTCGTTTAACTCCTCATTATTTTTTTTTTTTGTTATATGGAGTTGAGTTTGTCTCCCAGCTACTCGTTCAGGGACTCCCTCCTACTTCCAAGAAGTTGTTCTCTTCTTGGTATTGTGATCGGTATTGGTATGATATTTGCTCCTTCTTCCCTTCGGCCGTCCTTCCCCTGGCTGTGGTGGTGTCTTGTTTTATATTGTTTACATACTATGCTTACTATCGTTCCTCTGTCTATTATTGCTAGGCAGCTGGTTATCGTTGTTAGAACGTTGAGATGGTACTGTACACGTTTCCTCTGCTCCTTCTTTGTGATCTGCTCTCCCAGGTCTGCTATGGCTTCACAATGAGCTTTGATGTGGTCGTTGAATTTGACTCGGTGAAGTATCTCTATGCGCCTGGTCGTATTTCTCCCTTCGTGCCTGGTTTGGTATTTCGCGAAGTTTATTGGTGGTATCGGTTCGTCTGCTAATGGGTGCACATGTACAGTTCGCTAATGGGTGCACTTGTTCGTCCGATATATATCATATGTGAGAGTGTAGTCCCCTAAGTGATATGTGCATTTTAGCTGAGTGGCAAGGATGGCTAGGCCCTTGAGTAGGGCGGCATGCTCGGTGTTGTCACACTGTGCTTCTAGCGTGACCGTGTCTTGGAACCAGAACAGCCATGCGTTCTCCTGGTGCAGAGGAACGAGGATGTCTTTTAGTTCTCTCATAAGTCGATATGCACATAGATTGGTCCTTATTTGGACCCTTTTCAATATCTCTGAGAGCCAGTTTGTTCCAGTGGGGTTTGTTCGGGCATATGAAATATGTTTCGTTGACTGCTATACACTGGAATTGGAAGTCTATTTAAGTCATGACTATGAAGTCATGAATATTGTATGTAGTTATTTTTATGGGTAGTAATATTTTTGATTTAAGTTTTTATTTAAAATTAGTTTTTATTTCATTTTTATTTATTTTTTTAACTGGGCTAGTAATTTTAAAGTAATTTAAATAGCTTAATTATTAGAGCATAGCACTGAAGATGCTAAATTACGTTGAGAGCGATTAGTATTCAGGAAGTAGGTTGCCTCTACGTCGTACATGTAGAAACGAGTATGGTTTGTGGCGACTGGTAGCGTGTACACCCGGTTTATAGAGTAGTGTACCGTGCTTATTAATGGAATTCGTACTTGGACCAATATCCCGTCTTCTCCGACGTCACAGTCGATTTTTGCTTTCTTTTGGAGGATTGGGAAGTCCAGTCGGGTCTCCTCTCCATAGTGTGTCCTCGTTACTATTGCGTAGAGCGCTTGAAACTGATGGGATGGTAGCAATAACGAGCTTAATTCTCTCTTGTTGGTTGCTTCCGTCAGGATGAGAATGTCCGTTATTTCGAGGTAGATTTGCCGTATTTCACCCAGCACCATCAACATCACCTCGTTTAAGTCTGTTCGGGTGTTTACATGTATTAATTCTTCTGTGTACATTAGCGAATCATTTTCCCTTTGGATCCTCATCTGGTTTATCTTTTGGACGAGTGTGTTATATTTGTCCGACATCTCTTTGTTGGATTCATTTACCGACTTTAACGTTGCTCGCATTACCGTGACCTGTTGTTTAGCTAAGCCCAGACTGTGTTTATGATCGCTCTCTAATTCATCCAGTTTTTCGTATATCTGTTTTGAATCGTTGTCATCCATTGTGCCGAATAGTTTCTTCATCACTCTTCCCCATAGGTTTATCAGTCCTCTCCTGCTCCTTGGTCGACAGCCTACTACCATGTCGACTTTCTCTATCAATTCATATATTTGGGTTGTTCTCCTTCGGAGTACGTAATTCCAATGTTGACACGTCTCTTACCCCACTAGATCGTTTACGTTGCTGCACATTTGTTTGACGGCTCGTTCGCTTTCTTTGATGAATTTTAGTGGTAGTTTCCACGTTGGTTTCCTGATGCGTGTTATCACGGTCCAGTGGTCGTGGAACGTTTGTGCGATCCCAATGGGTTCGCATACTATTCCTCTTTGGGCCAAGGTATGTATTTCAACTGGCTCCGGGTTGGCGCTGATCGCGGTCAGCCAATACAGGGTTAATAGTAATTGGTACCTGGGAAAAGGCAGAGATTTGGTTTATTATTTTCATGTTGCTCTGGTCCGTTTTGGTTGCAGTTTAACGTCTTGCCCAGGACGGCTTTTCTCTTAAACTCCAATTGAACAGTTTTAAACGGTTGTTGTGTACGCGCCGTTTTTTATTCCCTATCTGTAGAGTTGTATTTACCGGGCTATTAATGGCTACTACTTTATATGGTCCTACCCAAAACTGCGATAACTTATTTTTTCTGGCTCCGTTTTTCATTAATACCTGATCCCCAACGTGTATTTGTATTGGGTTCGTTCTTCGGTCGTAATATTCCTTTGATTGTTCCTTGCTCTTTTTTATATTGTCTCTCGCTATTTGGTGTGCTTGTTGCAATTTGTTTCGGATTTTGAAGTAATAGTTTTCTTGGTCGTAGATTGGTTCTGGTTCCTTCTTCAATTTGTTTGGGACAGTGGCTGAGAATCCATATAGGCAGTCCATTGCCGTTAGCTTGGTAGTAGCGTGGACACTATTATTCTTCACGAACATTGTAGCTCGTAAGTGTTTGCCTGATTTTCGTCGACGAAGGTTCTTAGGTAGTCCACCAATGGTCTGTGGGACCTTTCCAGAGCTCCATTGGTTTGTGGGTGATAGGGTGTTGTTTCTATCTTTCGTACTTTGAAAAGTTTGCAGATCTGGCGAAACATCTCCGATGTGAAGCTCGTCCCTTGGCCAAAGACCAGTTTCTTTGGGATTCTGTATCTGGTGATGATCTCCTCTACGAATGCTTGAGCCACTGTCTTCGCCTCTATGTTTGATAGTGGTACCACATCCATGAATCTGGTTAAGTCATCCTCAAAGCTTAATATGTATTTATTCCCATTTGTTGTTTCAGGTAATGGTCCCACAATATCCATGTATACTTTGTCAAAAGGCAATTTCGCCGTGTCCGTTATAACCATGGATTCCCGGTGTTCCCAAGTTTGTTTATTTACTTGGCACTTCTTATAGCGTTTGATGTAATTGGCAATGTCGTTTTTCATGCCTTTCGCGTTTTATGTGTCGATGGGTTTTATGGATTCCTTGGTGTCCTCCAAGCGGTGCGTCGTAGTAGTCAGACAATAAAGTTTTTATCTCTTGTGGGTCCGTGAGTATTCTCACCTAGGTGTTGGTTCTGTTTTCGTCAATTACGATTTCCTGGACTTCGTCTTCCCCGGCTTTCGTTTCTTCATTCACAGGTTTGGGGTCCTCAACATTTGTATTTTCTGCCTCTTTGGACTGCCTACGTGACATTACCATTGCCTCGTAGGGTATGCGGCTAAGCGCGTCAGCATGACTGTTTGCTTTCCCTTCTTTGTATTCTATGTCAAACGTGTAGTCCGAGAGCTTGTGCCAAAGTTTTATTATCCTACTCATGGGGTCTTTGATTCGTATCGCACCTTGTAGTGGTTTGTGGTCTGTGTATACCGTGAATTTTCTCCCGTATAGGTAGCTTCTGTAATTCTTCACGGCCCATACAATTGCGAGTAGCTCCCTTTCAATCGTGGAAGAATTCTTCTCTGTTGCATTAAGTGTTCTGCTTGCGTATGCTATCGGTTGTTCTATTTTATTTGAGCCCTGAGCTAGGACAGCTCCCAGAGCCTCTCCACTTGCGTCTGTATACAGTTTTAATGGTTCCTCGAAATCCGGATAGCGCAATAGTGGGGGTGTGATAAGTTTTTCTTTTATTTCGAAGGCTTATACACATTTCTCGTTCCAGTCGAATTTAACATCCTTTCTTAGCAGGTTGTTTATTGGTGCTGCTATTGTTGAAAATCCATCTAAGAATTTTCTGTAATAATTAGCCAATCCCAGGAATGATTGGACTTGTCTCACCGTCCTCGGTGTTGGGAAGTTTTTTACGCTCTCCAGAAGAGATGGGTCTGGTGCCACCCCATTGGTGCCACACTTGTGGCCTAGATAGATTATTTCCCGCTTGAGGAAAGTGCATTTTTCTGGATTTACTTGTAGTCTATGTTCTCTGAGGCGTTGTAGTATTTCGCACAGCTTATTTTGGTGATCAGTTAGGTTTTTTCCATAAACGACAATGTCATCGAAACAGACGAAGCAACGCAGTCCTTGTAATTCAGTTAACACGTGGTTCATCAACAGCTGGGATGTTGCTGGTCCTCCTTTGAGGCCGAAGGGCATTCGTTTAAATGCATAATGTCCGTAGAGAGTGCTGCACGCAGTTTTGTCGCGGTCCTCAGCTTTCATCGCTATCTGATGGTAGCCGCTTGCGAGATCCAATACGGAGAAGTAACGTGAATTCCCCAACTGGTCTGGGATATCCTCTATCCTAGGGAGTGGGTATGCGTATCCTTCTGTTACTTCGTTGAGCTTTCTATAATCAACTACTACTCGCCAGCGTTTCTACCCATCAGGTCCCGGTTTCTTTGGGACTACTAGCAGTGGGGCGTTCCACTGACTCCAACTGGGTTCCACTCTGTCTTCTTTTAGGAGTCTGTCTATTTCTTCGTTTAATACTTGTCTCTGCGTTTCGGGAAGTCGGAACATCTTCCATTTTATAGAAGGCTGCTCTTCTTTCGTCCTTATCTCGTGTTGTACCGTGGTGGTGTACTTAAATTCCTCCCCTGGCAAGTGGAATATGTCCTGGAACTCGTGTATAGTATCTTCTATGGACTGTTTTTCTTCGAGGTTTAAGTCGTCCCGTATATTTACTAGCTTCATTATCTTTGCTATTCTCTGTTCTTCGCATTTTCTAACTGTTATCTGCTCTCCTTTTTGTATCCCGTAATTTTTTCTTGTCCTCTTTTCTTCGTTGTAATGTTTGGATATCATTATTTAAATATTAATTTATTGCCTTTGCATATCTGCAAATTGGCATACTCACTCGTGCAGTGCTGCTCGCTTGTGAGATAAATATAAACAATTTGTTTAAGGTTTAATGGTCTTGATAAGACTGATTTATTCGGTACAATCATATAGTTTTTATACAAAATTTGACCCTTTGTTTATGATCCCCACCAAGTGCATTTAAAGAATTTTCTTTGTTATTAATGAATTATAACTAAGGAATGTATGATTGACCTAATTCTAGCATAATTATGCTAACTTATCCAAAATCAATACAAATACCCTAAAAGTAGGCAACTTACTAGCTGCAATTAAATTCAGGTGTTTTTCTTACTAACAGCATTCTAACAATTATTCCATATAACAATTTATTCTTTTTAGTTCCTAACAATATGCAATTTATAATATTCTTACATCCCTTTCCTTTTAATAAAAAATTTTTTATATTTATATAAAAAATTTTTTTTTTTTTATAATATGCTTTCTTATTCTATTACAATGATCTATATTATGAATGCTTGACATTATTTTTGTGGAATGTTTTGATTTTGTTATTAATTTTAACACTTATATTTACTCCTTTTATATCTGTAACCTTAAATGGACCTTTGTAAGGGCTATCTAATTTTCTCGTATTTTCATTTTTTAAAAAGACATAATCTCCAATTTTTATTTTTAACGGATTAGTGACTTTATCATATTCCTCCTTTCTTTTATTCTTCGATATTTCCAATAAGACCTTCGCTTGTTCATGTGCATGTTTTAATCTTAATGTTAGTTCTTTAGCATAATCTGCAATGTTATATACGGGTGAATTGTTTTTTATTATGTTCGTTTGTAAATTTGCTAATTTCCCAAATATTAGTTCATATGGTGTGAAACCTGTGTCTACATGTGGTGTTGTATTATAACAAAATGTGTAGTAAGGTATCCATTTCCCATTCATGGTCAGTGGCAAAGGATAATTGATATTGCTTTAATACCCTATGATTTCTTTCTAATGATCCTAAAGATTCATGGTGATACGGGGTTGAAGTTTTGTGTTTAATATTTAGCAATTTTGTTACATTTTTTAAAAATTTCATTAATAAACTCTGTTCCCATATCGGTTTTGACAGTTTTGAAGAATCCATATTTTAGAATGAATTTTTCTGTTAAAGTCTTTGCTATAGTCAGAGCTTGGATTAGGAATTGCTTCTACGTATTTGGTTAGTTCAGACTGAATAGTTAAGATGTATCTGTAGTCGTTGACTAATGGTAAGGGTCCTACCGTATCTATCGCTACAATTTCGAAACTGTTTGTTGGTGTTTCTGTGAGTACCATTTCTTCTTTAACATGTCTTGTTATTTTATTGCGTGTGCAAATCTTGCAATTATTAATATGAGCTTTTACCATTTTGTTCAAGTTTTTCCAAATATATTTTTGTTTTATTCTATTAATAGTTCTTTTAACTCCTGAGTGGCCACCTTGTGGAGAATCATGAAATTCTTAGATTATCTCTTTTTGTTTCTTATAATCATATATTCTTTGTGGAGGGTTATACAATAATACTTTTAAATTCAGTTTTCCTTCTTTAGATTGCAATCTATTAAATTCATTCTTGAATTTTTCTATTGTATAAAGTTTAAATAATTCACTATCAGTTGCTAACGCTAGTTCTTTTATATTAGAATCTTCAGTTTCTTGAATGAGCTTCTCCAAAAATTGACCTAAGTCATTATTCGGATTATCACTTGTTCTCCATATTACTTCATTATTTTTCAGTATAACCTCCGGCATGCCATTAATTTCTTTAAGCTCAATTTTCAACTTTTGGACATTTCGCGTTTCTGAGATGGAAGTGCATTCCCAAGAATGGAGTTGATCAGGCTTCTTCCTTTGAGAATGTTTACTTTCCACGATATAATCATCATTTTTCTTCGACATGTTTCGCGTAACTACATTAATTTCTCTTGGAATCATTGCTTTAAGCATATCTGAGTTTATATTTATGCGTGATAAAGCATCTGCATTCGTGTTTATTTTTCCCTGTTTATAGACGATATCGAAATCATAGTCTATTAAATCTAACCGTATGCGCATTAGTTTGGAAGATGGATTTTTGTGTGTAAATAAGCTCACTAAAGGTCTATGGTCAGTTACTACAGTGAATTTTCTTCCGTAAATGTATGGCCTGAAGTAATTTATGGCCCAGTGTATAGCTAAAAGTTCTTTTTCAATTATTGGTTTATTAACTTCATGTTTGTTTAAACTACGGCTTGCGTAAGAAATGGGAAGGTCCTCACCAATATCACCTTGCGAAAGAATTTCTCCTAGAGCATATTGCGAAGCATCAGTTGTTAAAATAAATTCTTGATCAAAATTGGGATATTGTAAAATAGGAGATCAGATAAGTTTAGTTTTTAAAAGGTTGAATGCTTCTTCACACTCTTTGGTCCAAGAAAACGTGACATTTTTTTTTGACAAATTATTCAGCGGTTTTGCTATTTTGGCAAAATTTGGTATAATTCGGTATGAAGCGTCGGTAATAATTGCAGAAAGCAACAAATCTTCGAATTTCATCAGAATTTTTAGGAACCGGGTAATTCAGAACTGTGTCACATTTTTTTGGATCTGCGCGTATACCATCGTTGGTTATAAGATGTCCTAGGTATGTCACTTCCGATTGTAAAAAATTACATTTCTTCGGGTTTAATTTTAAATTATATTCCCGAAATTTTTCAAATGTTTTAATTAAATTGCTGTTATGATGTTTCAAGCTACATCCAAATATTATGACATCATCGACATATAAAAATGCCTCTGAGTCTAATCCGGCTAACGCAATTGAAAGCATTCTTTGGAAACTGTTCGTTGAAATTTTTAAGCCAAAAGGTAATCTTTTAAATTGGAAGTGTCCTTTGTCAGTGGAAAATGCTGTGTATGGCCTTGAATTCTTGTTAAGAGGAATTTGATGAAAAGAATCTGACAGGTCAAGGGTTGTAAAGTATCTTGCTCTGCCTAACTTATCTAGTACATCTTCTAGTCGTGTCAATGGAAATCTATCATCAATAATCTTTTTATTCAATTGTCTAAAGTCCACGACTAGTCGCCATTTCTTATTAGCATCGTCAGACTTTTTAGGAACAATGAGAAGTGGTGAGTTGTATGCACTGATGGACGGTTCTATTATATCATTGTCTAGAAGTTTTTGTACTTGATTTTGAATTTCAGATTTCTGTGCTTGAGGTAACCTGTAGTTTTTGATATAGACCGGAGTTTTATCATGTACTGGTATATTCTGTTCATAAAAGTTATTGCAGGTTAATATGTCACCAGGAAGGTGAAATATATCTGCGAAATTTTTACAGATTTCTAATATGTGAGCTTTCGCATGCTTATCATCAATATTGATGTTAAGTTCTTGCAACAGTTTTGTAGTACGACTTTTGTTTTCTTTTGCTTGATTCATGGTACATATATGATATTCATTTAGCGGTTCTACCTCTATTGTTGGCTTCTTAATCACTTTATCCTCTTCCAAGGTATTTAGTATTTGTACATGAGGTATTCCTTTTGCTGGAATTATCGTATTTGCTAGAAAAATACCTTCATCTATTTCCTGACTGAGTACAATACTATCTGTATCTACTTCTATATTTAACGGGTGAATTATTTTTGATCTGGCAGGAACCCTTATATCTTGGTACTGTGGTAATTTCGTTTGAATTGGTATCATCGTTTCGGTATTATTAATGTATAAGGAAATCATAAATGTTTCATAATTTATAATACTTTTTGTCTGTATCAGGAAATCTCGACCTATTATTCCATCAGTCAATATTGGGAAGTCATCGTCAACAACATGTAACTCTTGAACAAATTTTTCATTGTTGATATGGAATGTTGAAATGATGGTGCCTAATGAGTTCATGTTTGTGTTCGTGATGCCTGTAATGGCGCATCTTTTATTTGTTTGTATACTTTCTTTATTGGCTACACATTCATGTTTAATAATTGAAATATCTGCTCCTGTATCGATTAAGAACGAGTTATGTGTCTGATTTTTATCTGTTTTAACCGAAATAAAGTTTGTTAATTTTGTGTCGAAATTATATATTTTAGCTTTATCTATTGTTCCCCCGACTCCTCGGGGACTACTTCGTTTCCCGAGTTTATTACATTGACCCTTCTTCCCCTGTCATTTGAATTATTTCCCGAGTTGTTATTATGAGAGAAGCGGTTAAACCCGTTACTATTATTTCGGTTTTGATTGGCATTATTGTTTCGATTATTGTTCCTATAATTATTGTTGTTTCTAGAGCGATTTCGGAAATTATTGTTACGAAAATTTGAATTTCTGAATGGTTTATTTTGATAATTATTCCTAACACCATAGGTTTGATTTTGTTTTGGACGGAGACCTGAATTCCTATCATTTCCGCTATTATAGCTTAACACATGAGGTCTATTTGGAACCTCTGCTTCACTGGCTATTCTAATAGCTTCTTGAAGATTTTTTGGCATTGCTGCGAAGACCGTGGATTTAATTGGTTCTTGCAAACCATGTTTGAATGAGTTCAACCCTATCTGATCATTCAATTTTGAAATTATCTGCCTATGTTCTTCCCCTTGCTCAGCTATTTGTAGTCCATTTAGTTGGGCTACCAAATTTTCAACCTGACTAGCAAAGTCCCTAACAGTTTTATGCCCCTGTATAGATTTTGATAGTTCTGTTTGTATTTTTAATGGGATTTTATTAGTTCTATATAATTCTTGAAGCTTTTCGCGCAAAGTTGCTAAATCTGTGGGTGCTTGTAAAATGCTAAGTTTATTTTTAACTGTTTCTGAAAGTCTAGTTTTAAGAACAAATTTTATTAATTTTTCTTTTTCTATATTGTCTTTCAAATCATTGTACAAAAATTCTATCAAGTTTAAGAAATTATTCAAATTTTTTGTTTCACCCTGAAATTCAGGTATTACTTTTAAACTAAGCGAAATATCGAAGGAAGTCATATTGGTCTTATCGTTCTCTACAGTCTTTTTAATATTATTATCTAAAATATTTTCTAAAGTATTATACGCCTTACTAAATCTTTCTTTCACCTTGATGGCTAGTTCTTTATCAACATTTAAGATTTCTAGATATTTTGTGTTGAATTTAAGTTTGATGCTTCTTAGCTCTGTTAACTTTATTAATAAATGAGAAGAGGAGTATACTCTATTTGGGTTTTTAGTGAAATTTATCGTTGTCTTATTAATATTTTCTATTACAGTTTCTATGTCATTCATTTTTTACACATGCTGAACGGATATTTGCATTTTTACAGTATTGTTTAAATATTCTTTCAATTTTTTTGTCAATAAAAATCCTCCAATCAAAATTCCTAAAACTACTAAAATCAATTCTATATCCCCCAAAAATCTACTTTGTAGCGTATTTCCGACATTCGATGTAGAAGTCCCAGCATTGTTATGTATTATTAATTCTTCTTTTATTTTTGAACCCGATTTGCCCATTTTAAGGAATAAGTGTTACAATGTTGTATTTTAGTGTGTTCTTGCTTTATTTTTGTTTTTCATATATAATTTCCTCTCAGATTTTATTTGTTTTATTTTCTGAACAAAAACATCTTTTTCTTGTCCTTTGCTTATACTGGCTAAAAAATATAGATTTGCCAGCTCCTTTCTAATTTTATTTAATTTTCCTCCTCTGGTCCTCTGTCTTTTTATAGATGAGGATGTTGCTTTCACCGTTGATTTCTTATTCTGCGGCTGTTGAATCTGCCTCTTCCTATATTCCTCCAACGTTATTGTTTTTCTTTTCTTCTGGGCATTGACGTCCTCTTCAAACTCGTTTTTGTTCTGCTGCTTGCGGTATTTGGAAATCGGGATTGGCCTTGGTCCAGCAGTCACATCCTTCCAATCGTGGTGTAATCTTTCCTTCAGTATTGACACTGAATTTGCAGGATCGCCATGTAATGTTTGGATATCATTATTTAAATATTAATTTATTGCCTTTGCATATCTGCAAATTGGCATACTCACTCGTGCAGTGCTGCTCGCTTGTGAGATAAATATAAACAATTTGTTTAAGGTTTAATGGTCTTGATAAGACTGATTTATTCGGTACAATCATATAGTTTTTATACAAAATTTGACCCTTTGTTTATGATCCCCACCAAGTGCGTTTAAAGAATTTTCTTTGTTATTAATCAATCATAACTAAGGAATGTATGATTGACCTAATTCTGACTAATATGCTAACTTATCCAAAATTAATACAAATACCCTAAAAGTAGGCAACTTACTAGCTGCAATTAAATTCAGGTGTTTTTCTTACTAACAGCATTCTAACAATTATTCCATACAACAATTTATTCTTTTTAGTTCCTAACAATATGCAATTTATAATATCCTTACATCGTATTTCTCTACCTAGGCTTGTAGCTCCCTTAGTATTGCTGTTTCATTATTGGCGTTCATGACTGTGAACCTCACTTTGCCTTGTATTGGTCGTACCAGTGCGTCACCTATATATATGCCTGGTGCTATCTCCTTTCCCCTTGCTATCTGTTCTCCCTGTATTCGTAAGGGTATTTCCACAACATGTACTGATCGCGGTGGTATATGAATGGTTCTTTGTTCTATCAACATTACATATGGTTCTTTACTGGTTCGTGATCGGTTTGTCGGTCCATTGTGATGGTTTGATGTTGAAGTACTTTCACTTTCCCAGACGTACGTGTCCTGGGCATCCTGGTGATTGTCATTGTGGTTGCTTTTTTCAGCTTCTACAGACTGAGTCTCTTTGTCGTCGTTCTGTTGTTCGTCGTTAAAAAGAGTTGCTATGTCCTGTAGAACTTCGTCTTTCGTTGGTGGTACTTTCCTCCTTTCCCGTGCGTCTTGATGCTTACTGCGTGGAGGCAAGTTACACTCCAGAGCATGCGAGCTACCGTGTTCTGAGTGTCCTCCGGTGGGAATTAGTCGTCCAGCTTCTTGTGCCATGTGTGGCTTCTCCTGTGGGGGCAAAACACATCCGGTGCATGCGAGCTACCGTTTTCTGAGTGTCCTTCACAGGGTGCTGTTTTGTCGACCAATCGTTCACCTTCTTGCTCATCACTTGGCTTCTCATGTGAAGGAGAATCATACTTCGGTGCGTGCGAGCTACCGTTTTCTAAGTGTCCTTCACTGGAAGTCATGTTGTGTGTTTTCGTCCCGTTCACTATTCGGTGTTCTTCGTTAGTCTCAAATGGGATCTTAATAATTTCCCCCTCGTGCGTTGGGAGTCCCAGCTGTTGGGTTGGTCCCTCCACGTTGCAGTGTTTCGTTATAAAATCGTTTCCTAATATTCCTACGATGTTTGTTGAGTTTATATGGTCCACCACATGGAACTCGCATGTATATGGTCGTGGTGTCTGCAATTCCCCTTTTATTGTTCCTTTAGACATTAGTTCTTCCGAAATTGTATTGAGTGTTATCCTTTCTCCTCTGTTTATTTCTTTGTATTTATCCTTTTTAATTTCATTTTCTTTTATTAGGCTGACTTCTGAGCCTGTGTCTACTATAAATCTTGGTTTGTGTGTTTTGGTCAAATCTGTGGGTATGGAAACTATGGAGATTGCCGGTATTTTGTCGCACCTATCCATGTGATCTGCTACTGGCGACTCGCGCTGCGGTCGGTCGCCTCTGCGGAGTTTTCCGCCTGTCTCATACTTTCCTCCATTTGTAGTCGTTGCCACCTTTCCCGTAGGAAGCACCTATCCTCGGTGTGGTCTTCCTTCAGACAGAAGTTGCATTGTGTTGCAATTGCGCTCCCTGTTACCTGGTGATTTACCATTCTCCTTTGTGTGGTGGTTCCATTTCTTTGACCCTGTTGGTTGTTTAGTCTTTGGGCGCTACAATTTTGGTTGGTGTGCCCATACGCTCTGCAGTTGGGGCAAAAACGGGTAATTTGTTTTGTTCGTTCCTATATTATAGGTTCCTATTCCTATATTTGGGCGCGTAGGTTCGAATCTTACCGGCTGCGCCAAGTTATATTGTGTGGTTTTCCCAGGGGATTTAATACACCTTTCTGTGTTTGTTGGGTGTCTATTTATTTCAACTTCTTGTACTAACGTCTACGCTTATTAACCTAGTTGACATTTCGTTCTAATTCTTCCAGTTACAAATTCTTATAACTTAATTACTCTTTTTTTTAAAACTTGTCTAACTACAACTCTTTACAAATTATTTACTTTGGACAGGACTCTCTGCTTACGACCTACAGATATACAATACATTTGGCTAATCAGCGATTCTATTTAACAAATCCCTCTCAGCAAAATAGTATATAAATTCCTCTTTTCCAACTTCTCTCGTATTAACTCGAGGTTGCTCTTTACAGTCCTCACAATCTGGTAATTCTTTATTATTACAATTTTTCCAATTACCAAAAAAATACGATTAAGTAGGATTCTCTCTTTACAACTTTCAGATTTACAATATATTTATTTTACTCTCTTTTCCCAAATAATTCAAGGTTTTTCTTTTCAGTCCTTGCAATTTAATGGTTCTCTATTTTTACAATTTTTCCCATTACCAAAACAATACAATTAAGTAGGTTCTCTCTTTACAATTTTCAGATTTGCAATACACTTATTTTACTCTCTTTTCCCAAATAACTCAAGGTTTTTCTTTTCAGTCCTTGCAATTTAATGGTTCTCTATTTTTACAATTTTTCCCCTTACCAAAACATTACAATTAAGTAGATTCTCTCTTTACAATTTTCAGATTTACAATACATTTATTTTACTCTCTTTTAGTTTTCTCATTCCCCAATCCGCTCAACTTAACAATAGTTAATTAATCCCACTGGTTGGACCCTTAATTTTTCGTTGCCTTTTTCTGTTTTCGATAGTTCCTCCTCTCCATTTTTATCTTGTTTATCAGTTGGCTGGCTACCCTCTTCTCACTCTTCGAGCCGCCTAAAACGAGCCCTCGCTGTGCCTCCTGAAGACGTCTCTGAAAGTAGGCCTCTGAGCCCGAACGTTGTTTCTTCGGCGGAACGGATATGTGTTGCTCGTCTCTTCTCTTTGGGGCCGGGCGGCGCTGGAGATACTCTTCTATGGTGATTGGTCGTGGACCCGCGGTGGGGCCCTGGAGTGCCTCTCTTAGAGACACGGGTGCTTGCTCCGTCATCTAACGGAAAAGAAGGCGTGTTTGAATTTGCCTGCTGCCTACTAGGGCCGTTCAGGTCCTTAGGTAGCTGACTACTTGGTCAGGTTACCTTTTGAAGTGGAACCGCCTGGAATCTGGAAGACAGTGGGTGGGAATTGACGGTGGAGTCTTCCTTCTGGAGTTCTCAGGGGGTCTTCTCTCGTCCGAGTCTGCTGGAGAGTCTTCCTTTGATACTGCTTCCTGCGGCGGGGGTCCTCCACGGTTGGGATCTCGTACTACCCTGCTCGTTTGGAGTTTTCGGGTCGCTATTTATTCTACAAGATTGCTGTCTTGGCTATTTTTACTCGCTGTATTGGCTATCGTTCAATTTCAGTTCAATAGGCAGTGGTTACCGGTGACCCTGGCATTCTTATTCAGTCACTTTGCACGTGCCTTCGTTAAAATCCCCAGTATTCAGTGCGATGCCCTTCAATTGTTTCCGTTTGATCCTCTGGGTCAACGTCTCTAGAACCCAATTTGCTCATTTAATAATTTCGTTGGCCTTGAAAATCATTTTCGTATGCTGGCATAAAACTGCAATCCTAATCATACGAGTGCATTCATTCCCACGTTCGAAGTTGGTGTCATATTTTCCTCGCGAACGTTATCACCTCGTGCAGTCTGGGGAGCAGCTGATGCAGAACTTTTCATGGGAATTGTCGTTTTTCCAGGTGAGTGTGCTTTTCGCGAAGGGGAGTGAGAGAGGGGGCATTGCGATCATCCGGTCAGTCGTATGAAAACTGTCGCGCGGTACGGATGCCTTTTGTGTGTATCGGTGAACATTATTGGAATTACTGATTGGTACGTACATTATCGATTGATCATTTGTTGTTTTTATGGTGATTGATTTCGATATTTATTGGTTCTTGTGGTGTTGTTTCATTTGTGGTCCATTTATTTATTATTGATTGAGTATCGTTCGTTATCGATTGATCGTTGGTTATTTGGTTTGTGGTCGTTTCCGTGAAACTTCAGCCTATTCTAGTTTGTTTGGTTGGTTGTGGGTTATTATGTTACAATTTATTTAAAATGATCTCCGTTGCTTATTGACTTAAGTTGTGATCAGATCGATTGATTGATTTTCATGTTGATCGCATTGAATTATTGATTGGTGTTGTGCGTTATATTACAATTTTCTTGTTTATTAATTATTTAGATAGATCTCCGTTATTTATTGATTGAGGTTGTGATCAGATCGATTGGTTGATTTTCATATTGAATTATTGAATTATTGATTGGTGTTGTGAGTTTTTGTTTTCTACTGATTTTATGTTCACATTAAAGTTTTTGGGTGTAACGCGTTTTGTAATATTTAAAATGAAGATCTCTTGTATTTTTCCCATAATTGGTTCCTCTTTTTTTAACCCGTTAACGGTGGAGGGGTTCAAGTATTGCTTGAAAACATTTATTTGGTCTTCATCGGAGTAGTTGGTTCTAGTGAAGATATGCCCGGTGTAATTAGGGAATGGTTGGATCATTTGGTAGTTATTGTCACTTCCAGTGTTTAAAATTATTTGGTTTCGGAAGACATTTATTGGGGTTTCTACCGTGGGAATTAAGTTTTGAGGCGAGCTTCGTCGCTATGTTGTGCCGTAGTGACTGAATTAATTTCTTTTGAACTTGGGATCCTTGAGAGAGCATCTGCAACGACGTTTGATTTTCCTGGTTTGTACTTTAGTTCATAATTGTACTCTTCCAGGACTGCTTTCCATCGTTTCATCTTCGAATTAGTATTTCTGTTAATAAGGGCATAGGTCAGAGGTTGATGATCTGTGTAAATTTAAACTTTCTTTGATCAATAGAGGAAATTTCGTAGCGAATTGAGTGCCCGGATGATGGCTGGTATTTCTTTACCATTTGTGGCATAGTTTTCTTCGGCTTTCTGGAGTGTTCTTGAAAGAAAGATTATTGGTCTACCGTTTTATGATAATACTGCTCCAAGAGCGAAGTTTGACGCATCTGTAGTAAGTTCAAACACTTTAGTAAAGTCAGGATATGAAAGGAGAACTTCTTGAGAAAGGAGAGAGTTCTTTACTTAATTGAAGGAGTCTATTGCATCTTCGTTGAGGGTTATGAGCTTTCGCGTTGATACGTTTTTGGACACATGTCCATCTTCCCCTCTTAGAAGCGTAGTCAAATGCTTGGAGATTTTCGCATATTCTTTGATGAAGCGTCGATAATAACCGGCGAGACCTAAGAATGAACGGAGTTTCTTTACTGTTGTTGGCAAGGGTATTCAGAAATTGCCTTAACTTTTTTTGGGTTTGCCTTAATGCCATTTTTCGAAGTCATGAATCCTAGAAACTCGACTTCGTCCCTTAGGAATTCGCATTTGTCTAGTTGTATTTTCATATTCGCAGCTTCTAAAGTTTTCAGAACTGCTTCTAAATTCTTGAGATGATCGGTTTCCGTTTTACCGAAGATTATAATGTCGTCAGTGTAGACGTAACATCTTCTACTAATATGTTCTCTCAAAATATCGTCGAGAGTGCTTTGAAATATCGGTGGTGCGTTTTTTAAGCCAAAAGGTAAGCGAAAAAATTTATATTTACCGTGGTGTACCGAAAAAGCAGTTTTCTCAAAGTCTGATTCCTTTAAAGGAATTTGATGGAAACCGCTTTTCAGGTCTATGACAGTGAACAGGTTATTTGCTCCTAAGTTGGATAAGATGCTATCTATATCGGGAATTGGATATTTATCGGCGATTGTAACAGTGTTTAGTTTTCGATAATCGATGACTAATCTGTATTTTTCTCTCCAGAAGAGTCTTCCTTTTTAGGGACAATCCAAACAGGTGAATTGTAGGTTGATCTGGATGGCCTTATGATTCCATCTTCCAGCAACTTGTTAATTTGCTTGTCGACTTCATCCTTCAAACATGAAGGTTATGGGTATGATCGAGAATAGATTGGACCAGGACAGTTTGTACGTATCTCCCCTCATACTCTAGTTGTGTAAGTTAATTTTTCGTTAGGGTCGGAAAAAATTGCTTTGAAATTTTTAAACAAATTTTTCAAAGTTTCTCTCTGATGAGAGCTTAAATGGGATGTTCTTAAATTTTCGTATGTTATTTAGTGTGTCAGAAATTTGATGTTTTAAGGGATTTTAATATTTGGGTGGATTGTCATGAATCCTTCGAGAGTATGAATAGTGACTTTTAATTGTTTTAAACTGTCGTTTCCGATGATACCATCAAATGATTTGAGATTGGGGAGAAGAAAAAATTTTAGTTTTCGATCTGGTCCAAAGATCAATTAAACCGTGGTGCGTTATTTTAACACTTCCTGCGACAAAATAATCTAGAAATGGCTTCTGATTTGGAATGGGATTTTTGACATATTGTGGTCGAACATAATTTTTTTTCGATCCAGTATCTATTAAGAATTTAAACTTTTTGCCACTCTTCGTCCTATGTTCGAAATAAGGAAGTGAAGAGCTCTCTAATCTAAAAAATGAACCTCGCCTATATGCTCGGCTGGTTCCTGAGGATAGTTATCGTCGTAGGTTTGAACGTACTCGTCTGGTTCGATTGTGTCTTGAGTATTAGTGTAATCAACAATTGTCTGGTCGTGCACTGTGTCGTCGCTTTTTATTTGTTCGTAATAGTCATGCAAAGATTGGTCTAGTTTTGTTCAACATGGTTGATTCTTTGGTACTTCACAGGCGGATGTACTGGATTGGAAAGTGGTCTTTTGTTAGCGAACTGTTGGTAATTTGGTCTATTGATGTAATTGATTTGCCGAGATCGGATTGTTGATCGACATCCATTGGTTCAGATTTTGGGAAAGGACTTCTCTGTGATCTAGTTGGAGGTTAGAAAGAAGGTTTATTAAAAGATTGTTGGAAATACTTTTGACGCGGAAATACTATTAACAACTGTTGGGTTGTGAAGCAACTGAGGGTAGAAGTTTTGAGGAGTCCTAAAGTCATGCTGTGGATGACGGGCTATCCTTTTCGGAGGAAGTGGAGGTGGTTGGATTGGATTTTGTGTTCTAATGTGCCCATGTTGGATTCGATAATCAACATTTTCTAATTTTAGACACAAGTGTAGGGGTTCTGGTAGATTGATAGGTCCACGCATACTCAGGAGTCTTGGTAAGACTCCTTTGAGTCCTTTTATAAATATGTCTAGTGCTTTATCCCTATATTGTAAAATTTATATACATTTCAGCTGAAAAATCGGAGATTTAAAAGCTCACCATATTTAAGTGCTCGTCTGAAGCACCAGCTAATATCAATGTGAGCTGTATAATAATGAAGAGCACCAACAAGTGCCCTGGTCTTATCAAAAATGAAACTCTCCTTCTTAATGTCTAAGACAAAACTGAATTTATTTGTTTATCATTATGATATTTTTACTAAATTTTACAAGTTAAACTTAAGTTTCATAACCTCATGGGAATTAAGTTCCCATGAGAACCAAAATTGATCAAGAATTGATTGCACAGAATTCTAAGTATCAATTCTTCACATGTCCCCTATGTTCTAAGTATCAATTGTTCACATGACCCCAATAAGGTTCAAAACCAGAGGCAAAAGTAAGTATATTGTGCAACTGTGCAAGGTGAGTGCATAAATTATGTGCATAATGTTCCTATGCTAAACAAAGTTGATCGTACTAAAGTGTCTGTGCTAATTTATCTTAGATACATGTAACAGGGTGATCATTCAATTAAAGTTGATAGTACTAAAGTGTCTGTGCTAATTTATCTTAGATACATGTAGCAGGGTGATTATTCAATTAACTTATAGGGTGATCCTTACATCCCCACCGTTTAAGTAAAATTTTTAAAATCAATTTCGGGTTTAAATTTTTTTTTTCGTTTTTTTTTAGTACTGTGTCATATTTTTTGGGATCTGTTCTGATTCCATCTTGGGTTATAAGATGTCCTAAATAAGTGACTTCTATACGTAAGAAGTTGAATTTTTGTGGATTCAGTTTGAGATTATATTTCCGAAGTCTCTCAAATGTTTTAATTAAACTCAAATTATGGTGTTGTAAACTACAACCAAAGATGATAATATCATCCACATATTAAAATGCTTCAGAGTCTAACCCAGCTTATGTTATTGACAGCATTCTCTGAAAACTATTCGTAGAAATTTTTAAACCAAATGGCAAACGTTTAAATTGAGAATGTCCACTTCTCGTTGAAAAAGCTCTTAAGGGTCTAGAATTAGGGTGTAATGGAATCTGATGAAAAGAACTTGTAAGATCGAGGGTTGAAAAGTATTTTGCTCACCCTAGCCTACCAAGAATATCATCTAACCTTGTAAAAGGAAATTTATTATCCATGATTTTCTTGGTTAATTGTCTGAAATCTACAACTAGTCGCCATTTTTTAGTCTCACTCTCTGACTTTTTGGGCACTATCAAAAGTGGTGAATTATATGGACTTACCGAAGGTTCTATGATATCCTCATCAATTAATTTTTTCCTTCTTTATATATAGCTTCCACATGAGAATGTGGTAATCTGTAATTTTTTATATAAACCGGGCTTTTATCTATCACTAGAATTTTCTGTTCATAAAAATTATTATAACTAAGAGTATCCCATTGAAGATAAAATACATCTGCCAATTTCTTGCAAATGTCTACTATGGGTTTTCTTGCAGAGGTATCAAGACCACTAATATTTAGCTCATTCATAAGCCTTTCACTTCTATGAGCATCAGTAATTGAAGTTTTGAAGTTTAAGATGTAATAGTTTTCCAACGGTTCTATCTTTGGTATAAAATTGTTGAGTACTATATCATGATCCAGAGTGTTAAGTATTTTAACATGTGCCACACCTTTAGCAGGTACTAAGCTGTTGGCTACGAAAACACCTTCCTGTATTTGTTCGTTAAGAGCGATGCCATCTTTCGCAATATTGACATTTACTGCCTGAATAACTTGCATTCTTGCCGGAACAACTATTTGTTCAAATTTTGGCATTCTTCTATGCATTGGAAGTGTAATATCCCCATCTTCTAGTAATAATGTGATGGTGAAAGATTCATAATCTAATTTACATGAAGTTTTAATTAAAAAGTCTCTACCCAATATGCCATCAGTTAAGATTGGAAATGATTCCTCAACCACATGAAATTTTTGATGAATGGTTTGACCTGATATATTAGTTTCGAATTCATAGTACCTAAGGAGTATGATTTTGAATTTGTTACACCTGATATTTCACATGTATTTTCAGTCGATATATTCTTTAAATTATTTAACTTGTTTATTTCTATAATTGATATATCAGCTCCTGTCTCTATTAAAAATGAAAGTGATACTTGGGATATATCTGTTTTTAAATATATGAAGTTGATCAAATGGCTATCTAGGGTGAGTACTCTTACTGTTCTTCTAATAAATTGTTTATCCCCGTCTCCGATTCGGGGTTCTCTGCGTTTCCCGATTCAGTGCGCTCGACATCTCCTGACGTAACCACATTAACCCTTTTATTATAATTCGTATTTCTATTATTCATGTTATTTCTTGATCTTACATTGCTGTAAGATGACCGCTGCGGTCGTCTATTATTGTTGGGTCTATAAAAATTAAAATTTCGTCGTTGGGAAAAATTTGTGTTTCTTGGAGAATTCTGATAGATGTTCATATTATTGTTTCTACGGAAATAATAATGTCCACGATTATTGTTATAATGGAAGACGCTTGCTTGATTATTGGGACGATCCAATTCAGAAGCTACTTGAATTGCATCTTGTAATTTGGTTGACCTGGCTGCAACGACAGTTGATTTTATCGGTTCATTGAGACCATTCTTAAATGCATTCAATGCAATTTGTTCGTTTAATGTCGAGATTATGTCTCGGTGCTATTCACCTTGTTCAGAAATTTGCAGCATGTTTAATTGGGACAATAAATTGTCTATCTGTTGAGCATAATCAGAAACGGTTTTGTTTCCTTGAAATATTTTTGCCAATTCTGACTGTATTGACAGTGAAGTTTTGTTTGGCTTAAATGGTTTTTGTATAAACTCGTAAAATGCTTAAATTAGTTGGAGCAGAATATGTTATCAGTTTATTTTTGACATTGTCTGCTAGTCTTGCTTGTTTTTCTCAGTGTCATCTTTGAGTGTGTCATGTAGAAATTCTGTTATATTCAGGAAATTGCTAAGTTCTCTTATTTCACCTTTAAATTCGGGTATTACCATAATGGCTGTGGTTATGTCACAGGACGCTATTTTTACAATATCTATGTCAGAATTACTTGTTCCCAAATAAATTGCAGATTTATTATCAATAATTTCATTTACCTGCGCATAAATTTTATCAAAATTTATTTTTAAGGTTACAGCTAAGTCTTTATCTGTTTTCAAAAATTCTAAATATCCTGTTTTAAATTCCTCTCTTATCTTTTTTATACATATTTCCTTTCCAATAAATATTGTGAACTATAGGATCTATTGGGAGTTTTCTTAAAATTGTCTAAAATTTTCTTTAAATCTTGAGAAAGGGTTTGCAAGCCTGACGCCATTATTATGTATTCTGCATAACCTGCTTAGAAACAGTTTTCGATAAACATTTTTTAAGTAATACGAAAGCGCATGAAATCCTACGATCAATGAAAGAATTAAAAGAACTAGTTGGAAATCACTTAGATTCCTTTGTTGGAAAATATTACTATTAGAGGCAGCAGCATTGTTATTGATAACAAATTCTTCTTTAAACTCTCTACGATTACTATTAAAGGCGCCCATGATGACCCAATAAGCAATACAATTCACAAATTTTACTCAAATAAACAATTAATTTTCTTTTTTTTTTTTATTACAATATCTCATTATTAATAAGCTAATTAACGCTATTATCTTTAACAATTTTTATAAATGAAACTCTCCTTCTTAATGTCTAAGATAAAACTGAATTTATTTGTTTATCATTGTGATATTTATACTAAATTTTACAGGTTAAACTTAAGTTAAATAACCTCATGGGAATTAAGTTCCCATGGGAACCAAAATTGATCAAGAATTGATTGCACAGAATCCTAAGTATCAATTCTTCACATGTCCCCTATGTTCTAAGTATCAATTCTTTACATGCCCCCAATAAGGTTCAAAACCTGAGGCAAAGGTAAGTATATTGTTCAACTGTGCAAGGTAAGTGCATAAAGTAAGAGCATTATGTAAATCTCTGTTCTCTCTGTCTGCACTGCTCTTACATGTTCTAATAATCATATCCGCTATATTGTTATAATGAAAATTAATTATAATTTATATTATTAAAGTTAAAGTGTCTGTGGTAATTTATCTTAGATACATGTAACAGGGTGATTATTCAGTTAAAGTTTATCGTACTTAAGTGTCTGTGCTAATTTGTCTTAGATACATGTAACAGGGTGATTATTAAATTAACTTATAGGGTGATCCTTACAATATGAATGGGTCATAACGTTCATCGATTCTTGACTCATCTCCGTTGAAGATAATTTGTTTAAGATCAGAGATAGGTGATAATAGACTTTTTGGTAAAATTCGGAAATGGTTGCATTTCTTTGGACAAGAGTAATCATCTGGTATTCCAGAGCGCCTAAGTCCCTCTTGTCGGCATAATATAGAGATAAACATCTCGAAATTTTTTCCCACTCCAATGGCGTGTTGTAAGATTCGAGGGCTGTATCTGCGTGCCCTCTTATTTTATTTCTTATAACACTAAGAATCCCATAATATTTGGGAGTGGGTTTTAATGGTTCGTAAGTCCTTAGGATCCTGTCTACACTTTTCTTGCAGGAGCCAAATTCTCCTGGTTGACCGGAAAATTCGCCGAAGATTTTGACTACATCTGGTATTTTGTCCATTTGGTCGACATTCTGAATATTTTGTTGGTCGATAGTTTGGTCTGTCTCATAAGTGTTTTGAGTAGGATTTGGAAATCTATTGAGAATTTGTTGGTTTTCATTTCTAACGATCTCTGTTATGATTCGGGTAAGTTCGGTGAGGTCAAATGTGCTAGTGTTGCCACTGCCTGCAGCACTGTAGTTGGACAATGCGCCGGGTTTTATTATATTTCCCAGCGTCATTTTGGAATGATTTTTTTTTATAAGAAGAAAACCACGTAAAAATTATAAAAATAATTTTACAAAACTTTCGCTAAATTGGTTTTTCTTTCCCATTCAATTATTATTCGTATTAATGTTTATTAACACGATTGATCGTTATTTAGTTTTTCGGTAGGATTTGCAGATTTACACGCTTTTACAGTTTGTAACTTAAACACTAAAATATTTTATTTTGTGTCCAGAAATATATGGAAAATGGAAAACTGAGGGCTGTATCTTGACGGCGAGAAACAATTGTGTTTTGTAAAATTTAGCTTCCTCCGATAGGGGCTGTGAGACCGTGACGAAGGCCCCGATTGGAGCTGGGTACGGAGGCCTAAACTCTTATAGCGACCAGCGGGGTATGAAGGCAAAATAATTGAACCAGCTGAAATGTCACGCTGGGGGACCACAAGGAGTAAACAAAGGAACAGCCCACCGGTGGGTTATCTGACCACGAGGATCCCCATTGGGCAAACGCTTCCTCTCTTGTGGTGCCAAGCTAATATATGACGGAACAGCTTTGTCGAAGCCTGCATGGCTGGGGGCGAGCTCAGTCCCTAATAGCGAACTCAGGATACCAGGCGACCTCCTGTTTCAACTAGCTTTCCTGTGGCATGCAAGGCTCTTCTGCAGGTGACCGTATTTTCCCTTGCTTCTCGTGGGACCAAAAATGGATACCGAAATAAACAACAAAAACTTAAAGGAATCCTAAATCGCCAAACAAACAATCTGAGAGCTCTCAGAGCACTCAAACTACGGTGGAGGTACGTCCTTCAACATCGAAGATTAGGGTAGAGGCTACCTGTGCCTCCGATCAATCTAAAGAGGGTGAAGGACCACCCCATCCAAACAAAGGCCTAAAAAGCCCAAGCTGAGTGGAGCCGGCAGGAAAAGGCTAAAGCACTTGCTTGAGAAAGGCATGACTGCGGAGGAGGCACATAAATTGGACGCTTTGCCCTTCAAACTGCCTACACTGCCTATTGCGACTCCAAAAAGGAAGGAGAGATCTCCAGAGAGGGTCTCCCCAAATTCTTCGGAGAGCAAGAAACCGAAAGGTAGTACGCCTCAAAAAACTCCTGCAACCCAGCAGGAAACCGAGAAGGGGGAAGGTAATAAAGAACCTGTACCCGGAAAAAAGCCAACATACATGGAGGCAGTCCTGGGGATCAAGGTAGGCGAAGCTCATGCACAGTTTCCGGACAAACTTCTGACAAAGGACCAGTTACAGACCATTCAGGGGTTTATCATGGCTAAGTTGCGAGCACAAAAGGGAGAAGGGATAAAACTCAGATTCCTTCACGCAAACCACAAACCCGACTGGCTCCTTGTAACATGCAAGGATAAAAGTACAGAGGAATGGCTGAAGGGGCTTGATCTTAAGCCCTGGGAAGGAGCGAGCCTGACGACACTGGGAGAAAAGGAACTGCCACGTCCAGTGATCATAACAGGCTACTTCAAAGATAGCCATCAATAAACAAATGAGGACATATTGGAATACATACGTTCCCAAAATGACCTCAACACTGAGAGCTGGAGGGTTCTGAGAAGGACGGAGAAAAAGACGGCAGCCTTACTCACCTTCTCGATAGACCCCACTTCGGAGGCTACTCTGAGAAAGAACAACCTCTACATCTGCTTTAGGTTTGGCGAAATGAAGCTGAACTTAAAGAAAAATCCTCTGGTGGAAAACGCGGATCAAGCAGCGCCTGCAATCGAAAAATCAATCGATAAACCAGAAAACAATTCCGGTGGGGAGGAGGCTATGGAGACTGACGGGGAAATCCAGAAGGTATCACAGCCAACTCCTCAAGAAAGGTAAAAATGATTCCATCTGGGGAAGAGGCTGATTCAAGGGCCTGCGATCGGCCCAGAAACACCCACACCCAGATCGATCCGACGAAAAACGGAAAAGGAAAGAAGATGATAAAGGGGATTAAATTTGCCCAAATCAATCTTCACAGATCCAAGGCGGCTATGAGCGTTCTTGGAGCGGTAATGGTGAAAGACAAAGTCGACATTGGACTGCTGCAAGAGCCAAACTACTACCAGGGACGCATAAGAGGCATACCCAGTAGTACGGGGAAGATCATACACTGTGCCAGTGGGGAAAGGCCCAGAGCGGCAATAATCCTAGGAAACAATGTGAGATTCAGCCCCGTAACACAATTCGTTAAAAGGGATCTAGTAGCAGTGCTGGTGAACTTGAAGGAAGGAGCGCGTGAAAAACAAATCATCTGCGCTTCGGCGTACTTTCCAGGGGAGGACAAGTCAGTGTCACGTGCCAAAAAATTCACTTGCGACATAGACCTCCGATCCCCTCGGAGGTTGGGTGAATCAACCGTGAAGAAGGTCGTGGGTGGGCGTCACTCGTTTTAGGACGAATCACCCGGCCTCAATCGTGGTTAAAACGAGAATCCCATGCCGGGTCAAAAGAAAGGAAAATACGAGGAAACAAAAAGGAAGAAACAGTGACGAAAGTGGAGATGTGACGTGAATGTGAATGTGATTCCAGTGGGAGTGAAGAAACCCACGTGTTTATGCCTTAGTTCCTTTAATCGAATGCCGATCCCTCACACTTTTTCATACATGTTTTCTCTTATCCTAACATGCAACTAATCTAAGATATACCTGACTTCTATCGGAATTCATCAACAAAGTTGACATTAACAGTAACCTTAAAAATAGACTTATCTTATTCTACGCGACGCTTCTTCTCGCTCCTTTTTTCCTGCAACGTCGTCACTCGGAATCGCTTGCCTTGGGTTCCACTGGTTCTCGGCCCTTGTACTTGTCCACTTGCCCTCTTCCGGGTCACTTGTGACTTGTTATTCACTCAATATTGTCAATATTATTAATTCACGTCGTCACACGTCGACTTAAGCTATTACTTTCTCACTTATGCCCATTATTATTGTTATTATCATTACTATTAATTATCATCTTGCTTCGTGATCGCTATTGATTTCTTCAAAGTCCATTCAAAGCTTCATCCAAAATCACTCGTACTTTCTTATTTATTTAACGCCCGATTCAGTCTTGTTAATTGTTCACTGTTTAATGTTCAAATATCGCCACGTCGACTTACGCTATTACTTTCTCACTTATGCTCATTACTATTGTTATTATCATTACTATTAATTCTCACCTTGATTCGTGATCGCTATTGATTTCTTCAAAGTCCATTCAAAGCTTCATCCAAAGTCACTCGTACTTTCTTATTTATTTAACGCCCGATTCAATCTTATTAATTGTTCACTGTTTAATGTTCAAATTTCGCCACGTCGACCTACGCTATTATTTTATCTGTTACTAGAACTACTTTTAATATTGTTATTAATCATCACATTGATTCGTTTGAGGCGAATCATCAAGGATCGGTATTCTTTCGCTATCCGCAACGATTCAACCTTACTGCAGCTCCCTGATACAAAACTCTCTTCATCAATCAACAACATTACTTTTCCTGCTCCCCTCCACTCCCAATAAAATAACTCCCAAAACCTAATCACTTCACTTCCACCACATAATTTGCTTAATTTCCTTCTTCCAAATTACCACCGTTCCAGAACCTCTCCACTACTCGATCCTCAACACTCAAAAAGCCCCTTGTCCATACTCAACATCCTTTTTATACCTGAATCCCCTTTGTCCTTGGCTCATTCCTCGGTCATTCAACTTCAAGCCTAGAGTTGAAGGTTCGAGGAAGATGCCGTAATGGAGATACTCGGGGATCCGAAATTTCAAAAATTCTAAAATTTTGGAGACCAAAATTCTAAACTCGCGTCTCTAAAATTCAATTTTCGAAACCAATCGCACAATTTTTCCAGGTTCAACAACCTCGAACTCACTGACGCATTGTGCAACGAGTTTCGATGTTCAGCTTATCCCGTAAGGGATTTGGGTCACAATGGACCAAAAGAAAAAGGCGGCGACGACGAGGTAGCGGCTCGATCGTCCGATTGAGATAATAACCCTCTCTCATTCGGGCAATTGTTCCTCTAAGCGGGATTGCATTTGTGCAGATTTTGATTGATTCGTCAATCAGAAATCGTGCATTCGGTTTATTTTAATCTCGTCCCTCCCCATGAATGGAATCACTTCGGATCCATTGATGCAGGTCAGGATCGAGGCGTGGTCGTCTGCCAGGCATAATTCTTGATTGACGAATCAACCGAAAACTCAATCGATCAATCGATGGATTGTTATTTTTCGCGCCGCGTGGCCTGCGTGCAAACCCGTGACATCAGCTCCCCCGGAAGAGGTAAGCCAACTCATTGCATACTGCAAGGCCAAAGGTTTGAACTTCCTGATGGGCAGTGATGCCAATGCACACCACATTACGTGGGGAAGGACAAACACAAATGCAGGAGGTGAGGACCTATATGAGTACATAACCTGCAACAACTTGCAGATACTCAATAAGGGTGTTTTGTAGTTTTTATTCGTTTTGTTATGGTTTCAATTTTCAATGTTAACCAGTTCAATGTTGAGGGTAGGCTTGACACAAGTTTTAGGTTGGCTGAATATTTATTATTGTGCATATCCTAATTACAATTCTCATTTACATTTTCATTCATTTTCCTAAAGCTTTACACAAATCAAACGTCCAAGCGACCAATCTACTAATTACCTTCCTAATATTTTATACAAATCAAACGTCCATGCGACCAATCTACTAATTATCTGCCTAATATTTTATACAAATTAATCGCCAATGTTACCAATCTACTAGTTATCTTCCTAATACTTTATACAAATCAAACGTCCATGCGACCATTTCATTCCTTCTATAAACTAATCTACTAATTATTTTTTCATTCCACTACTCAGCCAGATTCAAATTTACCATACTTTCTTGACTAACTTCATGTTTCTAAATTTCCAGTTTATGTTTTAATCCTAATTTTATTCAGTTTTTATTTCATTCCTCAATCTAATTTACAATTCCTTTCTTATTTTTATTCTTACTCCTTTTGGTACGGCGCCACTTCAACCGGTCGTTATGGAGCCGCTGGATGTCCCTGCTGATCCGTAGACGCTCCTCTTTACCTACTGCCAGGAGCAGACGACGACGGACCTCCTCTATGGCCCGCCTGAAGTTGGCCTCCACCCCAGTTCGATACTTCACGGGACGCTCTTGTTCTACGGCCGATGGCGCGGCGACCTGCTTCTTGTCCCGATTCCTGGCCCGGTATTCCTCCAGGGTAATCGGCCTCGGTCCGGCCCTGGAATCGCGCAACGCCTCCTTTAATGTTGTTTGCGACGTCCCCGACACTGTGAAATAGCCACTTCAATGACGCCGTACTTGGAACTAGGTTGATAGGTTCTGGCGACCACTTTCAACACGAAGTTCCTTACTGCACCGATAGGTTTCGAGAACATTGTTCGGTTTTGCAGCTTCGAGCTCGAGTTTGATGGGTTACTATGACCACTTTCAAGCTCGAGCTCCCAACGCAGAGAACCGATAGGTTTCTAGAACCTTGTTCGGTTTGGCAAATTCGAACTAGAGTTTGATGGGTTACTATGACCCCTTTCAAACTCAAGCTCCCAGAGAACCGATAGGCTTCTAGAACCTTGTTCGGTTTGGACCACTTACTTTTCCTTGTTTGTCTACTCCCTTGAATAGATCTGCCATATTTGTAAGGATGTAAAGTTGATCCCAACTACTGGTGATATCCCAAATTTTTCACCGCTTTTTATCCCAAGAAACCGGGATTTTTGACCGTTGGAGCGAGGTTGCCATCAATTACGAAACGCACTCAACTTCTGCATGGCGCCAGCTACCGGTGACGGGCGGAGGTTCTTAGAACAACGTAAGTTGATTGAGTTGTTTACGTTTCCCCATGTTTTGACGTTTCAGTCTAGGTTAAGATCGTGTTGTGGTGTCGCGTGTTTTATGTTCGGTAGTGAATTTAATGTTATTGACATAGGTTTCCGGGATCCGTTGCTCACGTAAGTGTTATGAAATAGTATGTTTGTTTACATTTTACATATTCGTAGGTTTATTTACGTCGCTTAACCGTGTTGTGTTTACGCTTGATGGTAAGTATAGTACATGTTTGACTTTTGGTGTTTTATGCTTTTTAGGCAGTTTTCTGGTGTTTTATTCTTTATGTTTTATTCCCCATGAAATACTCCGTGTGGACTATCTGTGTGGACTATGTTGCTCGCTTTGTGGACTATGTTATGTGAACATCAACATCGACATCGACTTCTCGCGTGACATGTTCGAGTGAGTATGTTAAATATCTGGTGCAGTATGTTTTTAAGGTTCATATGTGTTGTGGGTATGGTTGGTGACTCGCATAGTTTATTTGTTATGTCCTAATCTCCCTTCTTTTTAGGTGACGCGACGCATCACAACATTCCTCCCCCTTTTAGAAGTCCTCCCCGGGGTGAGTGGCAGTTTCTGGGATACAAGTAGGTCACTATGATCCTCTGAGTTTGTGATTATGCGTATTAACCGGTTAGAGGGTTCGCGAGATTTGAGTGGAAGTGTTATTTTCATGATAAGGATAGTTTTAGCTTATATACTTGTTGTAGTTAAATTTTTCAGTTGTTAAACTTCACTTTAACAACAAGTTCTTGAATTCACTACAGTTAAATGTCGAAGGTTGACAACTCATTTGATAAATCAAAGTCCTATTTTTCCTACTTTTGGAAGTTGTTATTTAATTGAACCTTATTCTAAGTTCCTTACATATGCCAATTGATTACAAACTCTCTATATAAACCAACTTTACAATGTCTCTATATAAACTCCAATTCATGATAATTCCTAAAACCTACTTGCAAAATCTCTATACAATCCAAACTTACAAGGTCTCTATATAAACCAAATTCACGGTAATTCCTTAAACCTTATTGCAAAATCTCTATACAATCCAAATTACAAGGTCTCTATATAAACCAAATTCACGGTAATTCCTTAAACCTTATTGCAAAATCTCTATACAATCCAAATTAACAAGGTCTCTATATAAACCAAATTCACGATAACTCCTTAAACCTTATTGCAAAATCTCTATATCCTACTAATTTCTTTTCGTACGCTAATGACTTTACACTTGTTTTACAGGATAATTCTTACACCTATACTTAGCCAAAATTGCCGGCTGTTGGGCGGAATTGAATTCGCTTTCTCCAGGGTATCCTCGTGTTTTCGTTCTTATTTATTTATTTTTTTTTTTCCATAATTCTCTTTTCTTTTATTTTTATTCTTTTCTAACTCTATTTATTTCTTTTTCTCTTTATTTTTACCACCTCGCTTTTCCTTCCGATACTTGAGTCGCTCGTTGTGCAGCTTCTGCAACTCCCTACTGATTTGCAGACGTTGTTCCTGACCTACGGCCAACAGCAGGCGACGACGGACCTCCTCTATAGCCCGGCGGAAGTTAGCTTCCTTTCCTGTGCGGCGTTTCGGGACACGGACGTTGGGCAGGGGAGATGGCTGTGTGGTCTCCCGTCTGGCTGAGTTCCGGGCGCGGTACTCCTCTAGGGTGATGGGCCTAGGACCGGCCCCCGAGTCACGCAGAGCCTCCGTCAACGATTTTCTGGGCGATGCTGGCACTAAGAATGGACCAACTTATTAGTTTGGTTGATTAGGAATCTAGTTGATGGGTTTTATCAACCACTTTCAAGTTGGGGATTCCCCTGAAACCGATAGGTTCCAGGAACCGTGTTTGGTTGGTTGGTTTGGACGTTAAACGATGGGTTTATATAACCACTTTCGCTTAGACGCCCCCAAAAGACAGATAGGTTGCTGGAACCGTGTTCGGTAGAGGATTTTTGAAATGGGGATGATGGGTTTTTCAACCTCTTTCAACCACAATTCCTTGTTACCGATGGGCCTTACGGACCACTTTCGGCGCTAGTTGCACTCACTTGTCCTTCCCTAGATATTCTCCTAGTCAGGTCTAGCTTTGACAACTGATGCTTTCCCTAGCTTTCGCCGGCTTTTTATTTTTTGAAACCGGGAATTTCGTCCGTTATTGCGATGTTGTCATGTGTTGCTAAATTCCTTTTATTGTACGGTGGCTCCATCATGTAGTGACCAGTTGAGTTTTTTAGAACTCACTTTTCCTCATGTAGTTGACTTCGACAAGTGGCAGTCGGTTTTGGGAAGTGACAGTGCGCAGTTGTTTATGTTTGTTTTATGTAGGTTAATGTGTTTCTATGCAGATTTATGTGGACGGCGATGCTCAGGTAAGTTTTATGGAACCAGCTGATGTCTGATGTTTGATTCCTTCTTGGTATATTTTGTTTTGAAACACTTCGGTGACTGTTTGATGGTGACCATGGTGACATGTGACATTATGCTTTCCTATGTTTATATGCTGAACTGTTGCGCATTACCATTGTCAACGTGAACATAAACATCACTTCTCTTGGTGAGTGAAATTGTGATTATGATTATATGTGTTTTTTGTGTACTTTGTTTTTTAGGTTATCCGGTGTTATGGGTATGGTAGGTGCTTCGTGTTTGCATTATTATGGTGTTTTAACCCCTTTTGTTTTTAGGTGATGCGGCGTCTCACAACAACTTGGCGTTGTAGCTCTCGTGTTCCTTGATTTTTATTTATTTCTCTTCACGATTTAAATTAACTTAATCTTTGTTTTAATTCTAGTTGATTTTGTTTTTTGCTTTCTGCCTCCTACGTCTCGGGTCCTTTTGTTGTTGACTGAATTTGTCCAGCTTCTCCATGGCTGGCGGCTCTTCTATCTCCGGTTTGTCCAATTGAAGTTGTTGAAATAGTTGATCTGTTTCTTGCAGGATGTAATCCCACTCGGCTTTCGTTAGTCCCAAATTATCCACGTTCTGGTCCATTGTAGATCTGCGATGAGGCATAGGGTTATTATTAATACGTGTCGGATAGAGTGCTGTTGGGGTCGTGTCGGGGACGTAGGTTTTAGTTTTAATTAAAAAGCTTCAATCGGTTGTTATGTACGCGGCGTTTGCGATTGCCTATCATTATGGTGCTATTTACCGGACTGTTTATAGCTACCACTTTGTACAGTCCTACTCAATGCTGTGTCAGTTTATTTTTTCGAGCCCCGTTCCGTAGTCTTTTGGTCGTAGTACTCTTTGGACTGGATCTTACTCTCTTCCAAATTTCTTCGTGCGGTTTGATATGCTCTCTGGAGTTTGTTTCTTAGTTGCAGGAAATAGTTCTCGTGATCGTATACTGGTTGGGGAGCTTTCTTCAAATTGTTAGGAAGAGGGGCGGAGAAGCCGTATAAGCAAACCATAGACGTTAATTTTGTGGTTGTGTGCATACTATTGTTCCTGACGAACATTGCTTCTCGCAGATGCTCATCCCAGTTTGTTTGGTTGTCGTCTACAAAATTCCTTAGATATTCGATTAGAGGCCTATGTGATCTCTCCAATGCTCCGTTGGATTGAGGATGGTATGGTGTTGTTTCGATCTTCCGTATCTTAAATAACTTGCACACTTCCCTGAACATTTCGTAAGTGAAGTTGGCTCCTTGGTCGGTAATTAATTTTGTTGGTATTCTGTAACGACTTATTATTTCCTCCACAAAAGCCTGTGCCACAGTTTTCGCCTCCATATTTTGGAGTGGTATCACGCTCATGAAGCGAGTCAAATCGTCTTCGAAACTTAGGATATACTTGTTCCCGCGTGGTGTTTCTGGAAGTGGACCCACAATGTCCATATAAACCTTGTCGAACGTTTGTTTAGCTGTATCCGTTTTGACCATCGGTTCCTTATGTTCTCTGCTTAACTTATTCAGCTGGCATTTCTTGCATTTTCGTATATATTTTTTGATATCTCTCAGCATTCCCTTCCTGTAGAACTCTCTCTTCAGGCGGTGATATGTTTTGAATACTCCTTGATAGCCTCCTAGGGGTGCATCATGACAGTCTCGTAGTATGGTTTCTATCTCCTGATCTCTTATATGTGTTTTCTCTCGTTCAGGTGATGCATGCTCGGGACTTTCACTTGTGGTTGAACCTTTTGCTTCTGTTTCTTCCAATTTTTCATTTTGGTCCTTCGTTTGTTTTCGCGTGGTTACTAGCACGTCATAGGGGATCCTACTTAAGGCATCTGCATTGTTATTTTTGTGTCCCTCTTTGTAGTCTATCTCGAACGTGTAGTCCGATAGATTGTGCCATATGCGTAAAATCCTACTTGTGGGATCCTTGATTCTTATAGCTCCTCTTAGTGGTTTGTGGTCGGTAAATACTTTGAATGGTCGTCCATACAGGTAACATCTAAAGTTCTTAACTGCCCATACTATGGCCAAGAGTTCCCGTTCTATTGTAGAATAATTTCTTTCTGCTGCGTTCAATGTCCTTCTAGAATAGGCTATGGGTTTCTCTTCGCTAGGTTAACCTTGTGCTAGTACTGCGCCAACTGCTTCTCCGCTCGCATCCGTGTATAGCTTGAATGGTTCTTTAAAGTTTGGGTAAATAAGTACCGGTGGACTTATCAATTTCTGTTTGAGAGTGTTGAAAGCGTTTACACAACTTTCATCCCATTTGAACTTCACATCTTTCTTTAAGAGATTATTGATTGGAGCCGCTATTTTGGAGAAGTCTGATATTAATTTCCTGTAGTAGTTGGCTAGTCCCAAGAAGGACTGTACTTGGCGCACCGTTTTAGGCGTCGGGAAATTTTTTACGCTATCCACTAAGCTCGGATCTGGTTCTACTCCTTGCGTCGTGCATTTATGTCCAAGGTATATAATTTCTTTTTTGAGGAAATTGCACTTCTCTACGTTTAACTTCAAGTTATGGTTTCTCGATCGTTGTAATATGGTTCGTAGTTTTGTTTGATGATCCTTTAGGTTTCTGCCGTATATTACCATATCATCCAGGTATACGAAAGACTGTAGACCCTGTAGTCCTGTCAGCATATGATTCATGAGACGCTGGAACGTTGCTGGTGCTCCCTTTAACCCAAAAGGCATGCGCTTATAGGCGTAGTGTCCGTAAGGGGTACTGAACGCAGTCTTATCCCGATCTTCTGGTTTCATTGCGATTTGGTGGTATCCGCTGGCGAGGTCGAGTACGAGAATTTCCCAGCTGATCCAGGATATCTTCAATTCTGGGTAGTGGATAAGCATCCCCCTCGGTTACTTCATTTAGTTTCCTGTAATCGACCACTATTCGCTATCGCTTCTGTCCATCAGGTCCCGGTTTCTTTGGGACAACTAGTAATGGTGCGTTGCATTCGCTCCAGCTTGGTTCTGCTATGTCTTCCTCGAGTAATCTTTGTATTTCTTCCGTTATTATCTCTCTTTGCGTCTCCGGCAGGCAGTACATCTTGCACTTGATAGGTTGTTTCCCTGGTTGTATCCGTATTTCATACTGCACTGTAGCTGTATGTCCCAGTTTCTCTCCCGGTAAATGAAAAACGTCTTGGAATTCTTCAATTATTTTATTCATTTCCCTCCTCTCTTCGATGTTCAAATTGGTTTCAAAGCTTATTAGTTTTTTAATCTGGGTTTCTCTTTTTCTTGGTTCCCATTCTTCGGTGCTAATACAATTGACGAGTTTTTCCTCATAGTTATTAGTATCGTTGTTGTTTGGTGCTGTCGTTTCTTCGTATTTGCTCAATTTTACTGTCACATTGTTCACTTCTACTTTATAATTATTTATATTTAGCACGCTCAGTTTTATTTTCCCATTTGTTGACCTCACGAGCGCGTTACTAAATATACACCCGGTTTTATCTCCTCTCCTTCGGTTACATACTGTCCTTCTTTGTCCGTGATCATTTCCACACATTTCACTGTCCTTCCCGGTATAATGATGTTCCTGGGCTCTGTGGTTATAAATTCCTCCTTTGAGCAACTTTTTTCGCCCATACGTGCGAGTATGGAATGGAAAACATTGCACATTACTTTCTTCGCAGCTTTCTTCGTTCTCCCCATACGTGCGAGTATGGAATGGAAAAAATTTTTAATTACTCCCCCCGGTACGCATCCCACTCTCGTAGTTTTCATGCGTTGTACCTGTCTCGAAGAGTTTTCCCAAATCTTTCAACGCTTCCGCTGTAGGCATTATTTCCCCTGTGTAATCACATGTATTCGGACAGTCTTGCCTGACGTTGGTAATGTTCCCTGGTTTCTCCGTTTGTCGGGACTCCTCTGGCTTCTCGGCGTAATCTTTTTCCAGTATTGTAGGCTTCGTATCACCCCCCATAGTAGTTTTACTTTGGAATTCTCGGGTGTTTTCCTCCCTGGCATGACTACGCTCATGATTTGTTTTACCAGCTGCTATGACGTCCACAAAATGAACGTCATTTGTACTTCGGTTTTGGTTTTCTTCGAATTTGATAACCGTTCTTTGCCCATTACTTGTGGACAAGAACACGAGCTTCTTCGCGGGGCCCTCTATGTTGCAATGCCTGGACAGAAAGTTGTTGCCCAGCAGGCCCGTTATACTACCTTGGTTGACAGTTTCGATAATATGGAACTTGCATGGATATATGTTATCTAAATTTATGTGTCCTGTGATGGTTCCCTTTGAGGAAATTTCCCCTGAAATCGTGTTGAGTGTGATAATCTCTTCTCTTTTTATGTCTTTTTCCTTTGATTCATTAATTTCTTCCTCCTTTATAAGACTTATTTCGGCTCCTGTGTCCACTATGAACTTATTTCTGCTTCTTCTCGTAATATTTAGGGGTAAACTTACTATAGGGACGTCTGGACATGTTTCACACCGCTTTTCTTTTTCTTTTAGCGACGTTTATTGTTGGCTGTGGTTTGTTCTTGGCGTGGTCGTCTTTTCCTTGGTCCGAGTTCGTCTTACAATATTTTCTCCCGTGTCTCAGCTGCACTATGTCTGTTTCTGGCTCTTCTGGTGTTTGTTGTATATTTCCTGTTTCTATATTGCCTTCTATCTGATTTTCTATTCCCGGTTCTGTTATCTGAGAAGTTTCCTGGTTGCTTGACATCAATACGTTAGTTTTGTTATTTGTTCCTTCCTCGTTGTCCTTCTTTTCGGTAGATTCTTCACCTGTGTGGGTTTCCTCAGTGCTTGTAGAGAATTCCGGATGATCCGCTGGATCTCCCTGCTGATCTGTAGACGCTCCTCTTTACCTACTGCCAGCAGCCGACGACGACGGACCTCCTCTATGGCCCGCCTGAAGTTGGCCTCCACCCCAGTTCGATACTTCACGGGACGCTCTTGTTCTACGGCCGGTGGCGCGGCGACCTGCTTCTTGTCCCGATTCCTGGCCCGGTATTCCTCCAGGGTAATCGGCCTCGGTCCGGCATTGGAATCGCGCAACGCCTCCTCTAATGTTGTTTGCGACGTCCCCGACACTGTGAAATAGCCACTTCAATGACGCCGTACTTGGAACTAGGTTGATGGGTTCTGGCGACCACTTTCAAAACGAAGTTCCTTACTGCACCGATATGTTTCGAGAACCTTGTTCGGTTTTGCAGCTTCGAGCTCGAGTTTGATGGGTTACTATGACCACTTTCAAGCTCGAGCTCCCAACGCAGAGAACCGATAGGTTTCTAGAACCTTGTTCGGTTTGGCAAATTCGAACTAGGATTTGATGGGTTACTATGACCACTTTCAAACTCAAGCTCCCAGAGAACCGATAGGCTTCTAGAACCTTGTTTGGTTTGGACCACTTACTTTTCCTTGTTTGTCTACTCCCTTGAATAGGTCTGCCTGACTTGTAAGGATGTAAAGTTGATCCAACTACTGGTTATATCCCCAATTTTTCTCCGCTTTTTATTCCAAGCAACCGGGATTTTTGACCGTTGGAGCGAGGTTGCCGTCAATTACGAAACGCACTTAACTTCTGCATGGCGCCATCTACCGGTGACGGGCGGAGGTTTTTAGAACAACGTAAGTTGATGGAGTTGTTTACGTTTCCCCATGTTTCGTTTTGACGTTTCAGTCTAGGTTAAGAACGTGTTGTGATGTCGCGTGTTTTATGTTCGGTAGTGAATTTCATGTTGTTGACATAGGTTTCCGGGATCCAATGCTCACGTAAGTGTTATGAAATAGTAGGTTTGTTTACATTTTACATATTCGTAGGTTTATTTACGTTGTTCCACCGTGTTGTGTTTACGCTTGATGGTGAGTATAGTGCATGTTTAACTTTTGGTGTTTTATGCTTTTTAGGCAGTTTTCTATGCTTTATGCTTGATGTTTTATTCCCTATGAAATACTCCGTGTGCACTATCTGTGTGGACTATGTTGCTCGCTGTGTGGACTATGTTGTGTAAACATAAACACCGACATCGACTTCTCGCGTGACATGTTCGAGTGAGTATGTTAAATTTCTGGTGCATTATGTTTTTTAGGTTCCTCCCTTCTTTTTAGGTGACGCGACGCATCACAACATAAGCTATTTCGTAGGATATTTCCAAAAGTTTTCGTTCATCTGTCATCTGACTGATGATCCGCCATGCCACGGGGAATGATTTTTTCCAAAACTGGACTCAAACTCCCACACACATCTTCGAGAGCTTTCACCAATGTATTCTTATACTTTCTCTTATGCTCGGTGTACAAATTTCGTAGATACGGGTCATTAGAAATAACTTCCGACACAAGTCCAGCTAGATGATCTGGATCACCCCTGGTCATTTCTGTACTGTACTAAAATTATAAAAAGAATGAAACAAAAACATGACACACATAATATGTGTAAAAATACTATATATATCCTGCCCATTTGAATTGATTTCTAAAATAACTTTTCCACACTTTAGATACTATCTCAGCTCTACCAAACGGAAGCCACTAGAAAATATTTCTGGTAAGTTTCCCATGGTTGCACACATCCCGGCAAATTGAATTCCAGCTAGTGTCAGAAAAATGTTTAATATAATATATTTTAACTGCTAATAAGAAATACCTTTGATATGCATGACTTTAGTCAAAAATGTTGTCAATGTAGCGCCACGACCCATATCGCCTAACGAGTGCACTTCGTTGACAACTACTTAACCAATTTCTTTTCAGAGCTCTTTTTGCCTCTATTACGCTACCACATACTAATATTGAAGCTTTTTCAGTAGAAGCTATATATTAAGATTTGTTTGTTCTTCACCGTCTTTTCCCTGCTGTGCACTCTTTTACCTTTTCCTAGCATTAGTATTTCCGCCCCTAGCGTTTTACCACCACTTGTTATTAGTGCATAAACTAAGTTCTCTCTATTTTCAATACCTGGTAGCAGCTAACACCATTTTGTTGACAATCTAAAATGAACAATTTATTGACATAAGTTTTTCACAAGATTAAACTTCATCTTACTGTACAAACTTTTTATGTCCTTAAGATCTTCAATCAGTTTTTCTTAACTTTCCGACAAGCCGTAAAAACGTTCCTTCCTTTCCGTTCAATCCATCAAAGTGCGTACAGACGATCATATTTTTCGTGATCTTAGTTTTCGTTCTGTTTCAAAAACGTGTGTGTACAGTTCATCAGATAATATGTCATAGATATGATGTATTTTTCTATGATCGTCTGTAGGCGCCTCTATACGACTCTCTTATAATTTGGAAAATAGCAATGAATGCAAAATTTTCTACTAAAATGTATTAACAGAAAAATTATCAATTCAAAAATCATGAAACGCAAACAATTGAAGGATTTTCTTATAAATATTTCCAAAAATCATTCAAATTGAATAATGCTCTCATAATATATATTTATTTATTTTCTTACAGCTGAAAATATAATTTTAGAAACATTTGCATTTAATAATATACACATTTATTTTATTATAAACATTAATATATAAAATTTAAAAACGAACGTAGCCGAACATATGTGAATGACGTTTCGAACACATAAGGTTAGATTTTCACACATAGGTGGCCAACATCGTTCGCAACACCAATATGACGCTACCACCCCATTTATGTCAATTTTGAGGTTAATTCGAATTATATTTAAAATACGAAAATAGCGAATATTAGATCGAATTATGCGTTTTTGCATATATTATTAATTGTTTATTCTTGAGTACTTATTTGTAATTTCAATACTTTGTTGCAGTAGGATGCGTGAATTTTATGAAAACCAGAAAAAACACGGTCACGTAAAATCATAGATATATCGAAAATGAGGCAAAATCGAGGATTTTTCCTTTAAGTATTTAATTTTTATTTTTAAATATAGATTATATTTGTACAGGTTTCATATCGATAAATTGCGCGCCTTCCGAGACCTAACTAACTGTACTGTTGCCGAAATGCAGCTAACTGCAACTAGATTGAAAACTAAACTTAACTTATTGATACTTAATAATTTATTTTAGAAAGGTAAAATTTGTTTACCAAGAATTTCCGGCCGCGGTCGTTCAGGTGTGATTAAACCTAGATCGATTGCTGATCGATCAAAAATCATGGGAACGGAAAATTAAAAATAATGAAACCCGTTTTAACTTAAAAAATAGTGAGCAATCGAAATGATTTTTAAAGTGCATTTAACTTTGCGAATACCTTTGGACTTTTGAATTAATTTGCATTTTAAATATTTTGGAGGCTTGGGTAAGTTCCCAAGTATGTAACCATTCCCCCCTTAAGATCGAAATTCTTCTGATTTTTTTCCGATTTGGTTTCTTTATCTTTGATTGAAATTTTTACTTTAGCGTGTTTTTGTCCAAATTTAAGTATTATCCCGATAATTATAATAATTATCATGATTGTAGAGCCCGCAATGTACATTCTTGTGGTATTTTAAGTTTTTGATATATTTTAAATTTGTATTACTTTTTAACATTTACTAAACAATGTTCGTACAATTTTATTTTACTGCCATCACAGTGATTTACAATCTCCATTTCTTTCTCATTCCTATAAATGATTGTGTTTTCATCTATCCTTCTGATTTCGGTTACATTATTTTCTTTTAGGTTACAATTTCTATTTTCGATACAATTCTTGACAATTTTCAATTCTCTTTTATATTGTGTTGATTCGCCATATTCATATTTTGTTTTGTTAATTTCTAATATAAATTGGTCCTCAATGATAACCTCTAATTTAGTTTTGATAGGAATGGCTTTTATTAATTTGTAATCTATTATTTGTATTTATTAATTTGTAATCTATTAATTTATATTGGTTAGAAATTTTAATGGTTAGTATTAATGTGTGGTTGTCATATTCTAACAGTCCAGTTTTTATCTCTTTTAGTCTGTAAAAGTCTAAATTTGTTTCTTCAATTTCTGCCGCGGTTAACATGCTTGGATGGACAAGTCCACGTTTAGCTAAAGCTATACTATCGATAATTTGTAATCTTTCATCTTGTAATCCTAATCTCTAATAAATGATCAGTTTTTAGTTGTTGAGTTATAAAACGTTTTTCCTTTCATACGTTTTCTTTATGCGCTCTAATAATTTCATTTCTGTCTAATTCTATAATTGTTTTCAAATGTTAATAGATTCATTAAAATTGGAGTTAATAGCGATTTGTGTGTTTGGATTGCCTACTGAATTATCAATGTTTTCTTCTACAGTTTGCAGGTGGTTTGATATATCTTGTCGATCCTCTTATTCCATGGTTCCAAATAACCATTTCTGAGCTGTTCCTATGAAATGAGCTAAACCCCTCTTAGACCTAGACTGTCCTTTTGGTTCTATGGCTGATAATTTGGCTTTGATAGTTCGTATTTGTTCTTTTACTGTTGGGTCATCATGTATTTGTGAATTTTTAATGCTGTCTTCTATTGCTTCAATTGTCTGACGTTTTTCATTTCAATTGTCTGACGTTTTTTTTATAATATATTATTATAATATTATTGTAGCGTCCTGTATTATTTCAGTTTGTCCCATGTTGATACTCACGTACCCGTTATTTGTTGTCAGGGTTGTTATTGTTAGTGTTGCTTCCAATTGTTCCCAGCGTTGGAGTTAGGAATAATATTGCTGTCATCTGTAAATTTTCGAGATCTTTTAGTGTTTTTCGGGTGTTAGTTACAATATTTCTTTTTATATCTAGGTTCGTTTTTATAATACTTTCTCTTATAATTTCTTCCTAAGGTAAGGTTTGCCTTTTTCCTAGATATTCTTCCCTATTTTCATTTAATTTCTGAATGTTCTTTTGCTTGAATTGATCTATTCTTTAGTTTAGTATCAAAGGGTTGGTTTGTTTTCCTTCTAAAGTGTGGTGTGAAATCTTTCTATGTCACTATTACCCGTAAGCGTGTCAGGTTTGGTCAAATGTAATTCAACTTTTCGTTCCCTAAAGAATTCGTTTAGATTTTCAGCACTGAATACGAGTACATTATCTGTTATTATGTTTTTGGGTTTCCCAAATTTGGAGAAATGTTCCTCGATATTTGGTAGGTGATAAGCATAAACTACTTTGGTTAATTTATCTATTAGTGTTAAGAAGGGTTGTTTCATGAAAAAATATGTGTCCCTCATGCAGAATTTGGTGGGTGTTTCACTTACTTGAAATTTCATTTTAATTTCGTTCGTATTTTGTTTCTGAGCAAGTTTCGCAGGTGTTTATCACTTTTGTGATTTCTTTGAATAGGTTGGGATAGTATATTCTATTCTTCAGGCTATGGTGTGTTTTAATAATTCCACTATGAATGCTTTCATTCGCATGGAAGAAGAAGATTTGTTTATGTGCTTCTTCCAGCGATGTTATTTCTTGAGCCCGCATTGTTGCTTTTGAAAACTTTATTTCCTTATTATTACTAAATAGTTCTATTATAAGCTGTTGGATTTTATAAATTTTTGGTGTATATTCCAATTGTTCCAGGCTTAACACATCGACGAAGGAGGTCTGTCCAGTACGGTTTATCTTTTGTCATATCAATTGATCTAATTCTTCTATTATGGAGGGTTTCCATTTCCTCTTCGATTTGATAAGTTAAACTAAACCGGGTTCAGTCCCGGATTTATCTGTGACGGGGCCCCAAGCAACCTCAGGTTTTTGGGCCCCTCATTCCAAAATGAACCTTCCCCCCCCCCCCCCATTTTTTTAAAATTATAAATAACCAGTTCATTTTGCACAATCAATATATTATTCAGTTTACTTATAATTTACTAACTAAATTACAACTTTTTTCGACTTTTCTCAGTCGCAAATTGTTGAATTACATCATCAAAGTCAAGTTTTTGAAGCTTGTCTTTTTCGATAAACAGTAAGCCTAAATCACTTACTTTTTCTTGGCACATCGATGATCGTAAATAATTTTTGACTCGTTTCAATGCGCTGAACGTGTTTGCGTGCTCGCTTTGTACTCAGAACCAGGAACAAGCCCCTTCGCTTTGGCTTCGATATCCGAAAAGTCATCACGATAATTCTCGACGAACGTTATTAACGCAGGGTACAAGTTCGCACATGTTTCAAAAGAAATCGACGGATTTTGTAAAGTACTTTTTCAAATTCGTGAAGGACTGATCTCCAAAAAATCATCATGAAAACGAATTCAAGTGGCTCCATACTCTTTACTAAACTTGATGCTTGGTTTCGTGTCTCACCGTCGAGATCACGATCATCTGCGATCTTTTGTAAAGTATCAGCTATTTTATCATAGTTCGTCAAAACGGCTGACACAGCCTTAAACATTGTTAAATCATGGAGGTTATGTGATAACAATGAAATGAAATAAAAGTGTCTTTATTTTTTAATCAATTATAGTACAATTCTGTTCCTTGAACTTGTTTTGATTTAAAATTGAAGTGAGTTTTTTGTGTTATTAAAATCTGAGATACAATATAATTACCTATTACTCTGTGTGTTAGAGACGATGATGCTTTTAGAATTTCAGCTGTCCAGACGAAGATACAAACACGAGCGACCGAAGCGCCAACTATACGCGCGAAATACAGTTGTGAACTAAATTCAGATTGTTTGGGAACAATGAATAATCGATATTGTTTATATGGATTTTTTCATTTTGGATTTTCTATTTTTTTTTCAAATTTCCGAATGTGTTTACAAAATTTTTCAATTTTTGGGGCCCCTGTTCAAGCGGGGCCCCAAGCAATTGCTTCCTTTGCTTCCTAGTAAATCCGCCAGTGGCCGGGTTTTGTACCGATTTACAATAGTTTCTTTTATGGGAATGTGATCAAGAAGTTGTTCTTCTTGTGAATGGATTGTTGCTTCGTCGGAGTAAGGAGAGTCATATTGTGATTGCTCGGATCTAGGTTCGTCTGAAACATAATTTATTGCATAATCGACAGATTGATGCCTATTTTCATCGGGAATTCTACTGAGAAAGTCAGCCACTTGATTTTCTTTGCCCTTGAGATATTCAATATCGAATTGATACTCCTGCAATTTGAGAAGATACCGTTGGTTCCTATGGCTGAATTCTTTGACAATGTATTTTTTATTTAGGTATTTTATTGATAAGTGATCTGTTATTATTTTGAATCTGTTTCCCCATAGGTATAGTCTAAAATAACCGACTGCCCAGATAATGGCAAGAAATTCTTTATCGGTTACAGAATACTTTTTTTCGTGATTATTCAATGATCTTGAAGCGTAGCATATCGGTTGTCCTTCTTGTGTTAAGACTGCTCCTACTACATAGTTGCTTGCATCCGTAAATAGAGTGAAAGGTTTATTGAAATTCGGGAACTTGAAGATAGTGTGCTGCTTCATTATGTTTAGTTTTAATGTTTCAAAAGCTTGAATTGGATTGATTTTTTTATCTATTTTCAAGGATTTTATGATACGAATATCATTTTTTGCATCATCCTTGACAAATTTTCTATAAATTCCAGTAGCACCTAAAAAGCCTTTTGATTGTTTTCCTGTTTTGGGTACCGAATATTCTTGGGCACATTTTATTTTGTTAGGGTTGGGTTTCATACCATCAGAAGTTAACACATTAACTACATATTCTGTATTTCTTTTTAGAAGTGAACATTTATCAAACTGTAATTTGGGTACATCATTTGGATGTACCTTTATCTGGTGATAGCCTTTCGCGAGGTCGAGAGATGAGAAATACTGAGCTTTTCCGAGTTTGTCTAAGATACTCTCTACGTTTGGAAGTGGATATCTATCATCTACTGTTATATCGTATAATTTCCTATAATCAACACACAAGCAAAATTTTGGTTTTCCGGAATCATCGAGTTTGTTTGCTACAACTACAATAGGATTCTTATACATGCTTTTTAACTTCCTTTTCATGTTTGGGACGAACCTTTACAGTTTCGCGTATATTGGTTGGTCGACTGTTGTTCTAATTTCATGTGTTATAGAATTTGTATTTGTTAATTGGTTTCCATCTTTATAAATAAGATTTTTAAAGTTATTAAGTAGGAACTTTATTTCCCGTTTTTCTTCGTCATTTAGGTGATCTCCATCGACGTCTGTCTCATTTTTACTGAGTTCGAAACAATCAAGAGTTGTTTCGTTGTCAGAGTACATAGGCAATTTGGATCCATTGTTTAGAACAATTTATTTGCTAACAAAATCAAATGTTTGGACAATTTTGCTTAAAAGGTATGGACCAATGGCCAATCAGGATATCATGTGGTTTGTCACCTGAATCCCGTTCGTAGCACCGTTTTGCTCCTCTTGGGTCAAGATTAAAGTCTTTTGGGTTGCTTGTAATAATTCTTTCTACTACTTCTGTCGTTACGTCATTTTTTGTTTGTAATTCTAACGTTATGAGTTCGTAAACTTTAAATGTTGAACAATTAACTCTAGAGGAATTTATTATACTCAGTATCAATTAAACATTTATATATTTTAGTATCTATAATTAAATTCAGGAACATTTTTACTCCGAAGCCTAATTTAGAAAAAACTCGGGGTCAATATTAAGGACTACTTCGTTTTGTGCTATTTCAGGGGGATTGCGATGTGTTAAATGGTCTATGTCCTTGGTTCTGGTCGTTGTTAAGCGTTCCTAATTTGTCCTGAGGGATTAAAGTTAGACTGTCTGTTTTGACCAGAATTGTTTTCAAAAGTTGGTCGATCTTGTCCAATCGTGGAATGGTGGAAATTTGTTTTCTGGATGTGTTGGGTCCAGCCCCGGGTAAAAATATCAGGCCGAATTGACGGTGAAATGAGGCCGAAAAATTTGTACAGGACGAATTGAGGCCAAAATGACGCCGAAATATTTTTAAACCATGAAAATGTTTCGACCTGAAAAAGACTCAAATCAATGAGGAAAATTTGAAGAAATATATTTAAATTGATTATATTGAATTGACATTTCTAATTACATACAATACAAATATTTCAATTGATTATACTATAACCATATAATTATTTTAGTTTGTAATTTTTATTTTAAATTTAATTGTAATAACTTTTCTTATTTACATAATTAATTTTAATTTACATAAAATAACATTCATTAAAAATAAAGGCAGCGGAATTTACAAGTTTAATTATAAACACGTTCTCATGAACATTAATTGTAACACAAATGGTTTCTATATCCTCTACTTTCACCACCGTACTACATCCATTTTCTTTAAAAATATATACGTAAGAGATAATAATTTTTTTCATTTTCATCAGTCTGTAACCCGATATATATTACCATCAAAGTTGTAGCCTTAGAAATATTCTCTATAACAGCCTCATTGGTAACAGCAAGAAAACTTCCTTTGAACTGTACTACTGGTTTCATATAAGAAGCCGAAATGAGCATGGAATCACGCCGAAGTCCTTGAATTCGGGGAATTCTGTGTTTGGTTCACTACCTCGGCATGTTTTCGGCGTCATTTTGGCCTCTATCTACAGCTGTTGACAGCTAATTAGAAACGATATATTTTTAATCTAAAATCGCTCCATTTTATCATTATTAAGGTATTCGTGAATACTTTTTGTATTGTATAGAAATGTTTAAGGCTTAGTAATTCAAAATATCACAATAGTAGATACTCTTTTGTTGAGATATACAGTCCTAGAAATATTCAAATGCTTAGATCTAACATTTGCCTGAGACAACTAATTAGAAACTTGAAAAAGAAAATACCAAAAACATGAGAAAAACGCAAGAAAAAAATTAGGAACTTCATTGTAGTGATCAATATTTTGTGTGAAATCCGTTCTGCTTTAATACAGCCCCACATCTTTTCTGCATGGACTGGACAAGATCTCGACACTCCTTAACTGGAATCTCGTACCATGCCTCCTTCACTTTTCGTATAATTGGTCCAAAATACTGATATTTTGGGTAGCCCACGGGTTTTCGATTGGAATCTGGAATTTGTGATAGCCACTCAAGAACTCGCTCTAGTTTTGGTCAAGGAAAGTTTTCGCCGGTTTCGTGGCATGCTTTGGGTCATTGTCTTTCTGAAAATACCAAATAAGCGACTTTTAGCCTCTGCGCATAAAAGCATTACGTTGTCCAGTATTGCAACGTATTGTTCTTTGTTCATATGTCCAACAATATGATGAATTGGACCAACGCCGTTCCATGAGAAAAAAATTACTTAATTTTACTTACCATACTTAATTAATAATTACTTGCGAAGTATACCGTGGATCAAGTTCCTTTTCTTTGGGGCACCTGACGTACTTTCTGCCGTCAGAACCAACTCAATTTATGTTTGTCTCGTCTCTCCTGGGTACGTACTTCCATTGGTTTGCCATCCAATGGGCTTGTGCTTTGACAAACTCAATGCGACTTTTCTGTTGGACAATGTGATCATTGGCTTCATCAGTGCGAGTCTTCCGTGCGACCCAGCTTCCACTAAACGATGTGCAATAGTTTTCTTGAATATTATGACATCAGTGAATTCCATGAATGACGGCTGAATAACTGCAGCGCTTTCTCAAACATTTAACAGTCGTATCATTTTCGTGTCGATTTTCTCTGTCGTTTTGCGCGGTCTTCTTCGGCGTGGGACATTTTCCGTTGTATTATACGTCCGGTAAGAGCAAGTACACCAATCTTCTTGGAGCAATACACCCGGTTTGCAATGCTCTGATAAGAAAGGTTAGCTTTATTTAGCGCATCAATTGCTTTCAGCGTCACCGACGTACAACTTTTTCCTTTGCACATTATTCAAAGTATTGAATAATAAATTTTTTTTCAAATATTTCTAAGGAAAACAATAAATCTTCGTGATAAATCTTCGTGAACAAAATATTCAACAGAAAGATAGAAAATCTAAAAATTTTAGAACTAAACTCAACTGTTTCTAATTATGTGGCAAATGAACTCTTGTACTTTTTCCGATTCAAACCTAATTTCTGACTAATGAATTATTTGTGAAAGTACATATGCATTTCATTTTGCCGAGAAATAACTGTACGAAGTCAAGAATAAGTAAAAAATATACTGTTAATTTATCCATAGTGTTTGGAGCATGAGAACGTAGAGCAAAAGCATTGTTTCTAATTAGTTGTTAACGGCTGTATATGAGATGACACGCCGAATTGACGCCGAAATATTTTTAATTTCGACCTGATTTTGTCACTCGGGGCACTCGTCTTATTTGAGTGTCTGGTACACTAGTACTTTTGTCTGCACTCAGTGTTGATGATATTGGAGCAGCACTTCACCTGATTTTTAGGTTTAATGTCTGTACACTTCTAACACTGTTTTTTTATTATGAGCTTAGATCCTTTCCCAGTTTCAGGAAAGGTTTTAAGACGAGCTTTGGCTTGAAAAATCCGTCTCCAAGAAAAATATACAATTTATTATAACGATCGCGTTTGGTTCGTTCTCGTTGGATTCTGTCTGTTTGAACAGAGCCCTACCGACTGCGCCACTTAGATAATCTATCTTTAATTACATTAAAAAAACACAACACATTCAATTTTCAACAATGGTTATTGATTATTAAATAGTTACACTATTTTTTACACATTGACAACCGGCATGAAAACTGGACTTATGATCGAACTACGGCCGAACCGAGAGTGCAACTAACTGCGACTAGATTGAAAACTAAACTTAACTTATTGATACTTAATTATTTATTTTATAAAGGTAAAATTAGCTTAGCAAGAATTTCCGGCCGCGGTCGTTCAGGTGTGCTAGTTCGATTGCTGATCGATCAAAAATCATGAGAACAGAAATTTAAAAAGTAATGAAACGCGTTTTAACACAAAAAATAGTGAGCAATCGGAATGATACTTAAAGTGCATTAAACTTTGCGAATACCTTTCAACTTTTAAATTAATTTGGATTTTAAATTTTTTGCAGGCTTGGGTAAGTTTCCCAGTATTTAACCCTCATGATTCAAGTGGAACATCACAATTGCTAGTGGAATTTGACGAGAATGTTCATCTATTAGAAATCAACACAGCTCTGTTTCTTTTATCAACATGAATATCAATTGTGCTCACGAATCAACAAGCAGAAATTGAAATTGAGATTTTGAATATTAACATCCCGAAATGACTTTTGTTTATTCGTTTGGCGCCCGTGCCCATTTACTCTTTTCGATAAAAATACAAAAAAATTCAACATTTAATCGATTAGGACGTTTGGAAAAGCTTAAGTACATTTGTACCTTTCTGAACACTTTCTTAAAAATTGTTTCATAAGCTTAATATATGTTTGCATCTACATAGGGTAAAACTAGTTAATACGCCCCACTTTTCTTTTATGTGTTGTAAATCGGCAAAAAACTGAAGATGTCATCGAGCTTTTTGTTTAGGAGCCTTCTCTGCTCTTTTGTCAACAATGTGGCAATCATAAAATAGAGTAAGATATACAGATACAGATCCAGATATTTTAATTTTCCAAAAATCATCCGGGGCGTTTTGTACACTGACCGTTAGGTAATATGCCCCAGAGTATTAATTAAATTTTTGAACACAATTATAACGCTTACATACATTGAACTTACAGAAAAAATAATAGTAAAACGTAAAAAAAATTGATAAGTAACAGAAAACTAATTGAAAAGTTCAAGTTTTTGAGGCAAAACATTTTAATAACTTGAGAATTTCTTTGCGACAGTCTTCATGGTTTCGTATAAATTTTCTTTGGCCCATTCTCCCTTAAAAGTTGCTTTCATGTTAACGAGGCATAAATAGTAAAAGTTATTTGCATGTACCTTTTGCATTTACTGGGGCATTTTGTGAAACAACCGATGGGGCGTTTTGCCAATTTCGATTATTAAAATGCCTCACCTAGATCAAAGCTAGAAACTCAAGGTTATAAACTTTCAAAAAACTAGAAATGATAAGTTTTTCTATCCATTTTATAACAGTGCAAATAATTTTAACATACAAAAAATATTTATCACTGAAATTTGTGATATTTATCAGTTTGAAATTAACCAGAAATTGTCGGAACGCCAAAAACTATCTTCTTAAAAAATTTTTTAGTTAAAGGATAATAACATCAACGCTTAACAGCAATGATGTACTGAGACTGCAGTCCACTTCGCGTGAGCTACGTAACTTTATGAGCGTGAGTGCTACGCGAGTAGGGCGTATTGCCAACTGGGACGTATTATCTAATTTTACCCTAGGTAGCAACTTGAAATGTTTAATTTGCATTCAAGAGGTCTTTTAAAAAATAAACCAAATTAATCCTTGCTTAAGCGGTTATCGCATGAACTAGACCGGTTGGGTAATTGGGTATCCCGAATGAAAAAATCAGGCCGGAATGGGCCCGACAAGTCTTTAGAAGCCGAAATCACGCCGAGCAAATTTCAGAGGCCGAAATAACGCTGAGAAAATTTCAGAGCCCAAATTGCGGCCGAAAAGACGCTGAAATATTTCTAAAGCGTAAAAATTCTAAGAGGCCGAATTCACGCCGAAATGCGAGCGAATTGATGCCGGAATCATTAATTTCGGCGTGTATCCGGCGTCAATTCGGCCCAACTTCGGCGACAATTCAATCTCTGGTGAGTCTGGTCACTAAGTCGTGTCAATGCCCCGAGAGGACAGAGCATTGTTCAGTTTACGTTCGATACTCTTTCGAGGTGGACGTATTTCTTTCTGTTGTGAGTAAATCGTGACAATTTCATAGTGATGCTTCCAGAATATTCTAGAATATTCGTTGGACTTTGGAACTTTCTTATCGTGTTAATCCTAGAGATTAACACGTGGTTTGATATAATTTTCTTAACCTGTATTATATTATATTATATTATATTTATTATTTAACTACTTATTTTTCATTCTTGCACAATGAGTGTGCCGGCGCTGGGTGTTCTGCCACCCAATGCCACCCTTCAAGAGCTCCGCTCTTTGATACATGAATTAATTCAGGATAACTTCGCTCTTCGTAGCGAAGTTCAATCGCTGAGAACCCAAATTGGCGTCGCCCAACCTACTCGCTCAAACAAAAGTGACGAGGACTTGCATATAATTGCCCTGAAGATTCATCTCAACAGATGGACACTTCGCAATCTTCAAACAAGAGACCAAACCAAAGCCTGTCTCCTCAGGCTGGACCCTCAAAAAAGCAGCCAGCACTTTCAGCTGGGACTCCTAAACCCAAATCTCGTACTAAGACGGTCATTCGGGCTACTCCGAATCCCTCTCCACCTCCTTCTGGTACTCCCAAAGTTCCAGCTGCTGCCCCCAGGCCTCCAATCGTTACCCCAAATTCAACTCGTATAGGTCCAGATGTTGCACCTCGTCCACCCAATACTGGCCCAACCTACTCCAGCAAAGCTCCTGCTCTTGCCCCTATGTCCCAAACCGGTGCTCCTCCCTCTACTGGTCCGAATCGATTGCCGCCACTAATCGCTACTCCCCATTCCTCTCCAACTCCTTCTGGTAGTCCCAAAGTCCCACCTGTTGGCCCCAGGCCCCCAATTGCTACCCCAAACTCAACTCACATAGGTCCAGCTGTTGCACCTCGTCCACCCACTACTGGCTCAACCTACTCTAGCAAAGCCACTGCAGTTGCCCCTCTGTCCCAAGCCGGTGCTCCTTCCTCTACTGACCAGGTTAAACTGCCGCCAATAATTGCATACAATGCTAATCTTAAGCTCGTATCAAACACCCTTAAAGAAAAGTTAGGACATTCTAACTTCACATTGCGTAATATCAACGCCAACAAAGCACACATAATTGTTTATGACAAAAGGTCGTTAGGTATTATTCAAGAAGTGCTAACTTACCTCAAAGTTAGTCACTTCACTCATACTTCTAAGGATGATAAAACTAAAACCATCCTTCTTAAGAAAGTCTGCAAGACTTTTGAACGCGACGATGTGTCTAACGCTCTTCAAGAGGCCTTCCCAGAGGTAAATTTTCTGCAAATTGATAAACTAGCTCCCCTTCCTCGGTTAAATAAAATCAACCCCACCAGGTACCAGAACCTTAACATCTGGAAAATCCAAGTAGCAGCAGGTACAGACTTAGGACCCATCCTGAAAACCACAAAGCTTGCTGCGATTAATTCCCTTGTCATGTTCACTACGTACCAATCCAATGAGTTAGCTCAATGCACCAACTGTTGCCGCTACGGCCACGTCAAAAAGAACTGCAGTATGCCCTTCCGTTGTGTCCGTTGCGGTGAAGGACACAAAGTTGGTGAATGCCAAATCCCCAAAGCTCAGTTCGACGCTTCAGGAAAACAACTTGAGGAAACAATCCCCTTCTGTTGCATGTGCAACCAAAAAGGCCACCCAGCTAATTATAGATGCTCCAAGTATAAGGAGATATCAAAAAAAATGAAGGCTGCAAAAGCTGTCGACGTAGCTCTTGCCGCTCAGAAGCAAGCCGCGTTTAACGACTATGTTAAAAATGGCGTTTCATTTGCCTCTTCATTCGCTCCTCCTTCGCAAGGTATTTCTAACTCCCCAATTCCTAAGGCTACTTTAACATCTCCCCCTCCTAAGCCAGCGCCAACCCCTGCATCTCGCTCCTACTATCCTTCTGGTCCAAGTCCATCTGTCGGTGATCTTCCAGACTATAAGAAATTCCTTGACATTTATAATGTCATTCTTAAAGTCAAGCCCACCTATGAGAAATTGGTACATCCTGGGGAAAAAGAAGCTCTTCTCTACACCACTTTTGCCTCTCATTTATTAAATGGATAAAAGGTTTAAAATTATACTCATTAATGTGAACTCCCTTCTATCCCACTTCAAGCGTGAGCTTCTTCGTGACTTTCTACGGTTACATAAGCCACACGTTCTGCTCGTAACCGAAACTAAACTTCTCTTTACTCACACGCTGTTCCTTAGTGGGTATAAAACTGTTCGTAGGGATCGCTACGTCGTACCCAACTCTACCTCTCCTGGTGGCGGGACTTGCATCTTAATAAGCGAAAATTCTGTTTTCGAAGAACTGGACCTTCCTCTATTTCAAACCATTGAAGCATGTGGTATCAAACTACAATTAGACGATGGAAATTGTCTAAATCTGTTCTCCATTTACCACTCCAATTTTCTAGCTAATCGTATTGACGCTTCTGAGCTCAGTTCTCTTATTAATATTTCTGCTACCACACCTTTCATTTTTGGAGGGGATTTCAATGCTAAGCATTCGTTTTGGAACAATAGCAAAAATTGTTCCAACGGCTTATCCCTTCATAATTGGTACCAGTTAAATTCGGTTTTCCTTGATTTTGAAATTTTAGCCCCTCTACTTCCAACCAGGCAACACTCCGTTCTTGACTTCTTCCTCGTCTCTTCCTCCCTAGTTTCTCAAATGACTCACCCCACTGTAATTGATGGCATCTCTTATCACAAAGCTGTCGTCACTACCTTTCAAACCTTGAAAATTATCAAAGCCTATTCTGACAGTATCCCTGATTTTAGCAGAACAAATTGGCTAAATTTTAATAACACCCTTGACAAATCGCTTAGCGAGATGTCACTCCCAACTGATAGGAATCTCTCCTTAAGCCAAATCAATGATTCTGCTGAAAAGCTGCAGGACATTCTCCTCACCACAACTGTCCAACATGTCCCAACGTACAATATTCAGCATACCTATCAGGTCCGTCTCTGCGACATCACCCTTCGACTTCTACGAGAGCGCAAGCCCCTTAGACGTGCGCTTCATCGTGCTAAGCTGCCCGATCGTATCTCATTACATCGATCCACCCTGCGCAACCTTGATACGATCATCAAACAGCGCATAAATCTCTGCCGTTCGAAACAATTTGAAGACAGACTCAAGGGTATTCAGCCTGACAAGAATGTTTTCAAAAATGTTATCAAAAATGTTAAGAAAAGGAGTGGAACCACACACTACAATGGTCTTATCCTTCACAGTGGGAATCTTATTAACAATCCCATCACTAAAGCCAACATAATTGGTGAAACTTTTCAAAGTAACCACAAACTCACCTTGAACTCTGGCGATCCCACCTTTTCCCATGATGTTAACACTCGCATCAAAAGTGAGTTTGAAAACTACACTGACTACATTGTAGACTTCTGTCTCGAAAATCCAGCAAGCTTCGGAACCAATTGTTCCAATCCAAATGGTTTTGCTACCCCAACCTCTCTTCGGCTGCTTGCCAAAACCAGGAACCTAAAGAAAACCCCAGGAGTCGATAAAATTTCCAACTATTCACTCCTTAAGCTATCTCGACTATTCTTTTTTAAACTGGCTATTCTTTTCAAACACGCCTTCAATGCAGGTTACTTTCCCAAAATTTGGAGACATGCTATTGTGTGTCCCATCGCCAAACCTGGGAAGCCGAGTCATTTAGCGACCAGCTTCAGGCCGATATCCCTACTTACATCAATCAGCAAGCTATATGAAAGATTCATAGCTAGGAAGATCCTCCGTTTTATTGATGACCATGGTATAATACCAAATTCTCAATTTGGTTTTCGCACTTTCCATAGTACCACCATGCCACTGAATATATTTCAAAACTTCATTTGCGTCAATGCAAGTAGAAAGCAACCTGTCCTTGCTGTCAGCCTGGGTATAGAGAAAGCGTTCGACACCACGTGGATAGAGGGTCTGATCCACAAACTTCTATCTTATAGTTTTCCAAAAGTACTGTGTAGCATAGTTTACCAATTCATGTTGCACAGAACCTTCCAAGTCAGAGTCCAGAGGAAGTTATCCGGAGTATTTTCAGTTGCGGCTGGAGTTCCCCAAGGCTCTGTATTGGGTCCAACTCTCTTTAACATTTATGTAAGTGATCTGCCCTGTCCTCCACCTTTAGTTAAACAACTCAGCTTTGCGGATGATTTGCTTGTTTACACAGCATCATCCAACCCTGCTCATGCCTCAAACTCGCTCAATGAGCATCTAGATAGTCTAGTACATTACTATCACCGATGGAAGGTCAAGTTGAATCTATCCAAGGTAACTGCAATATGCTTCACTGGTACCCGAAAAGATCGCCCGCGTAACTACAAGTCTACCAACGTCAATCTACTGCTTGACAACACCCCAATTGCTTTAAAAAGCTCCATGAAGTACCTTGGTGTACACTTCACACCCAAAATCAATTTTATTGAGCATATCAAGAAAATTTCGCAGAAGGTTCTTATACGAACCAAATACCTGCACAATTCTCTTCGCCGCAATAATCAACTTGACCCTAAAATAAAGATCCTTTGCTACAAGCAACTTATTCGTCCTATACTTTCATACGCCTTTCCTGTTTGGAATTGCATTTCATCTGCCCAAATGGAAAAGCTTCGTGTTCAGGAACGGAAAATTCTCCGCCATTGTGTTAACTATAGGAGGAAACACAATGGCAAACACTTCAGCAATTCTTTCCGATATAGAAAGGCTAACATCGTTCCGATCGACAATTTCCTCCTGTCCATTGGGTATAAATATCTCTCACGCGTGGCAGTCAGTGGCAACGAACTACTTAGGGAAGCTTGTGCAATTGACCGAGCATTGATTGATTCTCTCCGAATCAAACCCCCTCAATACCTTCAACAGTATTTACAAGAAGAGCTCAACACTGCTAACATACCACTCTACCATCGAGGTTATTTTGACCCACAGCATCGAGTTTACAAATAAGTAAACTATAAATCTTTAGTTGATTAGCTATAACTATCCACCCTAGTCTCCACTGTATAACTTCACCCATCCATCTTGAGTTTAGAGAAATTGATCATATCAATATTAAACTCACCCTTTATGCAAGTTCAGCCGCCTTCTCCGTCTCCTAAACAGGCCTATTTAATCTAGCCATCATCTTGTTATTATTTTCCTTCATATAATTTCGCTTTATTTATTTATGTCATTACTTAATTTTTAAATATAATTTATTTAGTTTTAATTAAATTTTATTTATAGTAATATGATTTGTTATAATTTATTTAAATTGATTGATTTTTATTCAGCTAACATAATTTTGCTTTTAACTCTTTTGTTCTCTTTTAAGATGTTCGAGTTACGGAGGTTTCAGAAATGTTACTCTCCTTTGAGCCCAATTCCTAGGAATGGGGGAATGGGTCTTTCTCTCATAGCGAGAGAATGAATGGAACAGTGGTTCGTTCCATAATTTCAACCATCAAACCAAACTTTTTTTTTTTTTTTACAGAGCATTGTCCTCCGAACGTTTTCGAGTTTCGTTTTGCTTACTAAAAGTGCTAAATGTTTTCTAGTGATATAGTTAGTACTATTTTGTGCGTGAGTGCGAAACGTCAGTGAGAAAATCTGTGTTATGTAAGATTTTCCATGTAGTAATTATTAGTTCTCAATAGTTTGCTCATGCATTTATGTATTTCAGTAATAGATCTCGTTGTGGAAATGTATTTGTGCTATGAATGCAAACATCCTCCACCACATCCACCGTAAACTGATGCGCTGAGTCGTAACATCCTCAATCACATGCGCCACCTTAGGAACGAATGACCTAATGACTTTTAAAACGTGTAAGATATATAAATTATAATAATGCAGCAATAAATTAATAATTTTAAATAATTTATTTTCGATTATTAGTCTCGTAGCTATTAGCGGTTGAAATCTGACGGTATTTTTTCAGAAGAAAGTTTGACTAGCTATCACTGTAGCTAACGAACGGAAAGACGTTTTCAAGTCAATAAAAACATAAATTCAAAACAAAATTAGAAGATTTTTGGCGAATCATCCTCAATCGCCACTGAAATGAATTCGCACACCTTGGCATTTCAAGGTACGAAAAACATTCGAAATGACGCGGATTACCACAAGTCCTATTATAATTTTGACCCAAGTTGAGTTCCGCGTAAGCTATCGAACTAATTTTTAAAAGCTTCCTACTTATTCAATGTCCTCTGTAATATATAAATGTGTATAAATTGTCACATCAGGATGGGTGAGTCTGGTTGGGATGCATTTTGCCATATCAGAAAACGTATGACGCATCGATGAGTGTGGGATGAATGGGTCTTAGGATGATTGTTTCTGGTGGTTGTTTGTTCAGCCGGCGTTTCCGTATCGCTGGCGACCACCAAGGGCATTTTGTAATTATTATTTTGGTGGGATTTGCTTGTAATATTTTCTTAGGACCGTCGGTTAGATTTCAAGGGACGTTTAGTTTTAAGTTTCCTCGAAGCCATTCAGGAAGTAGGTTCGTGCGAATTAATATAAATCAGTGTTCTCTTAAGTGTGATAAAATAGCGAAAATTAATCAGTGGCAGTATATTAGGAAGAAATATTCAGGTGGGTGTTTAGAAAGTGATCGTGTGTGAGGGATGGATTTGTTCTCCCTACAGATTGTTGGTGGCACGGGGATTAATGTCTTCTCGCCAGTAAAGGTCTTTCGACAATATATGTGTTCTCCCCAGTGATAGTTCTTCGGGGGTAGATGGGTTCTCCCCAGTGTCAAAGTTTCGGCGATAGATGTGCTCTCCCCAGTGGTAGTATTGCGCGGATAGATGTGTTCTCCCCAGTGTCAGCGTTTCGGGAATAGATGTGTTCTCCCCAATATTGGATGTCTAGGGTTTGGTGTGTTTATTTCTTAACTATTGAGGTGGTGAGGCGTTTAATATGTTCTTCAAGAATCAAGTGGTAGTATTAGAGTGTGAGAGATTGAGTTGGTGTATGGTTTTCTATCACCCACTGAATTGTTAAATTCAAACAGGTTTCTTTTAATTCCAAGAGGATGTGAAGACGCCGGTCGCGGAGTGGAACACTAAAGGCATGCCTCGTAATATAAAACTGTTTCAACTGTGATTAGGAATGAATAAAGTGTTCTTTAAAGAAATTAAGAAGGAATTTAACTTAATTGGGTTTTTACATCTATTAATATATTGTAGTAAGGTCGTAATCATAGTTTTTTTTCGGTGTTATGTTTTAATTAGCCTTTCTCGTTGACAACAACTTTCTAAATTTTGTGACGTTTGTGACATAAGTTGAACCACTTTATCTGATATATGTGACACTACTTGTAAATAATAACAAAAGCAATTATTATAAAGATGAAAACTTTAACATAGTCGATTCATTTTAATCAAACATAAGAACATTAAAATAAATTCGTTCTAAACTTTGGTATTAGTTCTCAGTGATCTTTAGATATAGAATTACGTTATAATAACAAAATTGCATAAAACACTTAACATGAATTCTCAATTTTAGCGCCGTCGAGCCATAGGCATTGGAATCCAAATTTTAATATATACTTTTCATATCTTCTTTAATAAATTGCAAAAGACAGAGTTTTGATTAGTTTTATGTTCTTACTTGATGTGTAAAACACACCATTCCATACTACGGTCAGCAATTAATAGGAGCTCTGTGAACTTGGAACCCGCGTTTAAGATATCGTAAAAATAAACGTAGATTCGGAAACTACAAACGACGTAAAGTTTTTTGTTTGTAGTTCCGACGATTCCGTAGAGAATCGAAAAAATCGATTTCTACGGCCAATTTTTTTGGATCTTGAAAATTTTTTTAACAGCTCTTTTAAAACCGTTTTTAGTTTCTGAAAATAGCATTAGTTATGTTCCGTGTTTCGGACACCGAAAAATATTTACAAAAGTTTTCTACTTTTTCCACTTATACAAACGACATAGAGGTTTGTCGTGAAAAAATGTTTCCTCTAACTGTCATATAACCCGAGAAAACCGCAGAAGTGTGGATTCTATGAACAACCTTGCTTTTATTGCGATTATCACTTGGGAAAAATATCAATTTTTTTATATTTCATGTAACTACAAACGATTTAAAACATTTTAGTGAAAAAAATCGTATTCCTATAGATCCCTGGGAACTGGTGTTCTACGGCAAAACAAAGTTGTCAATTTCCTTTTCTAAGGTACTGGTAACGGGATCTACGTTCTTTTTTCACTTTTAAGTAACTACAAACGATTAAGAACATTTAAGTGAAAAAACATCATTTGCAATTCCTATGCATCCCTGAGAACTGGTGTTATACGGCAAACCAAAATCATCAATATCATTTTCTACGCTACTGGCAACGGGATCTACGTTCTTTTTTCACTTTCCTGTTACTACAAATGAAAAGAAATAGTATAGAATCGAAACGATAGTAAAGAATCGCCAGGAAATGTATGGTGTTCTGGATTTATGACTCATAATCAGGACCTGAGTCGAAAAAAGTCAGAAGGCTTGTCACTTTCTCGAGTCTATGGAGTCAACCGGAGGGACGTCCAAAACTTTTTCGATTTGCTGGCCAAAATCTATGATGAAAATGATTTTGCGAATCGGACAAATCTGGGCTTCAGATAAACAATAAGGCAGGTAAAGTGGTGGCAACTAAAGGAGCAAATGATGTTTACACGCTCACGAGTAACTAAAAGAAACAAAATGTTACTATGATTGCATGTGTCAATGCACAAGCACATTTCCTTCCCCCGTTTAAAATTACAAGGGTACTTATGCTAAACCATGGCTTTCCGAGGGTCTTCCACCAGGTTCACAAGTCTTTATGAACAAAAAATCGGCATACATAAACATCGATCTTTTCATGAAGTGGTTGGAGGAAGTCATTTTGCATTATAAAAGCCCTAGAAAAACGCTATTGGTCTTAGATGGTCACAACTCGCACAGTTATAACATACGTTTGCTGAAAGTGGCTAAAGAAAATAACGTAATACTGTTGTGTCTTCCATAGAGCTTTTATCAGGCCACTAAAGATATATTTTGCCCAAGAAACAAAATAATGGATGATTGGAAATAAAAACAAAAAGTTGACTCACTGTACTACTGTACTACGTATCAAAACTAAGTGGGAAGTCTTGGATTACGGCTAGTACCAGACCATTACTTTTCCTTATCAGATTCACTGCAGGAGCAAAATTCGGCCGAGCGCGTTCACGTCGACGAGAATGAAATATCGAGAGAATCCCTGCCTGTTCTTTTGGTTGAAAACAATACCGAAAGTATCCTCGAAACAAGTGCTATCCTACACACACCATGTGAGCCGGGAACTTCAGGGACGTAAACCCCTGAAAAGATAAATAAATTAACTGAGTTCCAAAAAAAACATCCAAGGTTTTGACTACGATTTATCCGTTGCCTAAACTCCCTCCAGTGATATTTACGAATAAGAAACAAAAAGCCATCATCCTTACTTCACCTGAAAATATTGAAAGGCGGAAACTACTTGACGATAAAAAGAAACCAAGGCCTCACACTTGAAAAACTTTAAGAATGAAAATCCTACAAACATGAAAAAAACAAAAGTAAGTTTAAGTAAATAAGGAAGGGGAAAGACAAAGATCTGATGAAAACTGATGAGCTGAGTACTAACAAACCAAGAAAGGAGGTAGAAAACAACAAGAATGACAATAATAACGAGACAGATAACAATGAGACAGATGCGCCAAAGATTTTTATAAAACGCGATCCTCTGAAGATTGGATTCAGTGTAAATCCTGCTTAAAATGGATGCAAGAGAACTGCACTACGTATAATTCCTTGTGGACGCAAAGAAAAGAAAAATACGAAGACTGTTACAAAGAAGATATGAAATTATTAAACTTAATTATTATTAAGTTTACCACAAAAACTTGAATTTTTAAATTAGAACTATGTTAGTTTCACTTTTTATTATAATTTTTTCCTTTAGTTCAACCAAACTGTTATTATTTTATTTAACAATTATATTAATACTCTGGGGCATTTTGTCAAACGTGTGGGGCATATTACCTAACGGTCGGCTTACGAAACGCCCCAGCACATAGTTTGTGAAAAGTTAAAATATTAAGATTTCTGGACTTCCTATTGTAGTTTTATGAATGCCACATTATTGACAAAAGATCAAAGAATGGTCCTAAAAAAAAATCGATGATATCTTCTATTTGTGCCGACTGGCAACAGTTTAAAAGGAAGTGGGGCGTATACCTAGTTTTACCCTACATGGATGACGTACATAGTTGATAGATATGATAACACATGGGAATGGGAATACGACCTTTTGAAAAGTCACTCCTCAGCTGTGCTAAAATACAATAATATAATATAAAACGCATTTTGGTTCATTTTGTTCTAAATTTGCATATATTTTATGTTAAAAAATGTTGTTTAATAGCATCATAGGGTCCCATAATACTCGCATAATGAATTTTTTATTCATTTTAGTTTAACCGATTAAGATAAACATTCACACAGCGAAAATTAATTGTACAGAAGTGCTATTTTAAATTTCCATGTACATACATATGTATGTGTACTTTTGACCTACAATTTGTTAGACCATGTTTGGTTCTGTCGTTGTCCTTGGACCATTTTACACTCGTTTATTGTTTTTGAATATAAACTCATTCCTTTGGGTATCTCTTATGACACATGTACAAAAAATTGCGCGATTTTCTCTTGTCCTCTATTTTTCTTTCATAAGAGTTAATTAATACATGCGGTTGGTTAATATAGAAATGATGTTATCAGTTCAATATATCAAAAAAATTAAAATTAAGAATGAATTTTAAAAATAATTTAATTATGTATATGAATAATGAATAATAATAATAATAATATATGAATCTTAAATTTTATTACTAAATAAGTGATTTGTCAAAATCTCCCTTATCCTAAAGGCACAACGTGATGCATTATGACCCACAGAAGGTCTCATACTGGGAAGAGCAGTAACTTCTTGCCTCCAAAGGCCTTCAACAAAACTGTTATCGTGAATCTGATCGACAAAGTTTACTGGACAATATGAAGTATCGTTCATTTTTACGAAGTTATGAACAACAATGCAAGCTTTAACGATATTCTCTGCTGTGTCAGGTGCGACATTCATTGAATTTCGTAATATTCTCCACCTGGCGGTTAAGATTCCGAATGCATTTTCAATCGTTCTCCTTCCTCGTGATAATCTCGTATTGAAAAACTCTCGCTTTAGCCTTTAATAAACGACCAGGAAACGGCCGCAGCTAATATGTCTTCAACGGAAAGGCAGCATCTCAGACGAAATAAAATGGACAATCAATGTTGTTATGTTTTAGGCATCTTGATTTGGGTAGGTTGAATTGACCTGAAATTAGGGCTTTTCCGAAAGACGAATAAGACAAAATGGCTCCATCACTTTGGCTGCCATATGCACCAATATCTGCCAGAGTGAAGGTATAGTTAGCATCGCATGCAGCAAGCAGAACAATGCTAAAATTGCCCTTATAATTATAATCCTGGGATCCAGTATTTGAAGGACAAGTTATATTTATGTGTTTTCCATCAATAGCTCCCACACAATTTGGCAAATTCCATATGTTTTCGAAGTCGTCGGCAATTTTTTCCCACTCATGCGTATTTGGAGGCGACACATAAATCTGGGATAACTCTTTCCAAATTATGCCGCATGTTTCCAATGCTATGACTCTTACGGTAGATACTCCAACCTTAAACATCATCGATATTAGTTGTCGACTTCCTCCTTGTGCCAGATATCTACAAAAATTATATTTCTATTGTCATTATGAACATAAATATGCCATTAGAATTAAACTTACAGCAATGTGAGAAACAATCTACACTCCGACGATATTGGTGTTCTTATGGAATATTTCGTCAATTTATTTTTTAAGAGATTTAATAGGAGGTTAAATGTTTCGCGCTTCATCCTAGTACACATCAAGAACTGTTCTGCGTCAATATTTTTGATTTTATTGAAACTAATTTCAAAAAAGCCCTCGATCTTTCGGTCCCGGCGCTTTTACGAACAGAATTTCTCCTTTTCCTTTTATTCAACTTCATAAGTATTTCATAGAGCTCATATAGGGCGGAAATTATAAACACCAATTCAATAACTTCATCACAATTCATTTTAAATTTTTAATAATAAGTAATTTCAGCAGAATGCAAGCAAGAACGTTCTTCACTCAAATCAAAACTTTGAATGACAAGAAATGTCAGTTTTTGCAAAATACAGTTAACGCGATGCCTTGCATTATGTGACAAACGAACGCGATGCCTCAAGATGCGATGTGTTCGTGCGCGTGTGTGATCATATCTAAAACTTTTGAAACACGTACTGAGTAGAGGTGCGGAAAAGTTTGATTTTTCAATCACAGCCGGAGCAGTGATTGAGATTCAAAAGTTACAGCGACAAATCACTGTGATTGTGGAACGTTTTTCTTTTCTCACATTTGACAAATATTTTAAATGCGAACTTTTTTTAACGTTTTTGATTTTAACATTTATTTAGTATTTACATCTAGATCTACGTATCCGGTACAATAAAACTCTATTAAGCATGTAGAAAGGAGAGGAAATTTTGATTTTTCAGCGAAAAATAGACAAAGGGTGTAAAACAGCGTAATTTTCTGCCGGAAACAATCACACCCATCACCGGAATCGTTGCGTATCTCACACTCAACTCTCAATCCCCATGATCCATGGTATATGTGAGAAAAGAGCGAGAGTTCAATTGAACGTCACGACCGCAACATACTTGCTATTGACCACATGAGACTATTCACAGCTGTTCGGTGTGTGTGTGTGCTACAAGAGCGACGCCGAAGTACGAAACGAAACGATGGTTAAAGGTAACAATAATCAACTGTATGGAAATTTCAATTTTCAGTTCAATCGTGAGTAGGGATGTCGAAAATTGAAAAAATATCGATATATGTATATCGTATCGATATTTTTTGGAAATATCGAAATCGATATTTATCGTTTGCGAAAAAAATCCCGATATATCGATATATCGGTTCGGTTTATAAAAGAATGATCACGTTCTAAAAAATTGAATATTATATAATATAATAATTTTTATACGTTAATCACATAACTATTGTTATTTCTTGAAAAGTCAAACGTTGTTTTTCTAAAAATATTAATAAATATTAATTTTTCTTTATATATGGTAAAACTAATATATTTGTCGGTCTGAAAAAATATCGTTTTTTCATACCTTTTCGATAGTAAGAATTTTATATCGATATATCGATATATCGGAAATGAAATATCGCTTAAAAATATCGATATATCGAACAAATAATATCGATATTTCGATATATCGATATATTTTCGACATCCCTACTCGTGAGGCTGGGCGTAAGCAGTTGTTCTATAATGTGCAAGCGGTTTTTGAAAATTTTAACAAAAAGACTCCCCGTGATATTGACACATAGATTCCGATTCAAAAGTCACCTTGAGATTCCGAAAGCTCAAATCACGTTGAATTAATGACTGTGACGTGAAATCACCCCCATCTTTAGTACTTACGAGTTTCGATCAAGCCGCCGCTAAGGTAGGGATGTCGAAAATTATAAAAATATCGAAATCGATATTTATCGTTTACAAAAAAAATATATCGGCGCTCTAAAAAATGATATATTTATCCTAACATACGTTAATCACATATTTTTTTCAGGATCAGGATGCAATCAGAATTTCCTTAATAAGGTCTTCTGATCAGGTCCGATATTTGAATTTCCCAACATGAAAATTCATTATTTCTTCCTCTTTACTTGGTCATTAGAAAATTTCACATGAATCTCTATTGTTTTCAAAATTATAAATAGTTAGACTGGAGATGGGTACAGGAAACGTTGCATTAAGTACGGGGTTCAGTTTAATTATCGTTCTCTGATTTTAATTATGGATGACGATTTTGAAAAAACGTAAACTTGCATCGTCTCAGTTACAATCGAAACACTAACGTGAACATCAACACGTGTTAATATCAAATTAAAATTTTGTCAAAATGAAAGTTCATATTCAATGTATATAGAACTCCACTAAAGTGCTCGTCAAAATTATGACCGCAGTATGAAATTCGGGGATTTAATTTAAAGAAAAGGGAAAAATACTAATTTTTTTTTGTTTCAAAACAACTAATGTTACTACGATACCATGTAACTTATTTTTTTTTTTATTTTTTTAATTTTAAACAAAATTGTCAGAGAAAAACCAAAAAATTGCTTCGTCAAAAATATGACCGCATTCAAATTTTATTTGATTTAATCCAGCTTATGACAATATTTAATAACTAGTGACATTTCCATTTTTATTTATCACTTCAAATATTCTGTTTCCCATGCTAGAAACCAAATTGTCCAAGATTTGGTGGTCTTTTTCCGAAATGTTTGCCCAAACTTTTTCAATTGCTTCCCTGAACTCACTGGTTGAGGAATATTGACGATTATTTCCATAAACTCTTCTTACTAGGATACCCCAAAGGTTCTCCATCGGATTTAGGTCTGGGGAGCAAGCTGGCCACTCTAATAAACTGATGTTGTTCTTGGAAAACCATTCTTTCGAACTTCGGCTGACATGTATTGCAGCGTTATCTTGTTGAAAAGTCAACGGGAAGCGACTTCGATCTGGTAGAAACGGTAGTAAATTGCTCTCAAGTACTCTCTGGTATTGTAAGCTATCCATCCTACTCGATGGGAAATCTAGAGGCAGAGTACCTAATGATGAAAATGCTCCCCAAACCATTAACGAGCCTCCTCCAAAATTTCTTTTAGAAAAAAGACGTTCGTCTTTCCTCAAATCTCTCCAATAGTGCCTGTAGCCATCAAGTCCATCCAGGTTGAACTAAATATAACCTTAAGAAAAAAAACATGAAAATATTGAAAATTCCTAATTAAAATAAATTTAAATATTTCTCACCCAATTCGAGTCACGGTTCATGTTAGCTTTTCCGAATTTAACCCGTTCTTTCTTGTGGTGAGGCGTTAATTTGGGTGCTGTTTTCATTTTGGAACTTTTTAAGTTTGGACTCCGCTTAATTGTTCGCAAAATGGCCGAAATGGAGGCATTTACACTAGCAGAATTTTCAATTTCCCGACAAGTGTTGGTGGAATTTGATGCTAATCTTTGAACTTTTCTCTCCTCTCTATCAGAAAGAACCCTTGGCCGTCCGGAAAATTTCAGGCTACCATATTTTGAGGGATTGGATAAATAATTCCGAACAACGCGATCCGAACGGCCAATTTTTCTTCCGATAGCTCGAAAAGACATACCACTTTCATGTAGGCTTACTATGCAACCTTTCTCGAACTCGGTTAATTGTTTTCCTAACGGCATGATGATTCTCTTTCTTTGTTATATTAATTTACACAAGGCTCTACTAATAATTTTTAGCACACGAAACAAAATTCGAATGCGGTCATACTTTTGACGAAGCAATTTTTTGGTTTTTCTCTGACAATTTTGTTTAAAATTTAAAAAATAAAAAAAAAATAAGTTACATGGTATCGTAGTAACATTAGTTGTTTCGAAACAAAGAAAAATTAGTATTTTTCCCTTTTCTTTAAATTAAATCCCCGAATTTCATACTGCGGTCATAATTTTGACGAGCACTGTATTTAAGGTATCCTCAAAGAAAATTTGGTTTTTCTTATGTCAGATTTTTGGTAACAATTCTATTGTCAATTTTAATTTTTTTATTAAGATCAACATAATTACAATAGCCGCGTTCTTTTGGTCATCGCTATCGAGTACAAAACTAGAGTAGCAAAAGAACGCAGCGGTCTTGTTCTCGATAGATTACAAACTTTTATCAACTTCACTTACCATTTATATGAACTTACTTCGATTTTTTCCCATTTTGTGAGCCCTTGATTGCATAAATTCCTCACATATTACTTGAATTTAAATTTTCAGATGAAATCAAACGAAAGTTTTGAAGAAATTGTAATTTTGTGGAATTTAAGGAAAAATTTAGGTTCGCGTCAAGGAAAATGATCCATGTCGCCATCTGGACATTTCTAGCTCAACTATTCTGTTCAGAACAGCAAATTAGTTCCAGGTATTATCGAGAACTAAACTTGTTCTGTTAAATGTATGGGATTTGACAGTTCTGTTCTGTTAGAGTGACCAAAAGAACACGGCTAATATGTACGAGAAAATATTGATTTCCTTACTGAGTACACATATAGACCTACGTGACATTACATGACATTTAAAATTTTAAGAGTTTAGTTTTTTAGACTTGGTAAATGATTGCGGTCATATGTATATCCTAATATGAGATCATTTATTTACTAAGAAGACAGCCTAGCGTGCGAGGGTTCCACTCTTGGATGCGTTAATCAATTGGTCGTAGGTTTGAATCCGCCATGGGGAGAATTTTCAGCACCGATTTTTCATTTGAATTTAATAAAGGTTATATGATAAATAGTATATCTAAAGTGGAAAAAAACAAAAAAAAATTGGTGCTAGGATTTTGTTTCATTGTAATCAGGGTTGCCTGATCCGTTAATGATCCGCCAGCCTGATCCGCACCCTTTCATATGAGGTGTGACGAAAATTCGTCATATTCGGATCAGGAAGCCGTGACCCGTGACCCGTTCCGGATCTTACTTCAGGCAATTCTGATCCGAGTCGGATCAAAAACCACAAATGATTTCTAGTCGAGGGGTGGACAATTTTTTGACCCCCCACTACCCCCCCGTATCTTTCGTAAAAGGAAAAATTGTTTGATTTGTACTAGCACTTTGACAAATGTCACACTATTGTATGAGCGCCTCGCGGAATAAAAGCCGATTTTTGATATAAATACCCCATAAAATACATTCGCCCACCCCTTAAATGAAAGATAATTAGTATATCTTACTAAATATGTGATTTTTTCCAGAAAACAACCATAAACAAGGAGTGACCTTAAGTGTTAGTGGTACGTGGTGGCACAACAGATCCTGCCTGCGCCATTCTTGGAAAAAAGAAAACACATACGAGTATTCATAACCTGTTCGCACGAAAGCCAACTAAAAATGATATCTTATGATTGTGTATATGAATCGGACCAAATTCTAGCCAGCTTCATTTAGGGACTCCAGGTATAGCTGTGAATCCACGCTGTGGTGTGTTCGGCGGGAATATGTGTAAAAAATAGTAGGTATGTTCACCTCGGGAGACAAAATAGAACATCTCCACGCGAGTGTTTGCCTCCCTCGCCTTTGGCACATTACACTGGGTGGAAATAGAAATTTCACATTAAGATAATTCTGGCTCCCAAACAGGGAGGAAAATCGTACATATCGACATAGGGTGTGGGAAAAAACAGTATGTTCATAATATGAATAATATACAATAGGCTGTGTATATTGAATGGAAGTTTAACGAGCATTTTTTAACTAAAATGCATGTCGAGAACAGTCTGGAAAGGAAACGACACAGAAACGTTATATTATTATATACGAACGGTTTCTTAGGTAAATCAGTATCTATAATTACGATAACAAATTCAATTCATTTATTTTATAGTTTATACAATTTTGCAAACTTCCGAGTTGATGATGGGAGCTGACCAGTTCGACGCATGTCACTACCAAACAGATAAGTATAAGAGACAGAGATATGTATATGAATGACAAATCCATGATACATTCGCGCTTATGAAGGCAATACTGTGTATTTCATATAAGTACCATTACACCATCCACGTAGCATTAGATTCTATATATAAGGCGTGGTCTCGGAGTCAATGGAACACTTGCATACATAATAATCACTTCAATGCTGATGCCGAAGTTAATTGTCAAAGACGATCTTTTATAATATCTAATACTACTTTACATATTCAATTGCTATAGGTTCAAGGCAACACCGGAAAACATTTTTGTGAAATAGGAAAGACAGTCGATAGTTTAAGATATATACCAACCAATATACTTTTACTGGATTATTAAAATTTTCAAACATTCACTTCGTTGAGTGTTTTGCATTTTCGCATTCGAGCACGAACAATTCCAATTCCTGGGTACCCCTTTTTTGCATTGTTTTATGCGTATTACGTGCACTTATAATATACATTTTCCTGGGTTGGTTTAGAGCAAATCCAACTACTTCTTTATTTGTTAATATGGGTTGTATTCAGTCGATCGTATCTTACTTATTTTGGAATGTTGTTGCTTTCATAATACAAACATTCATTTTTTGTTTTCGAAAACCAATAAGTGCACACAGAATTTAAGAGTAAGATCCTATGTTCCATGGAAACGAACTGGAAATATAAGTGACACAAACAGAAGCGCCGCGATCAAATAATTCTATTTATCGGTTGGCTTGTTGCATTAGTTGGTTATGAGTGATACGTAATCATATTAACCTTATTAAAGTGTATTCATCATTCATAAATTCTATTGTTTTTGTAAGGAAGACTCTGTACCAAATGAAATAGCCCTGTACCAAATAAAAATAAATAGTTTGTTAATATAATTTTGGTTTAATGATTATTCAACGAAACTGTGCTCAAATTTTTTTCCATTTCAAAATATAAGAGCAAATTTACCTAACGTCAATTATTTTGAATCCTCCATCAACTGAATTTCCATGTAAGTATAGGGTAAAACTAGGTAATACGATCCACTTTTTTTTAAAGTGTTGTAAATCATCAAAACAGGAAGATACAATCGAATTCTTTTTTAAGGATCATTCTTTGGTCTTTTGTCAACAATGTGGCAATCATAAAAGTACAGTAGAAACTCCAGATATCTTAATATTTTAATTTTCCAAAACCCATCGGTGCGGCGGTAGGTAATATGCCCCATTCCTTTTAAAATGCACCACCAAGATCAAAGCTAGAAACTCAGGGTAATAAACTTTGAAGCAACAAGAAATGATAAGTGTTTCTATCTACTTTATAACCCTGTATTTAATTTCAACATAGAAAATACATAGATAGATAACTCAATAGAAAAAAACTTAATACTTATCAGAAACTGTCGAAGTGCCAAAAAACAATATTTTTTTTCAAAAATTCTTAAAATAAAGGGTAATAACAGGAACAATTAACATCAATGATGCACGGGGACTGTGGTCCACTCAAGTGTAGACTTTGTAAATTTGTTAGTGCGAGTGCTAGACGCGTGGGGCGTTTTGTCAACTGGGGCATTTTACCTAGTTTTACCCTTTGTATTAAAAACACACTTTATAAATTCAAAAACAAAAACATCAAGGGAACCCTAATTCGACAAAAAAGATTTTGAAGTTCGATTTTTCGAAATGCTGTTTGCTATTCATTTAGTGTTGTTTTATTATCTTTCATATAGAAATTTTCACAAAAAACTTCAGCAGGACACAAATCTCATTACATAATTTGAGTGCGTGAGCTTATGGTTCATGCAAGGAAAGTTAATATGATCGATATTGAATCATTTCTCGTGATCTTATTGTTTGTTTAGTATAAAGGTTTCAGCCTTCAAACAATTTTTTCTTGTGATATTTGACTCATCTGGTAATTGATTCGGTCTTAAACTAAGGCTGAATGTTTTTGTTTTGTATATAGGACTCTTATTTAAGCAGCATTTTTATTTAGTTTAAGATCATTATGTTCTTTGTTTTTTCTTATGTTTTGTTGATATTCCTTAAAAATGTTTCTTCTGTGCCTTATAATTCTACTACTCAAATGCATTTTTACTTACACTTGACATATGATTAGATTTTATATTATTATGGAACATATATTTACTTTTATTATAATTTTAATTTTTTCAATTTTAAGACGCTTTACACCATCTTCAATTATTCACTGAACACTTGAATAATTTCATTTGGAAAATCGCAGTTTGCCTTGAAATCTTTCAAAAGCAACTAATATACGTGGAAAAATATACTGTTTTTCCTTTTGCATTTTTTTCTTAATTTTCTTCAAGTTTTTCTATAATTATTGACTTTTATTTTTGTTTCATTTAGTATTGATATCTCTCGCTTTTCAAATTCAATTATGTGTTCGCTATTTTTCATATTAAAGAATGTTTCATCAGTTATGTTAGTTCTATCGTGGTTATTTTCAAATTGATTTTGTTGTAATTTTTTATTGGGTTTCTATTTAGTTTTGCATTTTCTGAAATAGCTGGCTTATTATGATTTTACAGAAGAAAGAAATCACTTCATGTTTTATCTTTCATTCGTATTTTTAAGATTTTCCTTACCATAAATAATTACAAAGCGGCAATTTTTTAATTGCACCTAGCTTGTATTCTACTGATGTCAAATAAAATTACAAATTAATTCATGGTGTTCCAATTGGTTCGATTTTCCATCTGGACTTTGAAACAAATCATATTAAGTTTACGTTAATCAAACGTTTGTATGTGACGTATTTTCTTATAATTTTTTTTTAATTTTCAATTGATTCAAAAATTTTATTATTCTGTTCTTGTATGTATTTTAAATAGGAAATTTACTTTGCTCCTCACTACTAAATGCATAGTTTTACGATTTATCTGATACGCATTTAATACGATCAGTAAGAGTTATTTTCTCATGAATTATGAGATTGCGATGTTTGACCGCCGGTGTCGCCACTGTTGGATGAAAGGAAGTTGAGGGCACGGGCATCGTTATGGAGTCGTAAAGCTTGTCCTAAACGATGCTCCTGTAATCGGATGGCTTCTGACAGTGTGTCAGTATTAGGTTGATGATGCTGTTGTTGAAATTGTTGCCTTAGCTGTGGCGTTTGTTGTGCAGAAGGATGCTGTTGGGTTTGTGTGCCGCTGTTAAGACCACTGTTGCAAATATTTGAATGATCGGAATTGTGTTGCTGATGTTGTGCTTGTTGTTGTGGCTGTCCGAAGGAACCGTTTTGATGGCGTAATGGATTGTTGACATTAACATCACTATTTCCTCCGTTATTTGATGTGGCTACCGATACTGCCAAGCGAATAGCAGCTTCTGCTTGTGATCGTAATATTGCCTCAGCTTGGTGCATTCTAAGTGTAGCTTCTGGCGAATTTTGTTGATGATGTTGGTGATGAGATTGATGTGATATTGGATCAACGGCCATTGATGATCGCATCATTGAATCAGCCATTGACACACGCATTGCGTTCATGGCCGCTTGCGCTGCGACTGCTGTTGGCGAGTCACTATTTAAAGGCGGCGAAGATGATGTTCCGACGCTTCCTACACCATTGTTAATATTTTGTTGCGACGTTACATGGCCAATTCGCATAGCTGCAGCTAAATTAACAACAGCTGCTTGAACAGCTCCAGCTGTTGTTGAATCAACACCCACACTAGGTGCTCCTAAATTACCTGGCACACCACTTGTACTCTGACCAACTATACCTGCCGCAGCTGCCATAAGAGACATGCGATTTGTATGTAAATCATCTACACTATACTGCTGATGTAAATGACCATTGTTTCCAGCACGCAGTATATCACTCAATTTGCTATTGCAGTTATTATTGTTATTATTGTTGTTATTGTTATTATTATTATTATTAATATTATTATTATTATTATTGTTATTGTTTACATGGTTTCCATCTGGGTCAGAACCTGTCGATGATAAACGTCCGTTTCCTGAGGAGCTATCGGAATGAGCCGATGGTGAAGCACACATTGAATTGGGACCAACATCTGCTGTACCGCAACCGCTTCCACTCATAGATAACAGACCTGAACTGGAGGCCGAAACAGCGACAGCAGCTGCTATCAATGTATCTCTTTCCCGTCGCTCAGCCGCTGCTCGTGAAAGAACGTATTGGGCTGCAAATTGATGTTTCGGATCCATTCTCATATGTTCCATATGTGTTAAGAGACCTGTTTTGTTTAGAGTTGATAGCAGTAAATAAAATTTATCTTTTAATTTTAAAATTCTTTCGATTAAAACTAAAAAACGAAAAACCAGACCTCATTTCTATATCTACTTAACATTGCAAAGTAAAATTGAACGTAAAAAGGTGTTTATTAAATCTATTATATGAAAAATTATTAATGTCAAACTATATGTATTTTGCATGTAATTTTAGCTATGTAATTCTTATTATTTTTTTGATCTAAGTTAATGAACTAATAATTTCAAAATTAAATAGAAAGCTAAAAAACCGAAAGAGAAGAAATTAAATAAAAAATAACATTACCAGATTCATGTGTGAAAACAGCCTGGCAAACAGAACATGGCCACATGCGTAAACTTGAAGTTAGCTGCGCTGTCTCCGGATGACATGCCAAATGTTTCCGCAATGATCCTTCATTAACATAATGCTTACCGCACACTGGGCACGGATGATTCGCTGTTCTGCGTTTTGCTAAGTAGGGGTCAGGTGTTGAAAAGCAATCAGTATCGGAAACAGGAAAAAGAGAGAAAACATATTTTTGGTCAATGCGTGACGCCCCCAAATATGTTAATCGAGGGTGTTATAATGAAATTTCTAGAGTTATTGATAAGGAACATAAATTGTCTTTAAATGCCACAGAACTAACAATAAGTGCTGACGAGTGGTGCTAACAATAAGTGCTTTGGAACAACTTGACGGACCAGAGTTTTATGTTACCTATTGGGTCATTTTAACTTTTATGAAACATAGTCGAAATATAAACTGAGGATTGTTAAGTGTATTTTGCTAACATTTTCAAAAGTGCATACGAATATTTCACTGTTAATACACAAACCATATAGGAAATTATAGTTTATTTTGGATGAAGTCTATACCAAAGCATTGAATGTTACCACATAATTAACAAGTAATTAAATGAAGAACGGAAGGTGAGAGTTTTGAGACAGTAAGCTTAGTTCGTCTCAGGCAACAATATACTGATCACTTATCATAAATGATCAAAAAAGTAATACTGTGCTCTATGACCAGAAAGCCCAATAGGCTTTCCTTCGTTAGTTTTATTTCAAAATTATTCTTATTTACATAATTCAATAATAGTCAAGCGAATGAGATGATTATTTACGTTTTTGACAAAAATATCATATTTTGATACTTCTATACATCAATGATGCCAACTTCCAGGCAGGCAGGCAGGTTTTAGTCAGGTTTAGAGAAACGACATAATTTAAACTAATAAGACAGGAATTGACCAAAGCTGTTACTCACTAAAATCCCCACAGTCCTAACCGACTATTTTTCTTGCTTCATTTGATATTTGCTTAACAGAATTTCTAAAGAAAGTATTTTCATTGACATAAATTTGAGAGCTTTTAACTCATTTTTAATCTAAAGCTTTGAGAACACAACAGAAATATTTAATCTTTACATTTTGTCATTCTGGAACATCTCTTATATTAGAAATAAGCATTTGGAACTTGCTTCCAATTTTGCTTTATGTAACTTTTGTTTAAAGTTTTTAAAATATGATATGTATATAATAATAAATATTGTTTCTATTTTTATTTCTTATTTTTCAGTTGCTAGTGAAAACCGGAATACAATTAATATAATCCAATTAACGCTAATATTTATGTAACATAAACACAAATTTTTGTAAAAATAAAGATTTTGAATAAATTTGAATAAAGTGTTCTTCCCCAGGTTCCGATTCTTGTTTTGAAAATTTTAAATACAATAAGTACGCTTTGATAATCCCTTCAGTCAAAAAAAAAAACAACAACAAAATATAGCATACGTTTATATCAAAATAAATTAAAAAGCTAAAAAATTCAATGATACAATAATCAAACATGTATGTTGAAACCTTATACATACTTCTTCAATTATCACGCCTAAAAAGAAGACATGATAATTGGCGACCAAACAGAGACAACTAAACTGAGGGGAGCAACGTTATAAGTTCAAATATCGTTGGTTTACAAGCAGAACTCACTTAGTACAAATTTTGAGTTTTTTGGTTTTTAAGCTAGTTTAAGTCATTATAAAGTCAAAAGTATACTCTGTAAACCTCTTAAATACCACGCAGATATTTATGTATTTATTTATATACATATTTAATTTCAACTTAGTACAAGTTCACATAAACAGATATATTGTAATAGAAAACACAGTGTACGAAAACGTATAACTTATCATAGTGCCCAATCGAGTCAGGGTCAGGGCAGGTGGGGTCAAGTGCAAAACTAATGGGAGGACATACTATCGACGCAGACACGGAAAATAGAACGAGCACTAGTATTGCCCGCGAGGCTTGGAGAAGAGGGACGGCCCGATTGTTAGCCCTAAGCATGCGGGTAACCGGCGCCATCATGCCATCATGGGTTCATACGATCTTAGGTATCTACCACCCTGGTTCAAAGCAACCTGGTTACGGATGTCCGAGGCGACAATAAGTCCCTACTCAATGCCATGTATGAATAACAAATCTGCCATGACACGGCGCCCAGAAAGAGATTAAAGATTGAGAAATTTGAAACGATCCGTATAAGGGGGAAGATGGACGGGATCGAACCAAGGAAGGTGGAGGAGTGCGAAATGAAGAAAGCGCTTCTGAACTGCCACGAATCTCCCAATATGGAGTTTGTAGTAAGGAGACCAGTCTTGAGAAGCGTGTTCCAGTTGGAAGAGCGTTTTGTATACGTATGGGGATTCCCTGGATCACCTAGTGATGAACCCCAACGTTGCACCTGCTCTCCGTATCACATGATTAAGATGCAGATCTAGGACGCAATTCAAAGACCTAGCCGCGGAGCCATTCAGGGGGAAAGTGTGAAAGATATGGCTACGTTTGCGGCAGAAGCAGACGTGCTCGCATCTTGAGGCATTCAAGATACTGCTGGTTGCTTTTAGAGCATCATTAGCCGTGTTCTTTTGGTTACTCTAACAGAACAGAACTGTCAAATCGCATACATTTAGCAGAACAAGTTTAGTTCTCGATAATAACTGGAACTAATTTGCTGTTCTGAACAGAATATTTGAGCTAGAAATATCCAGATGGCGACATGGTTCATGAAAGAAAAGAAGAAAGTTCACATAAATGTGAAGTGAAGTCGGTAAAAGTTTGTAATCTGTCGAGAACAAGTCCGGTGCGTTCTTTTGCTACTTTGGTTTTGGACTCAATAGCGGTGACCAAAAGAACACGGCTATAAAGAAAAACGATTCAGATCAAGCTGCAGCTATCGGAAAAAGGAAAAAGAGATGAATAATGTTTTTAAATATTTTAAGTAGCGTTCTTCAAATATCCTATATATCTTAAGTAGCGGGACACGCTATCGAGTGCAAATTTATAGCTGCAAAAAAGACAACTTTGCACTCGATAGCTCAACACTTTCACGAAGTTCGCTTGACATGTGAGTAAATTTCTATAAAATTTTTTATGCTTTTTCCGGATCGTAAGTTTACAAGTTACCTTTATTTAATTTTATGTTAAATTTTCCGTATTATATTATTGAAAAGTTTTAAATAAATTTTCATTTTCTCAAATTTACCAAAAATTTTGAGGGAAAATTTAGCGTGGTGCCATCCACATAACACTAGATGGACAACTATCGAGTGGTGCAATTTTTAACCCAAGTTTTATCGGGTGTTGAATTTGCACTCGATTATTGTATGGGATTTGACAGTCTGACACCACTCGATGACCCAAAAGAACGCCACTTTTGTGACATCTGCTTATGAGAGTATATTGGAGTGCAAAACAGCCCTACATATGTCATTTGTGGCCGTTATGAAAAGTAGTGAACCGATGTGACTGCCCATAGGTTGCCGTAAAGCTGTAGGAAAGAGAAGATCTAAAACAAACACGGTATGAGAAATTACATAGATACGAGGTAGATTTCACAGTATATTTAACCACAATCAGATTGCATCACCATCCAAATTTTCAGAGACCCAACCGTTTTAGATGTCGATTTCCTTACCACATGCTTTTTTGACTTAGTGAGTTCTGCTTTTACATCAAAGATGTGGTTTGATACTATCAGTTTAATTTGTGTGTTTATTTCAGTTTAATATCAAATTAACTCTTTTATAGAGTAAACAAATATAGTTAACTTTCGGATTTCAGTTAGGTTTTCCTAGATCGATCTGGTATATTTTTATAGAAAGAATCATTTAAAATATAATTTGTTAACAGGCTTAGCGGACAAACGATTTTTCCATCTTTCGATTGGACAAATCTAGCCGCTCGACTTGAAAGTGATAATGCATATTCGATGAATTTGCTCATTATTTGTCATGAAATTTCCTTTGATGTTCTTATCAAAACATGTATTGTCCTATATATGAAACGTTGATCAACTGTACACTTAAATTAAGGCTAGAATTTCTAATGCGCGGAAAGCTTGATCTATCATGAACCCTAGTACTTGTATACAGCATGAATATAACTTAAATAGTAGAAATAAATAAAGGCAAAGCATAGATATAAACAAAATTCGAGTACCCATAGCATAAAGCAAATGAATGTTTCGCAGACTAAATGTGAACCAAAAGTTAAGAAGCAATTTTAATTCCAAAAGCAAAACCATCATCAAAAAATTTTGTATTAGATTTAATTTTCCAAAGTAAATACTCCTTGTCTTGTATACTTACTAGCTACACCCGATGCATTCGGGTCCTTGTGTGTATTTTTCATGTGCTCCATAAGTGCTTCACCACCCAAAAATAGCTTATGACAAACAGGACACGTTGTTGCATTTGGTCCTCCAATGAGTGCCGCATGTTGCTGCAATACACCGAGATGCAGCTGTAACTCCTGTTGTATGGAGTTTAAATACATTCCCAGCACCCCAGTTTAATATGCAAATTTCAATAAAATTTTTTAGAAATATAAGACATTAATTATTATCAAACTTATATACTAGAGACAAACAAAGGTGAGGTCATCCGCAATTTTATTTATCAAGATAAATCAGTAAAAGAGATTAAAATTTTTTTTAAATTTAATTGAATTATGAAAAAATGGCATTACAAAACTTTACATTTAGACATTTAGAATATATTTATACATATATATATATATATATATTCACACATTTTTACATTTTAGCATCTTCCGAATATGTAGATGATCGTGCCGGCATTGTTTAGACTCACGAGGAAGTAACAATATTGAAACTCACGCGTACAATGTTAATAAGTGAAGAGCAATTTGACCCCTACCCCGGATTCCTCACCAACCATCTAATCGCAAAAACTGCGGTTTATTTAAGTCTTTGCGTGATTTGCTCAGGTTTTTATTTGACACATTAGCCGTGTTTTATTATGCACGAGATCAATATGGATCACGAGCTTAGTAGATTTTTTTAATGTATTCCAACAACAACACATGATCTTGATACCTATCGAGCTCAATTTGATTGATCCATTTTTTAGTTCGCGAGTTACACACTTTCTAGTTTGTACTTTCTGGTTTCTGTCAGATTTTTATTTTTAAGGTTGGTGAATTGTAAATTTCAAGGTCAAAACTATGTTTTGACATGAAACATGTACTGATACTAAATGGAATTGCAGATTGGAGCTACATTAATGCTAAATTAATATGACGAGTTATGTATCGAAAAACTATGTATAATCTATTTAAAATTTTTTCATCATTTGTAAGTGACCTAAAATTAATTTAATTGAAATATGAGCTTGTATATCTATTATTCTCAACGATATATTGATACACTTCAATGATATATTTTCAGGGAGTCAAGTGTGAGTACAAACTGTAAAGAACTTGATGTCGCGATAAATGTTTCACAGAAGTGGTAGATTGTCCTGGTCATAAGTTCCTATACAAATCAAGCCGTGAGAAGGGAAAATTCGAAAATGACAAGAAAACGTTAGATTCTCCAAACGATAATAAACTTTCTGAAAACATACTTCTCAAGAAACCAGCAAACCAAAGATGACAAATTGTTGAAAAAATAAATCGTTGATATATTTTCGTATCAAATATAATTGAATTAATTTGTCTTATATTATTTATAATTCGAAATGTATTAAGGAAACTTTCTTCTTCTTCGAAGGTTGTTCAGTTATACATTCTTCGTTATCGCTATCTAAATCTACATTTTCGGAGGGTTTCAATTCCATTTTTCCACATCTTCCATTTCTGCTTCAGATTCCTCATCAGTATCTTCTTTCGAGGTTGACGATAAAACTATTGGTCCTGTTTGTTGCATACACATAATTGATTTTCCTATTCTCCTAGATTCTAGAAGGTGTTTAATCTTAAATTTAATACTTTGTTTCGAGCTATAGTTTACCTGCAATGATGAAAAGTGTTCGACATGTTCCAGAAATTTCATTTTTCCTTGTTTTTTAGCCAATGCAAAGAATAATGCTATAAAATTAAACTGGTTAACAAGAGGATTTGAATAAGATATGGTTACTTACAGCTATGCTATATTATATCAAATCACACTACTTGGAAGTTCACTATGATCAATTTCAAACGTTAAAGCTTTTAAAAACAATTTTAATCACTTTAAATTCACAGACAGCTGATTTCATGTGACTTGTCAAAAGTCACATTGTTGCCAACCTCCGGAAACAATGATGCGGTGTATTTTAGCATGCTGAGCGAGACCCATATAGATCAGTGCATAATAAAACACGGCTATTAGTTGGGAAGATTTTGACTCTAACTACGCATCGTATAAATATGAGAAAAGAGACATTATTTTGAAACCAAACTATCAAATTTATGTTGATAGAGTAGTGTGACTCTATATTTCGCCTAACATATTTAATATTTCGTATTTATTGACTCCGCAACTAATTTCGCACACAAAGCCTGGACTGCTAACATTAATGTACTAATTTCGCAGAATTGGCTTCAAACCCTTTGTTTAATATCACTTCTTTACTAAAGTATTCTTTGATTTAGGCCCGTTTCCATTTGACAGCACGCAAGCCAAGCATCCCCTACTACGAATACAAACTCTATAAGGAAACGCTAAATGTTAAACGTACAACATATGCGTCTTTCTTATTCGTTGTCTCCTTCTCTTTCAAATAAAAAGGTGCACACAAATGGTAAAAAAAAACCAACTCACGCTCTTAACAATACACGCTCTTATCTGATTTGACTTTAACTTCGTTGATTCAAAGCGTTTCCTTATAGAGTTTCTTATTTGTAGGCCCAAACACATGAAGTAGGCTTTGTCACTGTGTGCAAAGTGTCGGCGTCTCTCGATATTACGTGCAGTGAAGTACGGAATATTCATCGCGTTTGTGGCTTTGGCCGCGAATTAAACTTAATTAAAGTGTAAAAAGTAAATATTTCATGTAGAATTTAGAATTAGTTATAAAGCTAAAGTTTTTTCTATCGATGTAAAATAAATTTTTGTGTTGGAGAATCCGCGAACGCGTATAAAATCGAATTTTGTCGGCAGTATGAATTTGGCGAAAACAAACGCAAATATTCATTAAATTGAGTGTTCGTGACACGAAAATAGTGAAATAATATTATTATTAATAATAGATATGAAATTTGTTTCAATTTTATTTTTATACCATATAATTTTTAGTTTTTTATTATTTGTTGTTAATTTCTCTATATATTGCTTTATATTTCGTATATATTGGTGCTTTTTATTGTTGATTTGGCCAAGACGTAGTTTTGCTATTAGATTTTTGTATATCTGATTTCATTTTCCTATATAATGTAATTTTATTCCACTTTTCAATATGTAACTATGTATTTATACTGATTTATATACAAGTGTATCCATTTTTTTAGATAATAAAATTCATTTAATTAGTTAAATAGTTAAAAAGTGATTTTAATTATAACATATTTAAGTTTTTCAAAGTTCCCGCGATGAAAATTTCATTTTTATATGAAATTTCATATTTTTCCATGTGGCACAAAGTAGGCCGATCCTTATGAATATGGTAGTAAGAAAGTCTGGTTCATGGCTTGTACTACTACAGAGGGTTTTGGTAGGCCCCATCACGTAAAACAATACACTTACGGAATAACACAAAACCATCCAACGAATAATGGTTTTGAAAATATAAAGTTTAACTGCTCAATCGAAATTTCTTGAATTAAAAGAAAATCAAGATCTACAAATAGTTGATCAATTTTCTGCATTCTAGGCTTAGATGTTTTCCATAAAAGTGCCTACAGAAACCTGTTTCACCACCATGATGTTTCGTCACATATATCAGTGCTCTGCAACCGGTGTGCTGTTAGCCGGGTATAGGTGTGCCGCGGTAAAATTCAATGAATTGGCAGTATACATTTTTTCATTATAGTATATTGTATTTAAGACACGGATCACAGTGACAAATTAGTTTTCATAACATGGATAAGTTTTAAAAATGTTGTATAGAATAATTATTAAAAGAAATTATTTTGCGGTGGCCTGTCAAAAGCTACCTCACGTTTACTCGTCTCTCGTCAATTTCGGTGTGCGGAGTAGTCATTATTTTAACAACACAAAAGTTGCGTTCTTTTAGGACATCGAGTGGTGTAAGACTGTCAAATTCCATACACTCATCGAGTGCAAATTTACACCGGATAAATCTTGGGCTACAAATTACACCACTCTATAGTAGCCCATCTAGTGTTATGTGGAAAGCCGCATCTTGAAATTAAAGGGAAATTAGCCCATCTTGAAATTAATGGGAAATTTTAAAAAATAAAATCTTAATCAAAACTTTCGAGTAATTTCATAAGGAAAATTTAAAATAAAATTATATAAAACTTACATGTGAACTTACGAACCGAAAAAAACATAAACAATTTTTAAAGAAATTCACCCATATGTCAAAATATATTCAGCTATCGATTGCAAATGAAGGTTGCCTTATTTGCAACTTCAAATTTGCACTCGATAGCAAATCCCAAAAGAACGCTACTAAAGTTAAATAAACAAATTTCTATACTTAACAATAATTTTTATTAATTGCGTTGTTGAATTTGTGTGATTAGTGTCCTTCGTGTGATACATACATATTTAGTTTTAGATCGCTTTAAGTATTGATAAATTTTTACGTGGGAGACATGCATACGAATGATGAAGAAACCAGGACAAGTGTTATAAAAAAACCAAAACAGATAGTGAAGAGAAAATACGACGAAGACTAGATTAAGTATGGATTCTCCTAGTGTGGTGATGAAACGCTTACAGTGCCACAGTGCATTATTTGCGGCGAACAGCTATTAAACGGGTTAAATTTTTTAAGAGGTGCTAAAAACAACATAAAAAACAAGATATTTATGAAATCGCCCGTTGTAGTTTCTGAAAAGGCCTAATAAGCTAGTTACCATGTTGCAAAATTGTTCGACTTATGCTTGGGCCCAATGAAGTTAAGGAAGTGAATATAGTTTCACTGTCTGCCGAAACTGTTAAAAGAAGTATTCAAGATACGTCAAGCCATGTTCTAGAAACACTGATTTGATTTCATTATTAAAATATAAACATAAAACTTTTGTGTTCATTGAAACAATCGCAAATATTAAGATTACGTTAAACTAAATATGTTTGTTATATTTGTACTTTCTATTCAAATGAAACACGATATTTTATTGTAAAATTCGTATTTCAATTTAATACCTATATAATTTAGCTTTCGTTGTGCCGCGATTTTCTGGGAAGAATTTGAGTGTGTCGTAGGTGAGAAAAGGTTGCGGAGCACTGACATATGTATATGATGAAGTTTTCCACACGGAGTATGATGCAAAAATATTACATATTTCTCTGATGAAACATCATTTATACGACATATAAATCTATGATGAAAAGTGGCACCAGTTTTAAATTTTAATTGTTTCCACTTTTCACAGCCTAGTTGTTCCGTCTTTGCATTTGGAAACAATTTTTGTTAAAATAAAACGGAGTGTGGTAATAAGGAAAAACACGTAATTAGGAACTTACAAATTTTCCCCTTTTTTCGTTTTTGTCTTTTATTTAGGTCGAGGGTGGCAAACGACGGCCCGCGGGGCACAATTGGCCCGCGACCTGATTTTTTGTGGCCCAATTCTTTTTCAGATGCGCCACTATGATTTGGCCCGCAGAACTCCTATTCACAAATCTGTAAATCTGTATTATTTTATCTGTAAAACAAATCATAGCAAAACCGTTGGTAAATCTGTTAGCATGGTTGATAACCAACGCAGCTGCAGAGTAATAACTATGATTGCTCCTACCAAGGCCAAATCAGTTTGTGGAAAATTGATTGGCTATCAAAAGATTTCGGCGGTTGGTAATAAATGCTTCATATGGCCCACTGATCAAAAAGTTTGCCCGCCCTGATTTAGGTTATTTATGGCAGGGAAGATTTAATTTAACTCTTAAACCCTACCCTGGGGCCCATTCCTTGAACTTTTGTTCAAATATTAATATATTTTTTTGTGGTGTGGTGTGAACAGCAAAAATCGCTTTGTCACATTTTTACATTAAGGTGCCTACAGACGATCATATTTCTATGATGTTTCACCATATATATGACGACAAAATATGATGGAGCTGTACACACAGAATATGACGAAAAAATATGACATATTTCTATGATGTTTCAGCATATATGTGACATAGAAATATGTGGACAGTTCATCATATATATGACATATATACATGTCATATTTTTCTTTTCCATTTTCGATGGAAAAGAAATCTATGATGAAAATATATGATGAAAAGTGGCGCCAGTTTTAAATTTGAACTGTTTGTTTTGGAAGTAATTTTGGGGTTCAATTTTCCTGTCTGTGACGAAACTAAATAATAATTATGCAACAGGTAATTTCTTTGTAAATTAAAAGGAGTTTGGTAATTACGACAAATAAATTATAATTTTTGTATTTTATTTATAATTTTCAAACACAATTTTATTTTCATCACTCATTTTATTTGTAATTTGCTCCTTTCTATTATTCATGAAATACAATTTGTGTTTGACAACTTCGAACAACACCAAACATTAGAAAAAAATGTCATATGAACTTGTGTCGCGTGTACAGTAAAAATCGCTTTGTCATATTTTTACATCATAGGAAATTTACATCATATTTTCAAGAACGTGTGTGTACAGTTCATCATATTATGTGTCATAGATATGATATGATACAAATATGTCGTATAATATGATGTCTTTTCCTATGATCGTCTGTAGGCACCTTTATAGAAAGTTTACATCATATTTTTCGTCAATTTTTCGACAGTTCATCAGATAATATGTCAACATCATTGAATTAATAACTAAAGAATGGCCCCTTTGCACACCTACAGTGGCTGTGAGCGACGCAAATGCCCCGAACCCTTTACCACCCTAAATAAACCGTACATCTGGAAATTGGTGGCACAAAAATGTCAAACTTTTTCGCTGATTGGCTACACTGTAGTATTAGTAGCTGTTTTTTTAGTGGCGTGGTGAGTTATTTTATTTTTTGTTAGTATAGCGGTGGTACAGCGTGTCAAATAGACTGTTCATATACGTTTCGGGTGTAGTTTTACTTCTGTACCACTATCGACTATTTCTATTGGCCTAGGCCTCAAGTATTTGTGGAACGAATACTTTGAACTGCGTTCTGTACCACTTGTATATACTCAAAACCCTCTGTAAGTATTGACAAGCCATGAAGTAGGTTTTGTTGATGTGTGATGTGAGGCCGAAGTCTCTCGATATTCCGTGTACTGAAGTACGGGAAATTCATCACGTTTCTTGTTTAGTCCGCGAATTTAACGTAATTTTAGTGTTTAAAATGTGTATTTTATGTATGGATTTATAATGAGCGCTAGCATTAAAGTATTTTTGATCAATATAATATAAATTAAATATCGGAAAACCCGCGAAAAGTGTATAAAAGTGAACTTTGTCGGCGGTATGAATTTTGACATTTGTTTGTTTTGGTCAAAATCAAACGCAATTATTCATTAAATTCAGTGTATGAAACTAAAATAGTGAAAAAATATTATTAATAATAATAACATTACAATAATTAATAAAATAATAATTGTGATGTGATTGTGATGTTTTGAATACAAAATAAATTAAAGCAACATGTAAATTGCTAACAAGAAATAATTTGTATATTCTGAAATTGTGAAAATATGCAACGATTTATATAAAATGTTTATAAATGTAAATTGTCAAAAATATTTTGTGAAATATATAATTTTGTACCTAAAAGATACTAAAATGTGTTTTTTATTAAATTTTTCACGTATAAAATTTGTTTAAATTTTATTTTTATACATTATAATTTTTATTTTTTTATTTTTTTTTGTTAATTTCTCGTTCTATTGTTCTATATTTCCTATATTTGATTGCTTTTTGTTGTTAGTTTGTTAATAACGCACTTTTCTTATTAAATTTTTGTATATCTGAATTCATTTTCCAATATAATTTCATTTTATTCTAGTTTTCAATATGTAAATATATATTAATACTTATTTCTATACAAATGTATTTATTTTCTGAAATAAAAACATTCATTAAATTAGTAAAAAACTGATTTTTATTATAAAATATACGAGTTTTTCAAAACTCCCGCCATGAAAATTTCATTTTTCATATGAAATTTCATATTCTTCGGTGTGGCAGTCGGCCTCACTTGCCCTATGAATGTGGTAGTAAGAAACTCTGGTTCATGGCTTGTACTGCTACAGAGGGTTTTGATATACTGTATAAGGCTAATGCTGTAAACACAACACGGGCTATCGGCTAGAAAATAGCAGCTAGAAAAATAGCTCGCCGTAGTTTTCAATGGAGGTGCACAAAACTGCGGCGTGAGCTATCGGCTATAAAATATTTCATAGCTGGCTTAGAGCTATTTTCTATTTTTCTAGCCGTAGCCGCGGTGCAGCCAACTTAATACTCATAAATATTATGAATATGTTGGCTGCACTGAACGAAATTGCCGTTTGATTGTTTTATGTGTTTCAGGTTTGTGTTTCATTTTCATGTGTTTTGAATGAAACATATTTTTATTCCGGTGGAAATTATTTTAATCGAAATTATTAATTATAACATATATTTTAAATTATACTTATTAACTTATATATTTGTGGAAAATTCAAAGTTCGAATTTCAAATTCATTTTCATGCGTTTTGACAACTGTAAGTGTGACGTCAAGCTACATTTATAGCTGCAATTGTGTTTATAATTTTTAGCTCACCATAGCTGGCTACCAGCTATGAAATATTTTCGATATTTATAGCCCGTGTTGTGTTTACAGCATTATGGTCTTACACGTTGGACAAATGTGCATTTCAAAATTGAATTTGGGTTTGATAAAAACACCAGTGAGGTCGGTAAAAATCTTTTCAAGGGGCAAGTGTTTAATAAAAATGTGTTAACTATTCGGTTCGATTTTCCAGGCTGACAATATAAATTTGTGCATAAACTCATGGACAATGAAGATTTTGAATTAATTTGAATATTTTGCATTTCCGTACGGAGAAAATTAGGAAAATGTGAGAATGCATGCATTTGACAGTTGTTAATTCAATTTTCGATTTCTTTGTATAAAGGTATTTTGTTGGATAATTATTGAAAGAATTATAAGTAACTTGTATATTATTAATTTTAAATTGCAAATATTCCCCAGTTATATCATTATACATAATTTGAAAAGCCCGCCGTAAGATTAAAAATTATGCCACCGTGGTTTTATTTGTACCCTGAAATTACAAACACATGCAAGCGCACAAATACAACTAAATGAAATTAGCATATTTTGCTTCGGCGTTTCCAAAACCCCCTGGATGTAGTGGTCTTGACAAGCCATGAAGCAGATTTTGCCTATGTGTGTGTAAGGGCCCTCGTCTCTCGATATTCCGCGTAGTGAAGTACGAGAAATTTTTCGCGTTTGTTATTTCGTCCGCGAATTTCACGTAATTTAAGTGTTTAACATGGTTATTCTTAATAAAATTTATGATGAGTGCTATTATTAAAGTATTTTTAATTAATATAAAACAAAATACAAAATCGAAAAATCCGCCAAACGCGCACAAAATCGGATTTTGTCGGCGATATGAATTTTGACGTTTGTTGTTTTGTCGGTAAACAAACGCAAATATTTATTAAACATAGTGTTTGTGGTTCTAAAATAGTGAAATAATATTTTTATTAATCATGACATAATAAAAACTAATAAAATAACAATTTATTGTGATGTTTTGAATATTAAGTAAATTATAGCAATATGTAAATTGCTAAAAAAAATTATTTTTATAGGCTGAAATTGTGAAAATATGTAACAATTTAATTAAAACGTTTATATATGTAAAATGTTAAAAATCATTTATGTAAATTTCAATTTTTTATAATAAAGAAAACTTGAAATATAAGTGTTGTTGTATTTAATTTTTCAGGTACAAAAATTGTTAAGATTTTATATATATATCTATAATTTATAATTTGAATTTTTTTATTACTTTTTGTTGATTTCCCTTGTTATTGTTTTATATATCGTATATTTGGTTGTTTTTCGTTGTTAATTTGTAAATAACGCAATGTTCTCATTCAATTTTTATATATGTGAATTCATTTTCCTATATAATTTAATTTTATTCCACTTTTCTGTATATAAATATATATTAATACTTATTTCTATATAGTTGTATTCATTTTTGTATATAAAAAAATCATAAAATGAATAACAAAGTGATTTTATTATACAATATTTTCGTTTTTCAAAACTCCCGCAATGAAAATTTCATTTCTCGTATGAAATTTCATATTTTTCGATGTGGCAACCGGCCCTTTGATTCTAAGGGTGCGGTAGTAGAAAAGTCTGGTTCATGGCTTGTATTACTACCACATCCAGGGGGTTTTGGGCGTTTCTGTTTATTTTCCCTTCCTTATTTAGTTATTAATTCAATGTAACTTATATATGATATGATACAAATATGTCATATATGTGTATGATTTATTTTTCTTTGATCGTCTGTGGGAACCTTTGTTTTGTTACCAAGAAGGAATAAAAAACAATATCACATTGTCTTTGATATTATAATTCTGCACAATGAAAACCATATAGGGAAGAAACGGGAAAGTTGGGGTATCTGGCAGGCCGAAATTTTTAAGGCTTTTTATTAACAATCACGGCCATTTCAGTTATTGACTGAGTCGCTCGCTACGGCACGTATTTTTTGCTTATGAAAACAAATGTTGATTTTGGCAGTTTGCTTATTCTTTAAACGTGCTCACTATGCGAATAGCAATATGCTTCGTTTGCATGATTTTCATACATCGATGAATAAATCTGCAAGTACGAGCTTGTTTACTTTTTGTATTGTGAATTATTTTTTATTATTGTTTATTTTGTACACGGGTAAGAAGGTGTACTGGTGAGATCACTGTAGGTATTTGTTGTTCACTGATAAATTTCACATTATTTTAGTAAGGCATTCATAGATATCTTTATCATGGCAACAGCTCTGACTCCTTCAAAAATTCTTGTTGCAGTACCAGCATCTGCGATTACTGCCGTTTACAACTAATTAGAAACGATTTATTTTTAATCTAAAATCGCTCTATTTTATCATTGTTAAGGTATTCGTGAATACTTTTTGTATTGTAAAGAAATGCTTAAGGCTTAGTAGTTCAAAATATCACAATAGTAGATACTCTTTTGTTGAGATATACAGTCCTAGAAATATTCAAATGCTTAGATCTAACATTTGCCTGAGACAACTAATTAGAAACTTGAAAAAGAAAATACCAAAAACCTGAGAAAAACGCAAGAAAAAAACAAGGAACTTCATTGTAGTGATCAATATTTTGTGTGAAATCTGTTCTGCTTTAATAGAGCCCCACATCTTTTCTGCATGGACTGGACAAGATCTCGACACCTCTTAACTGGAATCTCGTACCATGCCTCCTTCACTTTTCGTATAATTGGTCCAAAATACTAATATTTGGGGTAGCCCACGGGTTTTCGATTGGATTCAAATCTGGAATTTGTGATGGCCACTCACGAACTCGCTCTAGTTTTGGTCAAGGAAAGTTTTCGCCAGTTTCGTGGCATGCTTTGGGTCATTGTTTTTCTGAAAATACCAAATAAGCGGCTTTTAGCCTCTGCGCATAAAAGCATTACGTTGTCCAGTATTGCAACGTTTTGTTCTTTGCTCATATGTCCAACAATATCATGAATTGGACCAACGCCGTTCCATGAGAAAAAAATTACTTAATTTTACTTACCATACTTAATTAATAATTACTTGCGAAGTATACCGTGGATCAAGTTCCTTTCCTTTGGGGCACCTGACGTACTTTCTGCCGTCAGAACCAACTCAATTTATGTTTGTCTCGTCTCTCCTGGGTACGTACTTCCATTGGTTTGCCATCCAATGGGCTTGTGTTTTGACAAACTCAATGCGACTTTTCTGTTGGACAATGTGATCATTGGCTTCATCAGTGCGAGTCGTGCGACCCAGCTTCCACTAAACGATGTGCAATAGTTTTCTTGAATATTATGACATCAGTGAATTCCATGAATAACGGCTGAATAACTACAGCGCTTTCTCAAACGTTCACATTTAACAGTTTTATCATTTTTGTGTCGATTTTCTCCGTCGTTTTGCGCGGTCTTCTTCGGCGTGGGACATTTTCCGTTGTATTATACATCCGGTAAGAGCAAGTACACCAATCTTCTTCGAGCAATTCAGCCGGTTTGCAATGCTCTGATAAGAAAGGTTAGCTTTATTTAGCGCATCAATTGCTTTCAGCGTCACCGAAGTACAACTTTTTCCTTTGCACATTATTCAAACTACTGAATAATAATTTTTTTTTCAAATATTTCTAAGGAAAACAATAAATCTTCGTGAACTTACCAAAATATTCAACAAAAAGATGGAAAATCTAAAAATTTTAGAAGTAAACTCAACTGTTTCTAATAATGTGGCAAATGAACTCTAGTACTTTTTCCGATTCAAACCTAATTTCTGACTAATGAATTATTTGAGAAAGTACATATGCATTTCATTTTGCAGAGAAATAACTGTACAAAGCCAAGGATCAGTAAAAAATATACTGTTAAGTTATCCATAGTGTTTGGAGCACGAGAACGTAGAGCAAAAGCATTGTTTCTAATTCTAAGTTGTCAACGGCTGTATATAGGCTTCGTATTAATGTATCCAGCCAATTACTGGCTAGATGTTCCGTCTGTAGTAATTGGGCACATTGCTTCTATCGAGGCGTGATGAAGTCACATTATCCTGAGAAATTCGTTTAACCTCATCTTGCGCACTAAGGATACCCCAATTTGCTTATATAGGAAGGGAATAAGTAGTCTGAATTTTTTACTTCTCAATAATTTACGTATAATATAATTGTACGGAGAATCATAAAATTTCGTTTGCCAAATGTTCAAAGAAAATTCCTGAAATTAATGATTATATAAAAAAAAATAGCTCTGGATTCATTGCGCGGATGAAAAAATAAGACGGAATCCGATCGGAAATCAGACGGAAAACTGATTTGAGTCGGGATTCGATCGGAAATCTGTCCGTAAAATTACCAGAGAGGAATTCAGTCTGAAATTTTTTAGCAGACTGAAAACGGACTGAAATCAAACGGGAAAGTGTTCAATTTTCTTCACCTTAAAAAAACAGATTTTGCCGTCTGATTTCCAACTGAATTCCGTCTGAGCCCGTTTTCAGTTTGCTAAAAAATTTCCGACTGATAAGGCTATAACAAGAGTCTGAATCAAGACGGAAAACGACCAGAATTGAGATTTAAAATCCACATTCCGATCGTTTTCCGCCTGAATTCCAACTGGTGTTTTAATATTGCCTAGTAAAACACCAGTCGGAAAACGATCGGAAATTGTGGATTTTAAGTCTCAATCCTGATCGTTTTCCGTCTTTATTCCGATTCTTGTAAAACTAGATATTCCCAACCACTGGAACGCCAGTCGGAAAACGCACTGAAATCACTCGAAAACGTAAATCCTTTCCGTCTGAATTCCAACTGCCGTTCACTACTTCCGATGGGCTTATAGCCGCCTTTCGTGAATTTTTCACCCGAATGGGCATCAAACGGTAGGAATGCAATTGTGCCTGTATTTTCCTAACGTCTCCTTCAGCTAAATATATGGTAATATATGGTATATATGGGTAATATATGGTAATGGTAAGCAATACCGACTTCAGCTCAAGTCACACTCAAGTGCAATGACTACATGTCAAAAATAATACCTCGGCAAATAAATTACATTCAATGTCAGACTCAATACATGAATTAGTAATTACAAGCAGGATGTCAAAAAGTAAAACTGACAGTGTTACCAATCTAGTAGATTTTTTACTAGATCTAATAGAATTAGAACCCCCCCAGTAGAAAAAAATTCCAGCTAGTAGAATAGTAGTATTCCTAGTGGGAGCTTTTCCTAAGTTAGTCGATTTTTGATAAATTGAATCAAACTTCTAAGCCTTAATGTTTTAGTTAAGAAGTTTTCTGACCTAATTCAAAAAGTAATCAAATTGTAATCAAAAGGTTCCTTATTGAGACCTTGGGTGGCTACTTTTCAATAACGGGATTCGATAAAACTATCTTCTGTGTTATTTTAAAGTCGGTATGGGTGGTCGATAGGCTGATAAGGAACAAATGTGCTACAGAGTGGTCATGCAACGAGGAGGATTTTAATCTTCTTTGGCCTTTGCATGAACCATTAAAAAGGAGTCAGTTGTCGACAAGTTGGTGAATAGACTTAAATTTCATAATTTTCAAAAATAGTATATATGCGTATGAAAACCAATTCACTTTCGTAACAATTCAAATTTGAGTAGTGAGATTTTATGAACTGTCGGTTTTAAATTAACAATAACTCAATTGAATTTAAATTTGTGCTGCGAGAATTGATCTTTGTGTGACGTTTAATTGCAAGAAAACTCGGAATTTCTTGATTATATGTTAACAACTTAACTCAGTGGTGAAGTGAATTGAAGGGCCCATTGTGAAAACTCCTGGAAATTAAATGGATGTCATGATTTTTATTTAATTGAAATTTCAACTGAAATCCACCACTGGCCGTTGTCCTTTCACACGACAATTTTGAATTTGAATTTTATTGGAGTCAGATAAGATTACATTACATTGCTGATATATATCTTACATTTTATGTTATTAAATTCTGTAATGATATTTTCTTTTATTTCCATTTAATTATATTTGAATATTTTTGAAGTGTTTTTCCTACTGTCAATAAATTTTACATTTACTTATTCATTTCGAAATCTAGTAGATTCTAGTAGAATTTGGAAGAGGAACTAGTGGAATTTCCAACGGAGTAGTTGGCCGCACTGAAAACTGAAGTAAACTTAACTTGCGTTCGGTGATCGACAAAATACGTCGCCTACATAATCTCTACACGAGCTGAAAATTTATGAAACCATATCCTGGTCCTCCACTGTGCAGTCAACTTTCTCGAAAAACATTAAATTCATTTATTGAAGTCAGAATGGCCGCAGAGACTCAGCCATTTTTAATACTACCAAGTCTTTTCTAAGACAGATCTGCTGTGAGTTAACTTTCTCGAAAAACATTAAATTCATACATTTAAGTCAGAATGACCGCTAGAATCAGAGACTTAGCCATTTTGAATACTGCAGAATAATTTTTAAGCCAAATAATTACTGCCATATCTAAATGGATTCTAATGTATTTTACATGTCCTTAATTATACGGCGGCATTGTTATTTTCCGAAATTAATTATTATTACTTAGGCTTATAAATACTACACGTACATGTGCGTACTTTGTATTATACTTTAACTTCTGAAAAAAAATCAAGTGATGAATACAAGAAAAATTTTTTAACGCAAATTAACGTATGTATTCCTGTTTACAATTTTGGAGGTTTTTGTTAAGGTAGAAGATAAAATGTATAACAGTGTGAAAATAATCGGATAAACATTGAATGGGTAGTATACACTCAAAGAAAACTATTAGGTCTGTTCCCGCACTCGAAAATTTTACTGCATTTAAGTATTTTTCGTTCCCGTCGGGGAACATAAGGAAAATTGTTAGATAAGTGCTATAACTTCTCTTACGTACTCCAAAAATTTGATGCGGTAAATAGCAGAAAAACTGTCAAATGTATGCATTTGACAGTTGTTAATTTGATTTTGAAATTGTTTTTATGCAAGTGTTTATTTAAATTTTTAGAATAATAATTATAAGTAACCAATAAGTTATTGATTTTTGTATATTTGTGTATACATTTTTTATGTTTACTTTATACTCCACGTCATTTGACATTTTTACTGCACGTTACTGCATTTCCTCTCCCGTACTATTTTCATTTTCTCACACTGAGAAGAGGAATTTTATTGTAAAAGTACGAGAACAGACCTATTTTCACCAAGCTGACGAATAAAATCTAACTACTCAAGATATGACGAATTGGTTTCAAAGAATACCAGAGTTACATTCAACTCATGTCCAATATATTATATATCATGAGGGATACCTCTGTTTTTTAATTTGATTATAACTACAGAAAAATAGATGAAACAAAACAAGGGGAAGAATAAATTATACAATACATACATGACTGACCTTGGAGGTGTGTGTTCTTAAACTTGATTCAGTTGCAAATCCTTTACCGCAAATATTACAGTGAAATGGACGATTTTTTGCCCGTTCTACTTGAGCATCGTGATTCCTCAAATGTTGTTGCAAATTTGAAAGTTGAATAAATGCACGACCGCAATTCGGCAGATGGCATTTATATGGACGTTCACCTGCAAATAGATTTCAAAAATTTCGTTTATTTCTGTATTCGTAACATTTCGTTAATTTCTTATTTTATAAATTATGTTTTTTGATCAGAAGCGGAAGTCAAAACTCGGAAAGTATTTAACTCTTGAAAGGGTTTCCGCACATGGTAACAATAGTTAAATAAAATGGAAGCTAAGTTTAAGCAACTTTTAAACCCCTACCTCCCCCCTGGTGATATGTGATAAGGTTGAAAACTACAACCCACAACCCCCCCCACCCAAAATCACGTGCATTTTTTAGTACAAAGTATATTGAAATTTCCAGAACATTTTCCGAATGAATTTTGTAAAACTAAGTATCGTGATAAAAATGTCCAGAGAGACATTAAGGTTGCCGGTAGATTTTGACTGGCTTAAAAATATGAAAGGAAGGTGTAAAAAAAACATATATTTGTAATTGAATGTATTTAATGGACATTGTCCTCGGACCACGGATTAGCAAGACATTAATGCACGTGGTATCTCATTATATCCCCCCCTCCCCTCCTTGTGATATTCTGTGATTTTTTTCCGAATCCCTCCCCCCTCTTTCGAGCCTTTCGTGATTAATGGACGAACCCTAATATGCGATGAATCAACTATGGCCTCAGGGGTTGCCCTGAAATCTGTTGACAAATTATTAAAGGAGATAATGAGGAATGATCGCCCCTTTGGAGGTAAACCCATTCTTCTTGGAGGAGATTTCAGGCAGACACTTCCAGTTGTAGTTCATGGAAATCAAACAGCAATTGTCGAACAGAGCATAAAATTTTCAAGTTTGTGGGAAACATTTAAAACATTAAAGCTATATAATAATGTATGAACAACTGATCTAGAATGTAGCGATTGGTTGATCAAACTGGGTGACGGTACATTAACAAACGAATATGGATTATCTACTGACATAATAGAAATCCATATTAATCTTATATGCAAAGATTCAATCATAACAGAAGTTTTGGGCGAAACATTGGGGTTTATTCTGGTCGTTCATAACAGATTCTGCTATTTTGACAATCTGTTATTTTCCATTGCATTTTTGTTGTTTTTTAATAATAATGCACACGGCAAACCCTTGAAAGGATTGTTTTTACCAGGGCCTGTATTTGCTCATGGCCAACTATATGTAGTACTGTCAAGAGTACGAGAATCTTCGTATGTCAAAATGAAAATATTAAATGGACCACATCAAGGCAACCTCATACCTGAATCTGAAGCAGTCTATACACGAAACATTGTGTACAAGGAAATATTTTCCAAATAAGGACAGATTTATAACATCTTATAAAAATTAAAGTTGAATTTAAAAAAAAATATATGATAAAATCAAGATATTACATGGACCACATCAAGACAATCTTATACCTGAATCTGAAGCAGTCTTCCCACTAAACATTTTGTACAAGGAAATATGTTCAAAATAAGGGCGGATTAATAAAAACTTATACAAATTAAAGTTGAGTTTTAAGAAAATATATGATAAAATCAAAATGTTACGTGGACCACATCAAGGCAACCTCATACCAGGATCTGAAGCAGTCTTCACACGAAACATTGTGTGCAAGGAAATATTTTCAAAATAAGGACGGATTTATAAAAACTTATCAAAATTAAAGTTGAATTCCAAGAAAACAAAACCGAAAGGCCCAGTCAATGTCCGCGCCGTAGAATTACCGTGAAAACTTGGGGATAAAATTATAATAAGAGTTTCTTATTAGTATGTACTTAAATCAATGTCTCTTATACAGTGGTTATATAGAGTAATACGGTGACAGAACAGATAAATCGCAAGTTTATTTCTTCGCGCCAGTTTTCATTTTTTCTTTAATGCTGCCGTAGCTCTGGCCTTTACACGACACTGGCCACTTAAGGTTTTGACGTGAATACGTCTTTAAATTTGCTACCATACGGGGGCAATCCAAAAAAACTAATGATAAAATCGGGGGATACAGTTTGGCGTTGTAGCTTCGAATCTCTGCACTACATCCGAAATTAAATTATACCACTGGATAGATAAAGGATCAAAGAAATCACTAGGATAAGCGAGATCAGTGGCGCATCGCGCGGGTTACATATGTGCCCTCTATAATACCGGTTATTACAGAAGATACAAATGTTTCTCCCACAAATATTGATCTACCGGAAAAATATAAAATAAAACCTTAACCAAAACCATGGCATGGTAACAGTGTCAATTTCAATGCTAAGTAAATATGCTTACCATTGAAATTGATCAATGTTCCACCGGACGTTGATTCCGCCGCCGGATGTTGGTCTTTTTCAAAAATCTATTACTTGGTAACAAAGCTCAAATAAGTGCTTACCAAGTAATATCATTAACAAAAATAATTAATTGGAAAATAGGAAAGAGTCAGTCGAAGTCCGGTGCTGTTCGAGAACAGACGTATTAAAAACTTAAAAAAAACCGTTTGTATAATTAAATAGTGATTGTAAAATTCATTTAATAAAAATATTAACTTTTGAAAATAGTTTCGTCTATTTTTTTGAATTTTATTTTTATTAAAAAACAAAAGTGGCGCAGTCGGTAAGGTGCTGTTCAGTTGAATTAGCATCTAGTGAAACGAATTTTAGTGAAAATTTTTTTTTCTCAAAGGCTAGAAACGTAGTAGTTCAAAATAAAATTTAGTGAACTACGTAGAAACAACAGCTGAGAAATTGAAATCATCCTGGAGAGACATCATAATAGGCAGAGACTGATGGACCAAAATAGAGGGATGGAAGCAGCAAATCCAATGGAGCAATGTTTAATCGTCTTAACGAACATTCTCAACCGGCAGACTCAACCGACGCTTAGGAGCAGAATCGAAAAGGAACTTCGATATCTACCTAGTTTTGAAGGAAGACCTGGAACTCTCCCAGCATTCATAAATTCCGTAGAAAGGGCTTTAGCGGAATATGGAGAGCAGGCTCCTCAAGTTTACAATGTCATATACAACGAGAAGATTCTGGGGCCAGCGAAAAATTACTTGGAAGCAGCACCACCAATAACATGGGACGAATGCAAGGCTAAATTGAAGCTGCAGTACAAGGCGACAAAGGATCAAGGACGAATAGTCAGCGAAATCAATACTTTAAAAGTAAGTTCGATAATTGAATTAATGGATAAAATTAGAATAATAGTAGATGATATTTCTGAATGTGCATTATTTAGTGACTTTCAAAATGAAATAATAAATAACTTGAGCAGTGTTTTAGTTCTGAAAATTAAAGAAATAACTGCAGGAGCTTTAGCTGCCGAATTATATAACAAATATAGTTTAGAAGAAATCAGATCAATTGTTAATAAATATGTGGGTCAAGATAACTATAACTTGAAAACTTTTCCATTCAAACCATTTGGGTCTAAGGACAAATATCATCAAAGACAAAATAATCAAAGAATGGATCAAAATAATTTTCAACAAAATAATAATTATAATTCAAAGCAATTTCGAAATTATAGTGCAAATTCAAGGCAATTTAGGGGTAATAATTCACAATCAAGACAGTTTCGACAGGACTATCATACTAATAATAACTTACCTCAATACGAAGAAAATTATAATAGAAATAGACAATCGGGATACCAAGAAAATTATAATAGAAATAGACAGTCGGGATACCAAGAAAACTATGACAGAAGTAGGCAATCTAGACAGCAGCCAGGGAATAACAACTTCCAGGAACCGATGGAAATTGACGCTACAAGTACAAGAAATGAAGTAAATCAGTTAGGAGAGTCTGAGTTTTTTATAAACTAGCCTCGGAATGTAGGAAAATTTTTATAAAACTCACTATAGATGGTGAAAAATACAGTGCAATGGTCGATACCGGTTCAACTATAAGCCTATTAAATTCGAAAACAGTACCCAACAAAATTTACGAAAGTTTAAGTAACGAAAAAATTCAAATTAGTACCATTGTAGGAAGAGTTAGTAGAGACACTGAATATGTTAAAACAAAGTGTCCAGAAGAATTTAAACAACCTTGTAATGCCAGAATGAAATGGGTAAAAATATATTTGGATAAAAATTATGATTTTTTAATTGGAATGGATTGGATTTCAAAAAATGTAAAGTTAATTGACATGGTAAATCAAGAATTTTTTTTGGAAAATAACGTAAAAATACCTTTTTTAAATAAAGCAATAGAAAATGAAGTAAATGCATTAGAAGAAAGCAAAATAGAAAACATTCAGTTAGACCATTTAAACCAGAAGGAAAAGTCAATTGTGCTAAATTTATTAGAAAAATATAAAAAGTTGTTTTATAAAGAAGGGGACAGACTAACAAATACTACCAGTATAGTCCATAAAATTCGAACGACAACGAACGAGCAAATAAATTCGAAGCTATATAGATATCCACCACAACATGAAGCAGAAGTTAGGAAACAAATGAAAGACATGGAAGCTCAGGGCATAATTAGAAAAAGTAGTAGTAAATATAGCTCACCTATAATAGTTATTCCCAAAAAGAAAGATAATTCGGGAAAACAAAAATTTAGGATAGTTGTAGACTATAGAAGACTAAACCAGGTTACTATTGACGACAAATACCCTCTGCCAAATATAGATAGCATTTTAGATAAATTAGGGAAAGCTCAGTACTTTAGTTCAATAGATTTAGCAAAATGATATCATCAAATTCTAGTAGCAGAAAAAGACATAGAAAAAACTGCCTTCGTAACACCAGCAGGTCTCTATGAGTTTATCAGAATGCCATTTGGGTTAAAGAATGCCCCTGCCACATTTCAACGGTTAATTAACGAAGTATTAAGGGACTATATAAATAAAATATGCGTCGTTTATTTAGACGATATTCTGGTATTCTCCACTTTCCTGAAAGAACATCAAAATTCTTTGGAAAACATTTTTAGAAAACTGATGGAACATAACCTTAAGATTCAAGCTGACAAATGTAGCTTCATGAAAAGAGAAACGGATTTTCTAGGTCATATACTAACGAAAGATGGTATAAAACCCAACTCAAACAAAGTCGAAAATATAAAACAGACACCTCTTCCCAAAACTGAAAAACTGTTAAAGAGCTTCTTAGGAATGACGGGATTTTATAGAAAATTCATAAAAGACTACGCTAAAGTAGCTTACCCTTTAATAAAATATTTGAAAAAAGATTCAAAAATTAATATAAGAGATCCTGAGTATATAGAAGCTTTTGAGAAACTAAAAGTCGCGCGGCGGAGGGGGAAGCGCCGAAAAATGGGGTTATTTTGTGCTAAATTTTGCCGATTTTGAATTTCAAAATCGAATTCAAACAGCCAGGCTGGCAGAATCGCCAGCAACACAAAAATTTCGCCAGTACATGTGATTGTGCAACCGAACGTCAACGATCGGTGTCACCCCACCGAGAGAGTGTGTGTGGCGCCCGCATGCGTTTGTTTCTCATCGAAGGGTGGTGTAGGGTGTCACCGTATGGTCAATGTTTTTTGCACAATTTTGTGCCGTGGCGAAATTTTTGTGTTGCTGCCGATTCTGCCAGCCTGGTTGATCCAATTCAATTTTGAAATTCAAAATCGGCAAAATTTGGTGGAAAATCCCAATTTTTCGGTGTCTGGCTTTGATTTGACTTCATATTGTAAAACCGCTAAGAACAGACAAATTGCTACTACTTTATCGGTAGCGGTATCATCATCATCAAGTCAAAGCCGGTGATGTCGCTATATATCGCAACATCAATAGCTTCACTGATTGTAATAGAATTGACATTTCGGAAATTTATTTGGAAATTAAAGACCCAAAAGCAGGTGATGTCTGTCTAGTAAACATAAAGGCCAATGGCATCTTCAAATTCATACTCGGGTGTGTGTATATCCACCCGGGCACAGCGTTAGCAGATATCAAACTCTTAATAATACGATCGTTGTTAAAATATTCCAAAAACATCGCTAAAATTATACCCTATTACGAGCCTGATCTTACTACACCAGTTATGATAGTTGGAGTCTTTAATGTTGATGTCTCACAAAACTGTTCATTGCCTGAATTCATGCTCAGCGAGTTCAATTTGTTTTATATTGAAACTTCTCCAACAGCGTTAGGTAATACCTGTATTGATTTAACGTTTACCAGAAATCTGGATGTATCTTGTATGCCATTTGTGTCGTACTTTTCGTATCACACACCTATAATTAATAAAGTTATATTGTAACAAAATAATGATTTGTTTCCTTGCTTTTGTCCTAAATACATAAATAAAAATATTTTATTCAAGAAATATTACCCGTTACATAAACGTATTCACGAACAACACACGGCCGTGTCCATGACACAGCCACACCCCAGCTTTATTTTAATTCGATTTGATGCAAGCTCTCGTTGATTTTGATTTTCTTCAATTCGGCCCATATTTGCGGCTCATATGAGACGATGTCTTCAATTTTTTTTACAATTTTCAATTTAATACCGATTTTCACTTATACTTCAGCGATTAATTTTATTGTTTCACTTTAGGTCCAGTAGTTCTTCTAAAACTCCTTACAACGACTCCCGAATGAATGTCCTACATGATCGCGTTCTCACGCTTCACTAATTTATAATTTAACGCATCGCTTATTAACAACATTCATGCCTAAGTGAACTAGCCCGATGACGACACGCGCCAAACGAATGCTGCACGATAAACACGTACAGGAATTCTTTATCCATTGTGACTTCACCAGTTGTTATCGCACTATAAGCTTCGAAGCTATTGGCGATTGTAAAAAACTTAAAACAAAATTTTTATACTCATATGTACTTTAATTATCAAACTATTAATTACAATGTTTTGGAGAGTAGTACGGTTTCGGAATAGATAAATCACAAGTTTATTTTCTTCCACAGTTTTTTTATTTCTTCCTCGAGGCCGCCGTAGCTGTCACACTTGCTCGGCGCTGAACATTTTTGGGTTTTAATATTTGTTTTGATACGGGTTTTTTCCGATTTGAATTTTGTTTAGAATTCGGTGCATATGTACGCCTCATTTGAGACGATATCTTCCATATAATTTCGATTTTAAAATTCATACCGATTTTTGTTTATATTTCGCAAAATATTTTGATTGTTTCACTGGTAGGTCCTGGTAGCTCTTTTCATGCTCTTAACATTGATACCCCAATCAATGTTCTAGCTTAACGCGTTCTCACGCTACACTCATGAATATCCTCACATAACGCTAAATAACAACAATCACGCGTTTTTGCTTACACTAGCCCGATGACGTCACCGGAAAAACAAGTGCCACACAGTACATACGTATAAACATGTTCTATTCACTGTGATCTCAACCGTTGTTAACGCGTTATTAGTCTCGTAGTTATAAGCGAGTGAAAAATGACGGTGTTTTGTAACACAAGAATGTCAGACTGGCTACCAATGTACATACTCAACGAGAAGAAAGACCGTTTCACGTCAATATAAAAAGAGAATTATGGCGCAACATGCGAAAAGTCATCTCCGTCGCTTGCACTGGGAGATAGCTTCCACTCAAGCGGGGAAATTTCATTTTCTACAATAACGTCATAAATATCTATCAACTTTTATTTTTTGCCCATATTACTGAGCTGTATTCTCTAGTATGAAAATAAACATCTGATATTTATTATATTACCCGGGTAAAAATATTTATTTATTTATTTAATTTAACTTAAATACAAGTGAGAAAACAGGACAAAGTGAATTACTTAAAGTATGCAAGTAGAAACGAATGAATGTGTATAAGGTTGACCATAAAACAAAAGATAATAGATATACAGAAGTTGTAGTATGATACAGGTAACGTGTACAAAAGTCAAAACGCAAAATTCGTAGCAAGGACCCCTAGGAGATCAGGTTCTTTATCACTATAGATTGTTTTAATGTAGGAGCGGATGAGATCCCGATTGATGTGGTCTGCCTGCGCCGACTGCAGAAAGGTGGTGACCCGGCTGTGAGTCCTTAGCATACGTGTGATGGGCTCCATCCGCCCGAACTCCGTATGGTGGAAAAGGATTTTCAGAAGGCCACTCACTCTGAGGGTCATCCCACAGGATCGTACCATAACATGCTCCAGAATACAGGGGGCAATAATGTTCCCCTGGATCACGCCATGCAGGAATGAGTAGTCGGCCAACGCCCGTCGAGAAGAAACTGGTTGAAGGCCAATGAGAGCCATACGGTCTTCATACGGCCGAAGGAGGAGGGGACTTATCCACGGAAGACTCCTCAGAGCACACCGAAGGAAGCGTCGCAGTACAGCGTCAAGTCTCCCAGTGTGGAGTTTGTAGTACGGGGACCAAACCTGCGTTGTGTATTCCAATATAGGGTGAACAAGGGAGATATAAAGGGTTTTGTATATATAAGGATCCTCAATCTCCCTGGCCCACCTAGTTATAAAACCAAGAACTCCACGGCCTTTCCGGATCACAGGGTTAATGTGCTCATGGAAAGCCAGCCTGGAATCGAGGTAGACGCCAAGATCTTGTACGAGACCAACAAGTTCGACGGTGGAGCGATTTATCAGGAAATTATGAGGTAAATAGTAGGATTTTCGATGGAAGCAGACGTGTTGACACTCGCAAAGCGGTTAACATCATCTTGGAGTTGAAGAAGGTCCGTCGGATGAGCAATATTCCTAAATATTTGGAGTTGTCAGCGTAGCTTAGGAAAACCGAGTTCAAGACATTTGAGAAGAGAAGATGAAGAGGAGGGAAACAATATGGCTACCCTGTGGTACTCCGGATGTGGCTTGAATATTAGCTGAGAGATGTGACCGGAAAGAAACCTTGTAGATGCTGTTAGATAAGTGGGAATGGGTCCACCTGAGAAAAAAGTGCCAGCTCTAGTTTTAAAATTATAAGATTATGAGGGATCCAGACAGAGGCTTTACTCATATCCGTGAAGAGAGCTTCGACCGCCTCTCCGCGTTCAAGAGCATTTATAGTATAAGACGTGAATTGTATTAGATTAATAACCGTTGACATGCCCTTAAGAAAGCCATGTTGATGCGGAGATATAATAACCTGCGAAGGAAGGCTAAAGTTTCTCAACTAGAAGCTTTTCATCAAGCTTCGCGATTGCAAAAAGTTTGGCAATAGGCCGAAAATTGGTAACAAGCGTCTTGTAACCCTTCTTGAAGACCGGATTAAATAAACCTGCATTCCAATGGTCAGAGTACACACCAGTATTGATAGAAATGTTGAACAGACGCGCCCGGTTAATCGCGCAGTGCTTCAGTAGTATGGGAGGAATACCGTCTGGGTCTGGGGAGAAGTCGTCTTTGAGAAGTATGAGCCGTTCGTAAACTTCATGTTCCTCAAAGGTGAGAACAGGACGGTCAACAACAGATGGTAATGTGGTATCGTATAGGTAAGAGAAGTAAGCTACGTCAGGCTCAAATGAGCCATCATGGAATGTGGAGGAGAAAAAGCTGGCAAACATATTTGCAATCGATTGAGGAAGATCGTGTTCTACACCTAGGTAAGAAACGGTATGAGTGTAGCAGTCCTTATGCTGTCTTCTTTTTGCGTTAACAAATTTGAAGAAGCCAAGGGGATTAGCTCGGAGATTTGACTTGACCTACACAAGGTAGTCCATATAAAGAGACCTGTTAAGGGATGCGAAGTTGGTGAACGAGGCTACAAATTTGTCATAGTCACCGGGTAAACCCGAAGCGGTGTAACGTTTCCAGTTGGAGTTACGCTTGTTCCTCATAGATTTAAGTTCTCTTGCGTACCAAGGAGGAGAGAAGTTGGGAGGAGGAGCTGCTAAAGTCGGAGTAGAAATAGCGATGCCATAGAGCAGGGATTCGTAAAGCCCGGTGATATATGAGGAAAGGTCACTACCCGTAAAGTCCATATCATAGAAGGTATTATAAGGGGCTGAATTAAGCAGGTCAAAGTTGGTTTTAGGGAAGTTGAGACGAGCCGGGGAGGTTGGGTAATTCACAAGAGCGGGGTGAGAGTGGAAGAGGTTAACGGTGAGAGGTGGGTGATGAGGGTCGATCTTGCAGAGTTCAATCGAGCAGTTGCAGACAAGTACGTTAGTTGGATCATTTGATAGGACGAGATCAACTTGCCGCTTATACCCGTTTTTAATAGGTTTGATTTGGGACAAGCAATGAAGGGAAGACAAGCAATTGGGTCAGCAAAGGCAATTTCGGAGGGCGTGGTAGGGTTAACAGCTAAGAAACAGTCCGATTCCAGATCAAAAGACCACTCAAGCATGGGTAGGTTGAAATCACCAAGGAGGAGTATATGGTCTGCACATGGTGTTAAGCCGGAAAGTGAGTCGATAAGATCAGAGAGGTGAAAGTACACTTGATCGTCTGAACGACGAGGGATGTAGCATGTGAGAAGAATGAGATTCACCGAGGGGAGCCGAATCCGAACTGCGACGATTTCAAGAGTTTCCTGGGATGGGGTGGGGATTTGGGAGGCAGTGAGCGAGGAGCGAACAGCTATTAATACTCCCCCGCCTCGACGGTTTGGATCACCATGGGAGCACTTTGCGGAAGGTTGTGAAATGGGGATCCAGGACCTCAAGATCGTGGATGTTAGAGCAGAGCCATGTTTCAGTAAAGCAGATAACATCTTGAAGGTAGTGTTTGGGAGGACAAGAATGTAGAGTGGGTCTTGGTACGGAAGTTTTTCTGTACCAGCAAGGAGCCAACCAACGAAACAAGAGAATTGATAACCTCCTAATCGCCAACTACTCTTCTGGTGGACCTTTCCCTGGGCAGAAATTCTTTAAGGAAGACATCTTTAGGCCAGATAGATTTATTAAGGAGGAGCACAAATAAAGCATGAGGGACGATGATTTTAAACGAAGAGCATCTCCTCTCCCAGAACTTGAAGACCTTCATACGATTCTTCACTACATCAACACCAATGACATTCGCAATATGGTTGATGATGTCATCTGGCCGAGTTGAGGAGATTAACTCAGTCACAGAGATTGATTTAATCTTAGGGACTGTTCTAAGAGCACACTGAAACAACGAAAGGGGGTCCTGAGACATAGAGGCCTTCACATTGTCAGTGGTAACGCAGGGTGCAGTGGGGGCAGCAGGGGGGGGAGGTGGTGGGATACGCCGTTAGGTAGTGGAGCTATTGTATGGAAGCCAGAATTGTTGCCGGGACCAGAAACACGCAAGGACTTATCATTAATTTTAAGTATAGGACGTCTTTCTTGATGACACGGACTCAGACACAAACTCTTCCTCTAGTCCACTGAAGTACGCCGGACCAGATTGGGGCGGGAGGGACGGAGAAGGCAGAGGGGAGAAGGTCATTAGAGAGGAACGTTGTTGTAAAGACAGGGAAGATTTGCCGGATCTAGTCACTCTGACTGAAACATTATGTATGGAGGATGAAGTTGGATCAGCAGCGGTTTGGGTTAATTTGCGGAGCTCAGTGTGAGGGGGGATGAAGTCCTTGAGGGACACAACCGACTTTCGAACTGCCGATTGGATGAAGGATGACTCGGCTAATTTATTACCGAGTTTACGAAGCTCAGATTCGATATCCAGGAGGCGAGATGAAAGGGCGTTCAGGGTGAATTTCCGGCATTTCAAACAATACCAGTAGACACCCGAGTCTTTACATTCAACTTTGTCAGCAAGTGCACCATTTACGTCCACACATTTTGGGTGGAAATAGGCATCACACAGACCATGGCAGGACAACAGCCTACCGGAACTCCTATCTTTGCAGGAAGCAGCACCACAGATGAGCGTCATAGTCGGTTAAGGTGAAAGAGTTCCTATAATATGGTAATGAAGATTACCAAATTACGGGTGAAAATTGTAGGTAACTGAAAAACTTAGGTTCCTTAATCCGACTTATTGTGAACCGCAGCTAATTGTAAATGTAAGTACAATAGTGCTAATATATACATAAGATCAGTCTGATAATACACAAATTAAGGAAGTTAAAGTAAGTAGAATTAATTTACAAGTTAAGTTTCAAATTTAGGAGTTGTGAGTATAAATTTGGAAGGCAATTATTATTGTTACTGATCCAAAAGAAAAAAAAATTTAAAAACTTAAATCGAAGTATTTAAACAGAAGATATCAAGCCTGGAAGTCCTCTATTAGTTCAGCTGCAGGTAAGAGATCCAATGGAAAAACCCGGGATGTCAATGTTTGTATTAGAAGTAGGTCTGGAAGTCCACAAAAGGTACAGCACCAAACGTCAGGTTCATGATTCGGTACCCAGGAAAGCTGTTTATCCCAGGTCACAAAAAATAGCAGTTATCCAAAAGTTATTTGTGCATTATTAATAAGCGTAAGTTGGTTTTACGAACGTATAATGCCAAATTTCCAACCAATATAACCACAAAGCCAACTATGGGTCTTTAAAGTCTACAATATTCCGTTAATGACAGGAAATGTCAGGCCGAAAAACTTTTAGAGGTCGCATTTACGTCGAATTCATGCCCAAATCAGGCCAAACTGATACAGATATCACCAATTTCAGCGTAAATTCTGCCTCTATCTATATCGTATAAGACACCGAAAATCGGTCCGAAATTTATTTATTTTTGGCTTGACGTTCAATTAAAAGTTTACTGAAGAAAATTTTCCGAACCTCAAATGACGCCAAAATGAGGCCGAAATAATACGAAATCGTTATTATTATAAATTATTTGTGCACATAACAATAATATAAATAGGTTACATATACTTGAGGGTTAATTGAAATATTTCGACCTTGTTTTGGACCATATTCCGGTGTGGTTTCGATACGATGTCGGTGTAATTTTGGCCATATTTCGACGTTATTTAGGCGTGATTTGGTCGCCATTCCGGCCTGATAATGACGTGATTTCGGCATAAGGTCAGCCCAATTTCGCCGTCTTGTTCGAAAACACGGGAAAATTTATATATTTTCGGTCTGTTATTTTCACCAGGGTCTTCCCATGTTGCTTAATAAAACACCAGTAAGAATTCAAACAGAAAACGATCGGAAATTTTGAACTTTCAGTTTTCAATTCCGATAGTTTTCTGTCTGAATTCTGACACTTGAAACATTAAAGTTGCGTTTCTAATGCCAACTTGGAGTGGAGCGTGTTGAAGCCGACTCTGGCACTCGTTTCCAATGCCAGAGTGGATTGATTTTTCATTCATCTGTCGAGCCTCCTCCAACCACCTCTAATACATAAGGACGGAATAATCTTTTGCTATTTTAACCTAATTTTACTAAAAAAATTCGTCGCCTATTTTGAATGCTCTCGCCGCGGCCAGCAATTTGAATCGCTCCGAAGTAAAATTTTTGGCCACTCTAGAGTGGAAATAGATGTAAATTTTATACGTGCAAAGATTGTGCACAGATTGCACGAGAGGCACATTTGGAAGGATGCGTGGGTGCTTAACGAGCAAAACATGTAGGCTGACGCACTCCACTCCAAGCTGGCATTGGAAACGCACCTTAAGACATCAGTCGGAATTCAGATGGAAAACGGTAGGAAATTGTGGATGCATGTCGAAGATATTCTCGACATCTATAGAACGCCAGTCGGGAAAGTAATTCATTTCCGTCTGAATTCCGACTGATTTTCAGTCTGCCTTTTTGAAGGCAATTTTATCACCTCAACTTTCGTGAAAAAGTTTCACCCGCGATTCTTTCGGGTTCCATTATTTGCAGGTGACTGACTGCCTTTTCTAACGCAAATATTTGATAAATTTTCGTAAAATTTGTTCACCCATGGACTCAATTCGAACAAGAAAAAATATACATATCTGAATTCACTGTTCAATTGCAGATCAATTTGAGTTTGTTTTCTGAATTCTTAATAAATTAATTGATCAATGTATTAAAATTATAGCAAATATAAAGAAATTTTGTAGTGGGTTAGCAGGTGTTGATTGTTGCTGGTGGCTCTAAGTATGTGTGATATACATATGGACGGATGCATAAAAATATTGATACACATATGTTGATGTTTAAGGAGTGTTTTTTTCAGTCGGAAATTAGACGGATATATGTTCAATTTTCTTTACCTTAAGAAAACAAATTTTTCCTTCACATTTCCGAATGAATTCGGTCTCATATTATCAACAAAATATATCCTCTGACTGATTTCAATCAGATATCCCTTCGCGAACGCACTAGAATTGCAATGTTGTGAGAGCACATCAGACGGGAATCCAAGCACCATTCTCATAAAAATCTCTTCGCCAAAAGTCCTATCATCAACTATCCCCTCCCATGAACTCAACAGATACGATACAAGTTAACACGGAAGACGTGAAATCATCAAAAACCTCAGCGTCCGCAAAGCCACCGGCAACGATCATATCACAAACAGTTGCTTCAAAAACATACCGGATAACATATTGCAAGAAACTGCCTACACCATTAACGCAGGATAACATATTGCCTCCATTATCAACGCAGTTTTCTGCCTGCGTAGATTCGCACATGTATGGAAACTGGCTACAGTCACAATCCTACCAAAAAGGAGAGAAGACCTCACTCTCCCTCAAAACTGGAGACCAGTCAGTCTCCTTTCCAGCATTGCCAAATTTCGCTGAAGGGATTAAATTCTCTCGTCTTAAAGGAGGTGCAGAGGAAAGGCAAATCATTTCACCTGAATTTTGGTTTTTAGGCGCAACTATCTACCTCCTTACAACTAGCCAGGGTTGTACAGCACATTATCTCAGGAATGAACGTAAGACAAGCTACCGGCTTAATCATGTTTGACGTAGCCAAAGCATTTTACAAAGTCTGGCATGCAGAACTAATTTTCAACTACTCCAATACACAATTCCTCTCCAACTTATACAAACAATAGGATCCTACCATCAAGAAAGGAGATTTCAAATCAAAGTTGAAAATTAGCCCTCATAACAAAGACCAATCAAAATCCTCTACTCTCTCTATCCGATCCTAAAAACCAAAAAACTTAAAGAAGTCATAAGACCTTGCTTACTTTATGGCGGCATGGCTGCGAAGTCCATTGTGGAGCTATTACAGCGACAACAAAATATTGCCCTTCGGAAAATCTTCGTCATTCCGTTGTACACACGGAACGAAGACATACATAACGATCTAAATATAGACCCTGTTAAACTGTACAGAAGAGTCCTCAAGCTTTAAGACAAACTCAACCAGTCCACCAACGACTTCCACAGAGACCTGCGACACACTGATGCACACGACATTCAAACGTCCCCTACCATAAGGTAAATGACACATCTAATGACATTGAGATAATGGAGTTGACGGCACCCACCCAGCCAATGAAGTAAGAGTCCTCACCGGCACTCACTTCGAAACAACCGATAGATCTAAGAGATAGAGTCAGATCTAAGTCTTAAGTCTGAATTCCGACTGTTTTAAGTCTGGTCAAAATTTTCGGATTGAGTTCCCAATGGTTGAAAAAATTTCATGAAAATTTGTTGATAAAATTGTCATGGGGGTCTCAATCCCAAAATTTTAGCCAGACTTAAAACAGTCGGAATTCAGTTTTAAAACATATATCCGACTGAAATCAGTCTAAGGATATATTTTGTTGATAGTATGAGACGGAATTCAGACGGAAAAATTTATTTTCTTAGGGTGGAGAAAATTGAACATTTTTCCGTCTGTGTTCCGACTGAAATCCGACTCGTATTATAAACAGAATAAATTCTCCGTCTGATTTCAGTCTGTTAAAATTTTTCGGATAAATTTTCGATCGGATTCCGACAGAATTCTGTTTTCCGTCTGATTTACGGTTCAATTCCGACTGAGTTATGGTCCTCAGACTAATTATTGCTTTTTGTTTGATATACATACATACATTAAAGATAGCTGTTTCATCAAAAAAGCTCTTCTTACTGTTGTAAAAAAAAATGAATTAATTTGCGGAAAGAAAAACTCAAACAGTTCAGAATCTTAAATTCGTTGGTCAGTTAATTTGTAGTATTAATTTTACTTGAAGAACAGAATATGACAAAGCACATTTCGGATAGGTAGATTAAGGGCCATAATTTCCTGTATCACCAATTCCTAGTACGGTGATTTCTAGTAACATGAATCGAAGATTTGCCCAACGAATTGGAATTCATGCATAAACTTTTATTTGTGTTATTATTTGACGTGAAAACGCCTTTCTTCTCGTTGAGTACGTACATTGATAGCCAGTCTAACTTTCTAGTGTTACAAAACACCATCATATTTCGATCGTTAGTAACTACTAGACCAAGGGTCGGGAACCCATGGCTCGCGAGCCGGATGTGGCTCTATTGATGGCTGCATCTGGCTCGCAGACAAATTTTCGATTATAAGAAAAATGTTTCTTTGAACAAAGTCTACTGCAGCTCAGCATCAGAAGTGGTAAAGCAGATAAACTCCCCTTACCTAAAAGGTAGAAGAATAGCAACCCCGCATTCATTACATTTAAAGGGAAATAACTCTTGCCTTACATCCAAATGCAATTCATGGTGCAAGATGAGCCACCTCTTCACTCCCCCACGTGACGAAAAATGCGCGAACTAGAAAGCCGGTTCACAGTGATTTCTGTGATAAGATGCGAAAACAAATGCAATCAAAGTCAAAACCATTAGGACGCGACGATCATTAGGGTGGCGTTTTTACCACGCCGCTGTAATATGGGCCTATCAGGCTGGGGGTGATTAGAGTCCAGTTGATGGCCGACCACTGACAAAGAAGGACGATTGGAGAACAGTGGAATAAATACATATCAGAGACTAGGCGTTCGTTTTAATCGCGTTGTTAACTAACTAATTTCACAAGCCCTTGTGACTAGAAGAAAGAAAGACGATGAGTATCGTACTTTTCAGCAGGAATGGACAGAGAAATTTGCCTTTGTGGAGAGAATGGGTTCTACAGTATGTCTAATATGCAGTGATAAAATTGCATCTATGAAACGGTCAAATGTAAAGTGACACTTCGAGACACGCAATTCTACATTTGCATCGAAATATCCTTCGGGAGACAGTAGAAAGAAAGCATGTCAAGAACCGCTATTGAGAGTGCAAGCTAGTCGGCAGCAAATCAGTGTTTGGACCAAACAAGGAGACTGGAATTCGGCTAGCTTTGCTGACGCTTTAGCTATTGTGAGAAACGGAAAACCATTCACAGATGGGGAGTATGCCAAGGCATTCATGCTTGATATTGCCAATGAACTTTTTGATGACTTTTCGGATAAGGACATAATAATTAAACGGATAAAAGACATGCCTCTGTCGGCAAGAACTGTTCACGATCGTAGCATCATGATGTCAAATCAAATTGAGGCAATGCAAGTGAAGGAAATTATTGCCGCACCGTTTTTTTCTCTCGCTTTGGATGAGTCAACAGACGTCAGTAATTTATCCCAATTCACCGTGGTTGCAAGGTATGTAGTCGGGGATACTCTACGTGAGGAAAGTCTTGCTGTTTTGTCTATGAAAGGCACAACAAGAGGGTAGGATTTATTCAAGTCCTTTACTGAGTTCGCTAAAGAAAAAAACTTACCGATGGATAAACTTGTTTCGGTGTGCACTGATGGTGCTCCGTGCATGGTGTGGAAAAACAGAGGATTTGTCGCTCTTCTTTGTGAGTATGAAAACAGACGCATCATAAGCTTTCATTGCATTCAACATCAGGAGGCGCTTTGTGCTCAGATGTGTGGCGAGCAGCTTGGTGAGGTGATGTCGCTGGTGGTCCGAGTAGTCAACTTTATTGTTGCCCGAGCATTAAATGATCGCCAGCTTAAAACAATGCTTGATGAGGTTGGGAATAATGATCCTAGTCTGCTTCTGCACAGCAACGTGCGTTGGTTGTCAAGGGGGAAAGTGCTCAGTCGATTGGCGGCTTGTCTGAGCGAAATCCGGACTTTTCTTGAAATGAAGAATGTCGAGCATTCCGAGTTAGCTGACACAAAGTGGCTCCTGCAGTTCTATTATCTCGTAGATATGACTGAACATCTAAATCAGCTCAATGTGAAAATGCAAGGCGTTGGAAATACAATTTTATCCCTGCAACAAGCACTGTTCGCATTTGAAAACAAGCTAGAACGCTTCATCGCCGACATTGAAACCGGTCGTTTACTACACTTTGAAAAACTGAGAGAGGTCATAAAAACGTGCACATCAAGTAACGCTGCTCATCACCTTAATCTTCAGCAGCAAGCAGGCTTCACGTCTAATCTCCTGCAGTCATTTAAATCGCGCTTTGGAGAATTTCGCAAGCACACCCGTCTTTTTAAGTTCATCACCCATCCACACGAGTGTGCAGTGGACAACACTGACCTGAGTTGCATCCCCGGTGTCTCCGTCCGAGATTTTGAGCTCCAAGCTGCTGACTTCAAGGCCACAGACATGTGGGTGAATAAGTTCAAGTCACTGAATGAAAATTTGGAAAGACTTGCACGACAGCGAGCAGAGTTGGCAGGCCAACACAAATGGGCAGAAATGAAAAAACTTCAACACGCAGACCAGCTGATTGTCGAAACTTGGAACGCGTTTCCCGTCACATACCACACACTGCAGCATGTGAGTATTGCTGTACTGACAATGTTTGGCTCTACGTATGCATGCGACCAGTCTTGCTCACATCTAAAGAATATTAAGACCAATCTACGATTCCGTTTAACGGATGGAAGTCTCAACGCCTGCATGAAGCTTAACCTCACCACGTATCAACCAGACTACAAAACCATCAGTAAAGCCATGCAGCACCAGAAGTCGCATTAACGGTAAGAAATACTCATTATTGAGAATTACTTTTCAAAATATTTGGTATCCATGTCTCTCTCAGACAAAAAGGTTCCCGACCCCCGTACTAGACCAATAATGCGATGACAATGGTTGAGGTCAGACTGGATATAGCATATTTGTACGTATTTGTTGTGTACCGTTTGTTTTACCCGTGACGTCATCGGGCTAGTGTAAGCGCCTTCACGTGATTGTTGGTAATTAATTGTGTAAAGTTATTTATGAGTGTAGCGTGCGAACGCGTTTAGAAAGGACGTTGATTTGGCTTCGTTGTGAAAAGCTTGAACAGAACTACCAGGAACTAAAGTGAGACAGTAAAAATATTCGCCGAAATACGCGGTATTAATTTGAACAGTGAAAGACATGAAAGATATCGTCCCATATGTGTGAGTCAATATAAGAAGTATGGTGCCGGGTAAGTGTCATAGCTACGGCAGCATCGAAGAAGAAATGAAAAAACTATATTAACATATGGTGAAACTAACTCTATAACATATATAATGAAACATATGGTGTCACCTTACAAAAGGAGCATGTATGTTTGTTTAGATGAGAAACAAACGCACGCACGTGCCATATATGTCCTCTCCATGGGGTGACACCGTTTGTTCGTTGCACAATTTCGTGTTTGTTTGGTAGTTTCTTGTAGCCTGGTATGGGATATCAAAATACCAACTCATAATAAATTTAATGGGAATCAATGAATGAGGGAGTAACGTGTACCGATATATTTTTCGCGGTAAGGTAAACACGGATAACGGCGTCCAACATATCACGTGACCTGAAGAGGAAAGGGAGGGACGAATTAGCAACACTTGTAGCAAACTCAAACAGTTCGCAACACTTGACAGCGAAGTGCATTTCATTGTTAGCTTTTCGCGCATTGAATTAATAACTCAATAAGGAAGGGAAAATAAACAGAAACGCCGAAGCAAAATATGCTAATTTCAGTTAGTAGTATTTGTGCGCTTACATGTGTTTGTTCCTCGAGTAAACAATAACAAACATGGCCGCTGCAAATGTAAATATTTGCGAAAAATCTCACATTTCTTAATATGGAACTTGTTTTACCATAACACAACATCACAACATTTACCACAACAAACCTTTCTAATTCAATTATTCACTATTTTACAATAAACTTAAAAATTTCTTAAGCGAATTTCACTGTTACACTAAATTGAAATTCGATTTCCAAATCGACAATTTACGCGCCGTGCAAATATGACAGTCGAAACAAAACACGCTACAGTGTACATATATACAAGTGGTACAGAAAGCCATTCAAAGTATTTGTTTCACAAATCCTTGAGGCCTAGGCCAATAGAAATCGTGAATGGTGGTACAGAAATACCACTACACTAACGAAGCCTATATGAATGACCTCTGTACCACCGCAACACTAAGAAAAATCAAAAACTCCTACTAATCCTATGAAAAAACAGCTACTCACACCATAGTGTAGCCAATCAGTGGAAAATTAAGACACGCTGTACCACCAATTCTTCAGATGCTGGGTTTGCTCAGGGGGGAAAGGGTTCGGGGCATATGCGTCGCTCACGGACACTGTAGGTGAGCGGCAGGGTCATTCCTTAGTTGTTATTTCAATGTTTTGGCGGATCTAATCTATTATAATCCTTTTACCGGCATGGTGTTTCCATCGGAAAATTCGGGATTCGATTGCTTATTTATTGTTGGTATTACTTTTCGCGGTACTTAAACATTCTTTGTAACGGTAACCTAAGCTATTTTTGACAATTGTATCCGAATGTTTTCCAATTTTAATTTTAATTCAAAACGATCGTTTAGGGTTATTCAGCTCACCGTTCCATTATATGCCGTTCTTCAAGAAAGTTCTTCAGAGAGTGAAATGAAAAAAATCATTACCCTTGCAATGACGATAGTGATGATGGAAAGTAAAACAAATGTAACATTTTCTAAGAATTTGGTAAAAATAATCAGATCTGGTATCACTGTACCATGTGCGGACTGTGGTCTCATGCCATATGTTCTGGATGGTATTCTGAAGGACACATCTGTGATTTATGTATACAGACGTATATTTGATTAACGAAAATGAATTTCACTTGTTATATTCCTTCAAACACGATTGAAATTCATTCCCCCTCGCCTTAGCGGCATTAACCAAAGCCAGAGACAAAGAAGCAGAATCTTGGTTATTTTTGTATGTTTTCCTTCTACGGATAGATCCCAAATAAATACGGTTTGTATTGATGAATAAATATTTAAAACCTTTGTTAATTTACATTATTTTAATAAAAAACCAATATCTGCATTCGTTTTGCGCGTGACGTCATCCGACTAGTGCACTTACGCATGATTGTTGTTAATGAGCGTTGTGTAAAATTTTAGATCAGTGAGAACGTGAGAACCCGATCATGTAGGATGTTCGTTTGGGTTTCAATGTAAGGAGTTTGAAAAGAGCTACCAGGAACTAGGTGAATCAATAAAAATATTTGCCTAAATATAAGTAAAAATTGCAAGTCAAAGAGACCTTGCATCAAAACAAATTTTAAAAAAACCTAAAATGTCCAGTGCCGAGTAAATATTAGAGCTACGGCAGCATAAAAGAGGAAATGAAAAAATTAACGGGTGATTTATCTTTTCTGTCACCGTATTACTCTATATAACCATTGTATAAAAGCCATTGATTTAACTACATACTAATAAGAGCACTTATTGTAATTTTATCCCGAAGTTTCCACGGAAAATCTACAGCGCGGACCTTGACTGGGCCTTTCGGTTTTTAATCTATTTTTACACCGTTTGCTTGAATGTTCACCGTTTCAATGGTTGGTCTATTAAGTTTAAATATTTTTATTTTTATCGATGTACTATAGACTATTGTCGTTCATCTTTCCGTACCATTCCAGTCTCTCTTCAATAGGCCAACCTAACCTTGTTTCTGCTGCTAATACATTTTTTTTTGATTTGATTTGCTTTGATTTTAAAATTTAAAATTTAACTGCTATTCGCACTTCAATTTTGTAAGGAAGTTTTTCCTTGAGATAAAGGAGCCTGATCCTTTCAGTGGTTGTATTATTGAAATGCTACACATCTGAACTTCCGATGGGACTGTTTGGTTTTGTGACATGATATACGATATTTTCTTCTTGAAAGAATTCCCTAATATTCTTCGTATTCACCTCGTCATCGAATACGATTTTTTTAAATAATACCTTTTATAGACATAAATTGTCTACGTTTTTATTATTGTGATTGCATTATGGTCTTCCAGGAAGAGATTGATTGTATGTTCCGAAAAATTTTCGATGAAACTAATAAATGGATGCTGCCTGTTAACATAAATATCTAAGTGCTATAATTTCTTTTACTGCTGACGGAATTTTGTTTGCTTATAAGATTATGGAGCAGATAATAGACTTGACTTGGGCACCTAGCACTATTGATTTGAATGTGGAAAACTGGAGACTTTCTCCCAAGCACTCCTTTATCGGGAGAATTCTCTTGGCAGGTAACAAATCAGGTAACAAAACCGTACAGAAGTCCAAAGAATTCGACAAGGCGATTAAAACCTGGAACACATCATGTTTCGGTACCCGCCTCCACACGGTGGTCGATACCTGGAAAAGTCCATACAAAAATTGAGCCAGATCTTGTTAAATCGAGATTTTGGAAGCCTGAAGATACCAAACGGTTCGTGGACTGAGACGAACAATTAGCCGCTAGAGCTGCCGGCCGCCTGACTACATGGGGCGAGGAACGAGTGTGCCCAGGTTACACGAATAGTTCACAGGAAAAAACTATCAGGGACACCATCACCAAGGAAAATATAATATGGACAGTGAGAACATTGGAGCCATACAAAGCGGCGAACCGGATGGAATCACACCAGCCATGCTGGAAAATTCGTAAGACAGCACAGCAGAAGAATTGACGAGCATCTTCTAGAGATGTCTATCATTACGATACATCCCTGAAACATGGAGAGAAGTGCGAGTTGCATTCATTCCCAAATCGGATAAAGCGAGAAACACAACACCAAACAGCTTAAGGGGTCAGGCCGTAAAAAAAAAGCGGTTTTAGAATTTTTTTTATAAATACTACAAAATAAATCGAGATTCATAACTATAAGTGATTGTATAACAAAATTTTTTTCAAGTGATTAATTTACAAATGGCGGCTGTGCAGCGTTTTCCAATGACGCTTCCATTTTTCCAGGGTCTACGGTCGGATAAGCAGCTCTTATAATTTTTGAGTTATAATGCCAATTTTTTTCCTCTGATTTTAGAAAGTGACTGCTATAAAATTACGTTGATATACTAATTTTTGGCGCACTTCTAAAGTGGACAGAGAAAAATTTGACTTAAAAATCATCAGTTCTCCTCACCAGAAGATGTAAGATACCGCAGGTGAGATTGCCAAAGGTGAAAGGACAAGCACTCGTTCTCTCACTAGAGAGGCGAAGTACTTAGGAGTCATCTTGGACTCTAAGCTCAATTGGAGGAGAATTGTGGAGGAAAGGATGAAAAAAGGAATGTCTCTAGAAATTTCCTAGCATTTTACTAATATCATAAAATAGTACACTATTTTATATCCGTTCGTCGAAAGGCTCTCACTTAACAAGCAAGGTACCGACAGCGATCGGACAGATTAATTTTCGCTCAAAACCAAAGTATCGACAAGTTGCAGGAAGCTCTTCAGAGCACCAATGACATTAGACGGGCAGCAACTACGATTATCTTGGGAGCATCCAACATCTTACCTACCCAACAACAACCTGGTAATTGCAAATAGTCCAACCACTGAATAAAAAAAAGCAACCAAGTGCTTGTCGGACACGCATAAGCTCAAGGTTCCGTAGCATGCCGGTATGGAATTGAGTTAAAATTCATTTTACGAAGGGCAATGATTATACACCGATCTAAAAAACTCGTGTAAACATTTTGCTCAAAATCATCCTCTTTGATTTGTTTGGTTATTTATATAGCTGGATCACCTCCATTAACTCGAGCTTCGTGCGAATTGGCAAATGCGAGACTAGATATTTTGAAATTTTAGTATTTATTACGCAACGCAACATACATGGTTTTACATGAATCAGCAATCTTATCAATGTACTCGTGCCCATATAGGTTTGCGATAACTAAACAAGTGCAATTATAATTAATATTATTAGGGGGACGCCCCCTACTCGCTACGCTCACCAAACCCCGCCGTTCGCTACGTTCCTCTAATAGTTCGCGCATGGTGCTTTCTATACAGTAGCATTGTAAGTAAAGAAGTGATTTAGTTCAGACCGTAGTAGCAATCATTTCAGCTAATTTTGCACGTCAAAGTACATCTATACTGAATGAGGCCCTATCTTTAATTATCGAAAACCTTGCGGGTGCGGTTGCGGATCTTAAGAGATCTTAAAATCTTCTCATACAATATACTTTTTGTAAAAATTCTTTCATCTTCTGCCAAATGGCCATGGCCTTGTGTTTCACAAATATAGACACGCATTTCATCAAACGATCTAATTCTACTGGCTACAACATACAATTGACGGTGAGAAAATACCGGTTTTTTGAGTAAGATTCCTACTTTTTGAAACGTTTGCCCCTGGGATTTAATAATTGTCATCGCAAAAGCCAGAATGACGGGAAATTGAGTTTTTTGAAAGGAAAAAGACAGAAGTGTACTTGAATAATTAAGGTGTGTTTGTGGTGTCAAAATACTTGTGTTTTGAAAAATTTCTGCTGAAATCTCACAATCCAAACAATTTTTTTTTTGCATTTGAACTAAACGCATAGATGTACCATTGACCAAGCAAGTCAAGTCCTGTACTCAAATTACGAATAAGTAAAAGTACCCACTTACATAAACTGAGTTTAAAAATTCTACTGGAAAATTAATTTGCTCTCTATAATCATCACTCAAGATGTTATTGGAACTCAAAAATATTCGTTCCTCTCGGGACAGACTGTTAAAAATTGCTGCATCGACGAAAGTTTAGTCTCCATATTTGGGTGCTAATATAACCGAATTGAGGATATCATTAGAATGGTTTCAGATACATTGCCATATGTATCTGTAATCACGTTGTTACTGCTAACCAAATGGAAAGGTATTTCAATAACACCTTGGCCTGTAATCTGGAAATGTGGGTAAAGTTCCATTAGCAAGAGATTTAAGAAATTCAACCAATTCAATCTCATGAGATTAGGTTATTTTGTGGAATGTTGAAAATTCGGACCATGAATTAAGGCAATTCTTAATAAGTGATACACGTGTACCGTGAGATATAACTGGCAATATTCGTCAAAAATCTCCACAGAATAAAATAGTCTTAGCTTCGAAAGGTTTAGTTGAAGTACCGAATGAATAGTTTAAGAAATGGTAAATTAATTTGAGAGCATTAAGCGGGCACATTGATATTTCATCTGCGACAATGATAGATGCAGACCTTATGAACTATGCTTGGCCACTATTTACAGAGAGCTTTGATACGGAATTCTCTAAAATCGGTACAGGTATTTTGAAAACGTTGTGAAAAGTTAGACCTTGATTTAAAAGAGTGCATGCAATACCACTGAAACCGCACGCAATAAATTGGAGATCCAAAGAATTCAATTTATGAATAATTGCGGTTTGGGAAAAAGTCTTACCAGAACCAGCGTGAGCTGTAAGACGAATAATTTTGCAACCGTAATACTGGTAATAATTGAAAATTTACTGTAAAACTAAATCAATAGCGGATAGCTGCTGTTCACATGATAAATTATTACAGAACAAAATTTCCTAAATAGCTAATAAAGCACGGTTATATGAATCATTTTCAGAAGAATTTCTTAAAAAGTCTTCACACATGAACATTTTGAATTGTTCATACCACAAATAGGTAATGGCGAATTACTCTCTTAACTGCTGAGAGAACTCACACTCTTTTACTTCTAATAGATATTCACGCCAGTCTATATCGTTTCATGAGATACCTCGTGCATGTGCAGCAGCGGAAAATGTGGAGTAAATAATGTTCCCAACAGTACCCAAATCCTGATGGGACCTTGAACATGAAGCAAAAGTTGTCTCAAATGAAACAGCTCGACATAAAACATAAAATAATCTAGCAATAGCTCTACTACTTCCTCTCTGACGTTTCTTCCATTTCCTTTCTTTATCTACCCAAATATAATGGGCGTCAATTTTGTTCTTCTGTGATTTTAAGAGCTTGCTGAACATTTCCTTACCCAAAGACTACATTTTGATGGTGAGGCAAGTGACATTCAAGTCGAACTATAATACATGTATATTATGTGACTGGTAATGCATTGGATACTCATTTATGCGCCAATTAGCTTCCTTAGATCCAACGTAGTGACCTTACACAAAGCTATAGGTTTCATCGATATGAACTTTGCCCTCAACTCCAACACCAACTCTTCCAAACCGTAATGAGGCACAGTCGTATCCCTTATAAACATATTTGTTCATATATTTTAGGCTCTTAACTGTAGGACTTCCACATTTAAGTGGCAATAAAACGCTAAAAGATATGTATTTTAAGGAACAAAATAACGGTTGTCAACAGAATGGCCACGAAAGTCAACTGTTATACCATTAACATGACGCATCTAACATTGGCCTGAGTCGTATTGTAAAAGTCCTAAAAAAAGCTTTTGCTGCATTTACCATCTCTCATACAGACGGGGATACGATTCTATAAACCACACGGACCGTGGACTTATGGTTTTAAACTATATTATGAAGTTGTGAGAAATATGTATTGTAAGTGAAATATATGTGGAATTTCTTCACAAACAAAGAAACTTTTATTCCCTACCTTTTCTTTTTTATCTAAATTGAGGTGTTGAAGGTGTGCAGTCGAAAGTTTGGATGTATGATATAATTCAGATTTTACATTTTTAATAGTTTTTTGCTCGTAGCAGCTAGATAAACATTCTAGGGGTTTTATATGTATGACCAACCCCCATTATTTTGGCATTTCCCATTTTTTGGCCATATATCATATTTCTCTAAATTATGTTTTTGAATGTGGTCCATAGAAAAGTTAAGAAATATGATAAAATTCAGACTTTCGCTCGCCTACCATAACTATTCGTGAAAGTTGACCTCGCGTTATCTAGAGATAACTGTAAAATTATGATTTTCCATATGTTTTAAAATAAAATTTGCATATATTTTAATCAAATTAGCAAAAAATAATGGTATAAGTAAACGATGGCTTTAAATTTGTTTGTGGTAATGCATCCATATTATTGTCTGTGGCCATATGTTCGTTGTTTTGGCTTTTGTCTGGAAGAATGCAATTTTATTAGCCAAAGATTGCCTTCTTCTAGGCAAAAAGCAAAAGAATGAACATACGACTATTGTCTGTGATATGGCTGCATTTGCCCCTCACATTATCATTGGCATAGATATTAGGCACAGACAATAACTTACCAGATGTCGCGATCCCATACATGACTTCGTACCCAATTTTTTGCAACAGCAGACACGTAAGAGCAGACAAATGACGCATGGAACGTATGTGCTTTGGAATGACTGCAACGTCTGAAGGACAGACAATGCGCTCTGAGAGCGAATTTTTCTTGTAGCTGGTGTTTCATTGTTATTACGGCAAAGGGTCATCGCAATAAGGGGAAAGGGGGCTGAAAGAAATTTTCGCGGAGCAAATAGATTTTTGGATTTTCTGAAATTTTCAACAAAAATAACACAAACAAAATTCATGTGTATGTGTACAACTCGTGAGTAAAATTTACTAACGTAAACGAAAATACACTCAAAAATTTCTGTTTTTGGTACAGAAAACGGAAATTTTTATGTGTATTAGTGTTTTTGGTAAATTTGATAAGAAAATATGCAAATTTTATATCAAAAACCCTTGGAAATTGCAAATTTTATGGATATTTCCAGAAAAAGCGAGATTTACTTCCCCTAATACTTCCGGAAAACGCGGAAAATCAGAACTAATAACTTCCCTAACTTTTCTATGGACATACATACCTTTAAAAACATAATTTAGAGAAAAATGACACATAGCAAAAAGATATGAAATGATAAAATAATGTGATTCAAGCATACATATTAGCCCCCTAGGAAGCTTAGTTTAGCCGCTACGAGAAAAAACAGTTGAAAATTCAAAATTTGAATTTTGTATGCAGACACCTTTAAAAACTAACGATAGAGGAATATGGTGTATGAAAGAAAGTTAGGATATGTCAAAATAGTGGGAGACAGTCTTACATATAAGACCTCTAGGAAGCTTAGTTTAGCCACTGCAACCAAAAAACTGTTAGAAATTCAAAATCGAAACTTTATCATATTTCCCAACTTTTGTTTGCATATTTTTAAAATCTTAATTTAGAGCAAAATGATGTATAAGAAAAGGTTATAAAATAGAAAAATAATGGGGGTTGGTCATACATATGAACCTCCAGGGATGCTTCGTTTAACCGCTGCGAGCAAAAAACCGTTAAAAATTCAAAATTTGAATTTTGTATGGACACACCTTCAAAAACTCACGGTAGAGAAAAAGATGTATGGAAGAAATTTGGAAAATATCAAAATAGTGGGGGCCAGTGATACTAAGTTGCCCTATAAGAAGCAGAAAACTGTTAAAATTCAAAATCTGAATTTTATTATATTTCTTAGTTTTTGGAAAACTGAATCTAGCGAAGAAAATGTATGAGAAAAAGATAGGAAATGACAAAATAGCGGGGGTCGGCCATACTTATAAGACCGCTAGGATCCATAGTTAAGACGCTACGTTACGAAAACTGTTACAAATTCAAAATCTGAACTTTATCATACTCCTCAACTTTTGTCTGCGCACCCTTAAAAACTTATTTTAGAGGAAAATTGTATATGGAAGAAAGTTATAAAATTAAAAGATAATGGGGGTCGGTCGTACATATGAACCCTCTAGGACGCTTAGTTTAGCCGCTATGAGCGGAAAACCGTTAAAAAATGAAATTTTTTACCGGAAAAACCCCCTAAAAACCAGAAGAAAGTTGTTTAATTTTTGATTCCGGGAAATAGTGACGTTTTTTAACATAAAATTCATAAATTTACATGTAATTTTGAATTAAAAATCACCTGCTACGGGTTCAATGAACCAAAATAGTGTTTCAACCAGAGCAAAGGGATTGTTGTTGTTTCTGGAGTGGAAGGAAACAAAATTCGATTCGAATTCTCGAAAATCGAATTTATGTACCACTACATAGCCAACAGTCCCTTTGGTGGTGTGTGTAGATACCCTTATGACCCATTTCTCTCAAAACCGGTTTTTACTCCCTAAAAATTTAAAAATGTCTATAGAGACCGAACGAGCGTTGCAGTCACCAAAAACACATACCCTGAAACGTCATTTTCATCCGTCATTTCATGACTGCGTCAGAAAAAATTGGGTACACTGTCATGTATGGGATCGCGACATCTGGTAAGTTATTGTCTGTGTATTAGGTTTGAGTGAAAAGAATGCACGTATTTGGCATAAATGGTAGTTTTTTCAGTCGAACGTATGATCTATGGCAATGATAACGTTAAATAAGTATGTTCAATATTTTGATTTTTTCGTAGAAGAATGCAATTATATGTTAATTCTTTCGGTTTGTGTCCCAAGTAGAAGAATAATCCATTTGGTTTGATTCTTGACTAATTTAGTACATGTTATATATTGGCGACACAAACCAAAAATAATAATATAATTGCATGTTTGCAGGCGAAAACCTAAATAATACCACACATACATTCTTCGCAAAAGCATCATCTACGCTATACGTGTGCTCAATTCACACATACTATCCCATTGATTTTTTAATTTCAATTTAAAATTAAACTAATTTATAATTAAATTTAAGAAAAAAAATTAGGTGATGCACATAGAGGAAAAGCTAGTCTTTCGAATGGTGTAAGTTTTATCCTGGTTAGTTCACCAGGTTTCCTGTAAAAGGGATAACAAAAAAACGTGTCGCCTATTTATATATAGATATTGGGTCAAAATTACCTGACCATCAAATTGGGACATAAAAAATTAACTCAGTATTTCAAATATCTGTCCGGGAAGGACGATTGTGAATTCTGAATATAGACAAACAAAGGTAGCCATATTATTGGTAATGCAAATATAGTAACTCGATCTAGTACATTTAAATAAAGAACAGAAAATTGTCCAAGCGCAACAAAAGTGACAATCTGCCCTTTCGGGTCGGTGCACTCGGCGATCTTACCCCAACACGCGTCTGCAGGGTTTTTGTGGTATCTGCACCCTGCGGCACGTCAAGTGTCTCCGGCCTGATTTAGGCTACAGAATAATTACTAGAAGTAATTATCCTTCTGGTTTTAGGGTATTTTCGCTCGCTTTCGATGGTCAGATTGAGTAACTGGACATTTCATAAATCTGTTCACGTACTATATTTTTTAACAAATTTGTATTTCATAATATATCTCAAATTCACTATCAACAACCATGTTTATTCTGCTGTCGCTAAATCAAAATACGGACCCATAATAGCGTGCAAACCTAAATGTTATCACATACTCATTTAGTAAAAAAGCGTAAGATATCTTATCAATTTTCTTCGAAGTGTTTGAATGGTCTTTATTCCCATTACATCTTTATGTATTTCCACTCGACGTATAAAGAAACACTGACTCGAGCGTCGGTTCTTTGTACGATCGCGTCCTGATAAGAGTTCATTTGGGACACTATTCCTCGTTTCGTGGCAGCAGTATAAGGTAATTTCCCCAATATGTGTGTTAGTGATGCCAACTATGAGTTTAAAAAGCGCTAAATCTTTTGCGCCATATTTGAATATTAGCTCAAAAGAGTGAGAGATTTCCCTAGAACATTTTTACTACGTGACAAAAACCGAAACCCCCCCGCCCGCCTCTGTGACCAAGCGTGGTATTTCGCAGACCCCCCTCCCCCCTGAACGGGTCACGTAGTATGGGTACGTTCCCTAAGCAACCAGGCTAGCAGAATCACCAGCAACACGAAAATTAATGTACACGAGATTGTGCAACCAACGGTCATAAGGTTATACCCTACAAAGGGAGCGTGTGTGACGTGCGCATGCGTCTGCTTAGATGAGAAACAAACGAATGCGGGCGCCACTGATGCTCTCTCGGTGGGGTGATACCGATTGTTGACGTGTGGTTGAACAATCCCGTGTACTGACGAAATTTTCGACTTGCTGGCGATTCTGTCAGCCTAGTTGCTAAGACTTGATTTTCGATTATTTATGAGCTAATGGAAAATATTCGATTACGGGGTAACGAATATGGATGCGGATACATATTCGGAATGATTCGTTATTTTTATTCGATTATTTTTGTGCAAAGTATGGTAATTTTTGTGGTAAATATTCGATTACGGAGTAAAGTCATGTTATTTCTCAACGCAAATGAATAGAAATGATAGGTTCTATAGAGATTTAATAGAAAATCTTTGTCGCCCCTTTGTGCTGTGCTTCGTAGCGAATTCTCAAAAATTAAACAAATAAATAAATTTGTAATTTATTCATTCACAGGATACTAAATCTGATCAGTTAAACAAATTTTTGTATTGTCTCACATCGAAAAAAAGAAATGAAAACATGAAAAATGAACCAATTTTACAATAAATAAACTATGTAATTAGCCCACTCATTCTCTCGCAGTTTAATTTCCCTGAAGGTTTCACTTCTACTGCGTGTGAAGTGCACACATGTTTCTCTTTTAAAGTTACATGTGTTATATAAAGTTACGTGTACAGTTATTAAACCTTTTAGAACCTACTAAGTATGATTCATATGAATAAATTATGCCTCCATACCATTTTCAAAGACTTATGCAATTTTATGGCATTGAGTTAAACTTATTTTTCGGAACCGCATATATAAGTTTGTTGCTAGCTTAAAACTTCGAATATCTAATTAACGCCAAGACTCTTATTGTTCAAACCAAAAATCGTCAACTGTTTTTATATAGTTCTACTACCTTAAATTTTTTCAGATTTTTCTGGCCCGTCGTTCAAAATTTAGAGGGGGGACACACACTTTTGACGTCTTTAGAAGCGTATATTTCGCGATCGATTAGCTTAAACGCAAATAGTTTTTGACAACATCATTGTCATTTTTGAAGACCTATCCAAAAACACCCACACGGATATGTGCAATGAAAAAAAAAATCATGTCCGTCAGATACATGTATGGAGTGCCACCCTTAATAAAACTTTTTTCGTTACTTTCACTACTGCATTTTCTAGTGGTTCACAGGAGACACCTTACTTCTAAGTTTCATTTATATAGTTTCAATAGTTTCCGAATAAAATGGCTGAGACATACGGATGGACGGACAGACAGTCTGAAGGACATGACGAATCTATAAGGGTTCCGTTTTTTCTATAGAACCCCAAAAAGCCAACAAACAACCTCCTTTAATTGTATACAACATAAAGCACAAACACTTTTGTAAGCCCATGTCAGAGCATAAGACTTCTGATTATATAGTTAGGCCAGGCGCTACAAAATAAAGGGCCATTACCTGCTCTTAACGATAGTGCAACCTTTGAAAATTAGGAGGGCATTAATTACTTCACTTTTTCCCCTAATGAGGAGAAACGTTGTAACCTTATCCATTCTAATATACCTGTATCCGGAGGAATTCAACAAATTTGAAATCGCCGGGAAATCATCTAGCATCGTGTAACTATGGGGACTAAATCCTAAAAACATTTTCATGGCTTCATTGAACCCAGGTATACTGGCTTCAGATTTGCTGGGTTTCTCTGGAACTTTGCACTTGCATTCCAAGATAAAAGGCTCTCATAATGATCGTGAGAACGTAGTCACTTGTTTCAATTGTCAATGTCCGGTCCTAGTCATAACTCAGCTAACTGCGTCAAGTGTCCGCTGAAAAATCATCGTGGTGAATGTCCAGTGATAATAAACCTACCATGCTTTTTGAATGTTATGAAACCTTTTCTCTGACTCCTCGGTGAACACTGCTGTCAAAACTAAGTGTTATACACAACTCTTTCGATCAATCCTAATGTAAGGTTTCCCGGGGTACTGCTGGATCTCTACACCAAAATGTCCAGGAAAAGGTCGTAGGAACGTAGAATTCCTTACAAGTCCCTTCCCCATCAAAGGCATTTATCGAAGTGGACGGTTATTTCAATCGTATCGGTAACGATCGATGTTATGCATTGATTCCTAAATTCTGACGGTTTGACACATTAACAGTGAACAAAATGCTCAGATTACTTAATAAACTGGAATACTGCGAATCCACCTATTGCAGGAGATAACGGACATGGACTATCTTGTAAGTAGGTATACCTCTCATGGGGAGAGGTTTAAATATAAATGCTTTCCGCCCTATATACTTCTTTATTTGAACAAAACAGGGGCGCTGAATAGCCATATCAAATTAGTATCCAACATGGGAGGTACCGGGGAAGCCGGAGTGCTTTGACAGCGCACGAACTACATGGTGGCAAAGCAATGGTTTGGGGCTGATATAGAGACTAGCATCCCCACAAGAGGCTCGGACTAGAAGTCGAGAAGTAAGACAGCCTTAATAACGACTGTAGTATACTTCAGGCAGAAATCAACGCGATACAGAGAGCAGCAAGACTAACGACTGTGAAGCAGGTCTTAGAACACTCGAGTCTAACACAATCAAGTCAAAGGCTGTGATGAGTTGCCGAGAAAAACTGTCCCGGATCAGAGACAAAGTCAGCCTCTCAGCCAATGGGTACACGCACACAGAGATGTGGAACGGAATCTACGGGTGAACGAACTGGCAAGAACCGGAACCGAAATGCACAGTGCGGAACAAGCTTGCTACACAAAGCGATAGATGAGGTTGTTGAAAGTAACCATCGACAGAATCATTCGGAAACACCATAGCAAGAGATAGAGGAACAGAGATGACTGCATTCACTAAAGACAATCGTGGCCCAGAATTGAGGAAACAAGAGCAGCGAGCTTGCTTAAAGCAAAACAGACCTCGGTCCGGACAATCACAATGGTCATTACAGGACACTGTTTGTTTGCCAGAAACTTCCATAGGTGCGGACTCACATACGACGGCCTCTGTAAGGACAGCAACGAGGAAGAAGAGACAGAGGAGCATCTATAGTGCTCGTGCCTGGTGTTGGCCGAAAGTCAGAAGCTAATGTTGGGAAGAGTATCCTTCAGTGGGCTGGGGAAAATTACTATGTTGAGATTTGTAGTTTTCATTGTCAAAAAGAACTATTTCCTTTTTGGAATTTTTTACGTGAAAACGTCTTCCTTCTCGTTGAGTATGTACATTGGTAGCCAGTCGACCTTCTCTGTCGACCATCATATCATATTTCAACACCATCATATTTCAAACGCTAATAACTACCTGACTAAACCTGGAAATACAATGCAAGGCGTCGCGTTCGCTGGTCACAAAATGCAAGGCATTCATCCTTGAAAACATATGGAACAAAATGTGACAGTTGACGTGTAAAGCGTGAAAATTTCCAACCGGTTGGAATTAAACTCGTTAGAGACGTCGCGTCATACGCGTCGACATTTTAACAGCTGCCATTGAATTGCATCGGTTCAACCTCACGACGCGACGCCTTGCGTTATATTTCCACCTTCATAATGCGATAACAACGGTTGAGGTCACAGTGGATAGAGCAATTTTGTACGTATTTATTGTGCAGCGATAGTTCTGCCCACGTCATCGGGCTGGTGTGAGCGCCTACGCGTGATTGTTGTTAATGAGCTTTGTGTAAAGATATTCATGTGAGTGTAGTGTGAGAACACGTTAAGCTTGGACGAATATTAAATACCAAGCTGTAAAATCCTAAGCTTTGCCTAATTTATTTAGGATACTAACAAGATGGAGATGGAAAATTTATCGCTTATTGTAAAGTTGCTCAGTTTTCTTTAATCTAACACTATCCACCACTTCAGTTTACTGGAGTTGTCTAGTTTCTTCAAGACGATTCATAAAGGACTATCATATGGTGAGGTACTATCAGAAGTGATTTTATTTTGATCTACAATAACGTTTCTTTGATTTATATTTTGAACAAATAAGGCTTGTTGTAATTATTTGATGAGAAACTTCGTTACTGAATGTTAACTCTTTCCCCTCATAAATAGATCTTGATACAGCCTTATGATCCTAACGATGTGACGTGTTTCTTCGTGATTTCGATGATCCAAGGTTAGTTCAACGATGCTGCTACTTTCAGAAATAAAAACTTCGTTTAACAACATAGCAATCGTCGTTGCTATTCAAATTCATCTTAGGACTATCACGTCAATTCATCAATTATCACGTCGTACAAAGAACTCCCAACAGGGACGACCTAACTTTGATAGCTTTTAATGGCCATCTTAAAAATAGTGTCAATGTTAACATAGTATGACTTTGTTGAGTTTGGTTAGCCTTTTCATCATGAAACGTTTGACAACAACGCTTGAAAAAATAATAAATGATCAATACCGAGCGCGGATGACCGATCATGACCGACTTTTTTTCCCGCAATTTAATGAAATTTAATGGAAAGACCTATATATCCAATAAGATGCGAAAACATGGACCTTTTGCGTCGAAAGTTCGGTGATTCATCAATTTCGCGAAATGGCCCCACCGAATGGGCACCAAGATCGTGCGATCTAACACCATTAGACTATGTCCTTTTCGGTTAAACGAAGTCCAAACTTTATAGCAGGAAGCCAAAGACTCTCCAGGAGGGCGACATTCGACAGACCATAGGTGAGATACCAGCCGATATGATCCAAAGAGTCATCGAAAATTGTGCTCTTCGAGTTTCTGTCTGCAAGGCGGCACACGGTGACCATTTGGCAGATATTCATTTTAAAACATAAATGGCATAAAATTATCTGTTGAAAACAAAAAAATGTTTGTATGTTTCAATCAATTTCAAAGATAAGATGTTCTTATTGGGAAACCCTTTATACGACTTGATAGATATATTATTTTTATGGTAATTTTCCTGGTGTGTAAAGTTGACCTGGGATTGGGGTATTTCATTTACTTTTTTCATTTTAAATATTTGTGTCACGTATCTTTTATGCATCAGCACTCTTCATAAACTATGATCTATTATAAGAATTACCATATTTTTATTTTATTTTATTTTATTTTATTTTATTTTAACTTAGGACAAGTGAGGTACAAAGAGATAGAGAGGTTAATCAAGCTTAAAATTAGAAATTACAATTAAAATACTACAAATAGGAAAAGAAGAAAAAGAAATGTAGTATAGACTGATAAATAGACTGCTTAATAGAAAAATAGAAAAATACCTACAAGTAACTTATTGAGATGAGAATATCTGAACGCAAAGTCGGATCAAAGAGCCTAGACTCGGGTCTTAGTCCCTACAGATGATGTTTATGCAGGTGCGGATATAATCTCGATTGTTGTGGTCAACCTGCGCAGACTGCAGAAAGGTAGAGATCTGGTTGTGCGTCCTGAGCATGCGTGTGATGGGCTCCATCCGACCGAATTCCGTATGGTGGAAAGGGATATGCAGATGGTCGCCCATTCTGAGGTTCATCCCACGAGATCGTATCTTGACAAGCTCAAGGATGTAAGGAGCTACAATGGTTCCCTGAATCACGCCATGAATGAACGAATAATCGGCCATTACCCTACGGGAAGCGAGTGATTTGAGGCCGATGAGGCTTAACCGGTATTCGTCCGGCGGGAGTAGGATAGGGATTCACCCATGGGAGGCTTCTGAGAGCACACCGCATGAAGCGATTCTGTACTGCCTCAAGTCTCCCGATGTGGAGTTTATGATATGGAGACCATACCTGCGTGGCGTATTCCATTATTGGGCGAACGAGGGAGGTGAAAAGGGCTTTATAAATAAGCGGATCCTTTATCTCCCTGGCCCACCTAGTTATGAACCCTAGGACACCTCGTGCTTTCCTGATCACATAGTTAGTGTGTTCAAGGAATGTTAGCCTAGTATCGAGGTAAACGCCAATATCTTGGACAGCTCCCACCGGTTCTACGGTGGTACCATAAATCGAAAAGTTGTGGGCAACATAATTGAGTTTTCGACAGAAGCAGACGTACTGACACTTCAAAACATTCAGCGACAGGTTACTTTTTGAGCACCATTCAGCAAAACGGTTCACGTCGTCTTGGAGTTCAAGGCCGCCTGATGAGCTACTTTTTTAAAGATTTTAGTGTCGTCAGCATAGCTTAGGATGACTGAGTTCTTGACGACGTGGTGGGAGTCGTTAGTCGCAAGAATGAAGAGGAGGGGACTATTATAATCAAAATATTGGTTTTGTCGATGTCTCTAATGTTTTGTTGTCCAGAATTCTGTCTGTATTCTCCTAAATTATTTTTATAATTATTCTGTTGGTTGTTTGAATCTCTATGTAAGTTGTTACCGCGTTTATTGTTGTGTCTTGAGTTAAAATAATGCCCCAAAAAATTATAACGAGAATATTGTAAACCGGAATTTTTATTACCTTTCTTATAACTTTGAAGAATTGTTTCACTTTCGTCTAATAAACACACTACATTAAGAATATAATGTTAAAAAACATGATTAAGCTCAATCTTTACCCCGACTTATACGCGCCATATAAAATGATTTACATATATACTAAGTTCTTAACATATATAAACTAGGCTATATTGTCATACAGTTCGTACAATTCACTCAAATGAAAATTTATTTGTCAAATTGTTCTACTTATTGTAGATTTTCCTGGGTCTTAAATCAGATTTCAGTTCTTTTGACGCTAAAATGTTTTTCTTCCCGTTGAATTTTTATATTGGTAGCCAGTGTAACTTTCTTGTCTTACAAAACACCGTCATATTTCTATCGCTATAACTACGAGACTAGTAATGCGATAACAACGGTTGAGGTCTAAGTCGATATAGCATATTTGTGCTTATTTCTTATGTATTATTTGTTTTGCCCGTGACGTCATCAGGTTAGTGTAAGCGCCCACGCATGATTGTTGTTGATTAGTGTAGTGTAAATTTTTTTAGGAGTGTAGCGTGAGAACGCGTATAGCTAGGACGTTGATTTGGGTATCATTGTAGAAAGCTTAAAAAGAACTACCAGAACCTAGGAAGTGACAATAAAAGTATTCGCCGAAATATAAGTAGAAATCGGTATTAATTTGAATTTGAAAAAAATTACATATAGATGTGAGACATACGTGTCGTAAATATGTCGGAATTGTAAGAAACTCACATCACATGATTTCTCGGTCTTATACATCACGTCGGCACCAAGAATTTCAAACTAGCAGACACCAACTAGCAGACAAAGAGGTTTCGGTGAGTGCATATTTTATGCGCTCTGAGAGCGAAATTTGGGTAATTGTCAGGTAATTTTGATTAATTTTGGTAAAAAAAATATGCAAATTAAGTTTCAAAATATATAAAAAATCACTATTTTTCGAATATTTCCGGAAAACGGGAGATTTATGAAATCTGTCAAAAAACTTTTGATAGTTATTATTGGTATTTATTTTTTGCTTAATTATTTGAATGAACTAACGTGACTAATGCTTTCATATTATTATTATTATTCACAATTTAATAATATTTTTCTGAAAATGGGTACAGTGACTGAAGGAAATGGAAAATTCTTCACATTTTCAAATTTCTTATTATTGAGATAGATAGCGTTTAATGGGCATTAAATACTGTTTGATTTTTCCATTTTTTTCAAAAATATTTCTCTGAAATATTTGAAAGTTCATTTAATAAACTTACTGAGTTAAAAATATGTTCAGCATGGTTGTATTTGTCGATTAAATAGAATCATATGCAAATCTATATACAACAAACTTAAGAAATAACTGCGTTCGCATATTTTTCGAAAATTGCAGGCTGTTCTTATATGTTAGCAAATAGTATCTCTATTATTTACATTGATAATCAAAAATTAAAATAAAGCAAAGTATCAAAATGGAATATGGTGCTTATTATTAACATCTATTTAATGATGTATATAGTAGTGTTAATTATTTTAGTTTTAGTTTTAGTTATATGTTGTTCGGGCCTGCACACAGATTTGTAACTCAAATTTCAGCAAGGTTATATATATATTAATGTAATTACTATTACGCTTATGTATGTATTCTTTTATAACCTGAATAAATTCAATAAAAAGAAAAAATAATATACATATTTAGTTTTCCAAGAATTTTACTACCAAAAATAGTACATTATATATTGTTACATATGTACATATATTATTTTGTAATAATTATTATTCACGTTTCCATAAGACTTGATTAAGTGTGATTAATTTGCAATATACAAATTAAAGGAATTGTGTAGGTATATTGGAAAAAAATTTCTTATTCAATTTTTAATAACATGATTCCTATTAGTTTAATTATCATTTTTAATTTAATAATTTTTTTTGTTTATGTATTATGTGTTTTATATTATTTACGAATTTATATACTTATTTATGAAGATAACGAGTATATAAATTGAAGTCATTCAACGATTTTGAATTAATCACGCAATTTATTCATCATTAGTATGCAATTTTATTAATTTATAAGAAAATTATCGAAAATCTGAATTTCGTTATATTTCCTAACTTTTGTATGAATACTTTTCACAATGAAGAATAGGGGAAAAGTGATTAATTTATGGTTACTCTGAACTATGATATCCTGTAATCTGTAGTTCATAACTAAACTTACCATATTACATAATCCTGTAAAAATCCACCTGCTTCGGGTTGAATGAAACATAGGCCTTTGAACCCGAGCAGAGGGATTGTTGTTGTTGTTGGGAAACAAAATTCAATTAGAATTTTTGAAAAATTAGCTACCGTATTTATGTACCAACACACTGCCAACAATCCCTTTGGTAGTGTGTGTAGCTACGTACATATATAACCGGTTTTGAATTTATTTCGTAGAACATTGCGATCTATGAAATAATTCAATTAGGTTTAAACCCTAAGGACAAATGAAACTTTGAAGAGAGCAAACTCTTCAAAGTTTCATGTTCCCAACAACGAGTTGGAAAAAGCTCCTGAAAAGAGCTTTCAAAACGGGGTGCCAACTGGTTGCATGGGAATGAGAAATCTGGATTGCCTGTGGTACCACTCTATATAACCATTGTATAAAAGAGGTTGACAATTAAAGTACACATTTGTACGAAACACTTGCTACAATTTTTTTGACGTTCAAACGACATTTCGCTCATTAAGTACACTGATAGCCGGTCAAACTTTCTTGAATTACAAAATACCGCCAGATTTCAATCGCTAATAACAACGAGGCTAAAAATGCTATAACACTGATTGGGGGCACAATAGATAGAGCATGCTTATACGTGTTTATCGTACAGCGTTTGTTTTTCTCAAGACGTCATCGTTTTACTTTTAGCACTTGCGCGTGATTCTGGTTAGTTAGCGTTTTGTAAAATTATAAATTAGTGTAGCGTGAGATTTTTTTAGTATGCGTTTAGCTAGGACGTTCATTTGGGTGTCTTTGCAAAGAGCTTGAAAATAACTAGTATGCCTCGAAGTGAAATAATAAAATATATATATAAAAAAACTAGCTCTTTCCGGGACAGTCGATGAAAGTGAAACTTCCGGTAGGCTAACTTTGTTTTCCGTTTTCCCCCTCCGCACATCTTTCCCTTCACTATACTTGCACTGTTCACACTGTACAGCTTAACGGGCAGGCTCTCGCGCGAAAGAGTCCGCTGGAAAAAAAGTTTCACTCGGAAATATAATAATTCACATAGAATAACAAGTTTTGTTACGACGTTTATTAAATTTAAAGGAAAAAGAGAATTGAAAAGAGCTTGAAAAAAAAACTACCAGGAGCTAAAGTAAAACACTAAAAATATCGGCTGGGATATAAGTAAAAGTCGGTATTAAACTTGAAATTAAAAAAAAAGAACGATATCTTCTCATGTGAGTCGTAAATATGCGCCAAAGTGAATCAACTGCAAATGAGTTTAAAACGAATTTAAAAAACTTAAAATGTGAAGTGCCGAGCAAATGTCAGAGATGCGGCAGCATCAAAGAAAACGACGCAAAAAATAAACTTGTCATTTATCTATTCTGTAACCGAACTATTCTAGATAACCATTGTATTAAAGAGATATATTTAATTACATACTAACAAGAAACACTTATTATAATTTCATGCCGACGTTTTCACGCAAAGTCTATGGCGCGGACCTTGACTACACCTTCCGTTTCTGACGTGAAAACGTCTTTCATCTCGTTGAGTACCATTCTAACTTTCTTGTGTTACAAAACACCGTCATATTTCCATCGCTAATAAATACAAGACTAGTAATGCGATAACAACGGTTGAGGTGACAGTCGGTAGAGCATATTTGTACGTTTCTTGATCTTGTTTCTTGTTTCTTGATCATTGTTTGTTTTTCCCTAGACGTTATCAGGCGTGATTGTTGTTAATAGGCAATGTTATGTTATTTATGATTGTATAATGTTATTTATGATTGCAATTGTGTAATGTTATTTATGATTGTAGCGTGAGAACGCGTTGTTGGATGTCGATTTGGGTGTCATTGTAAAGGATTTGAAAAGAACTACCAGGACCTTAAGTGAATTTATAAAAATATTGGCCGCAGTATAAGTAAAACTGTGTACGAATTGGAAAATTTACGTCTCATATGAGTCGTGTATATGCACCGAATCAAAACGCATTTAAAAAACCAAAACTCGCCAGTGCCTACCAAGTGTCAGAGCTACGGCGGCATCGAAGAAGAAATGAAAAAACAGCGCAAAACAATAAACTTGTGCCTTATATATTCTGTAACCCTATTCTGTACTACTATAAGTAATGATTGTATTTGAGAGATTAATAATTAAGAAACATGTACGAAACACTTATTAAAATTTTTTTTGACGTGAAAACATCTCTTCGCACGTTAAGTACACTGAGCCAGTCAAACTTTCTTGCGGTACAAAATACAGTCAGAATTCAATCGCTCATAACCACGACGCTCATAATGCGATAACAACGATCGAGGAAACTATGGAGAGAACATGCTTGTACGTGCTTATCGTGCAGCGTTTGTTTTGCCCATGACGTCACGGGCTAGTGTAAGCGCGTACGCGTGAATGCGTTGCGTTTAACTATAAATTACTATAGCATGAGGACGCGTTAGGACGCAGATTTGGTTGTCGTTGCACAGAACTATTAGCATAAAAAACGAAATGAAAAAACGGCGTGAAAAAATAAACTTGCGATTTATCTATTCTGTCATCGTACTACTCTATACAACAATTCTATTAAAGAGATTGATTTAAGTACATACTAATGAGAAACACTGATTATAATTTTATCCCGAAGTTTTCACGAAAAATCTACGGCGTGGACCTTGACTACGGCTTTCGGTTTTTTTTCATATGCTCCCAAGTGAGACAATTTCCTAGTCGTTGCCTGGATCGTTGAGCGTCTCCTTTACTTTTTAGAACTGAAGATTTCTTGTAGGATGCAGTTTCTTCGTCAAGTAAACGTCTTCACACATTGGTTTAAGTTTTAATTACTTGCTTTGCAGTTAATTCGAACACTCTGCTGATATTGAATTTGTTATCTTAAGGAGATTATATTTTTGTTTCAGGGAAATCGCCTCGATGTTTCTCAGTTCCTTTGTGGAATAAATTCGTTCATATTGTCTTGAATTTTTTTGGTCGGAGACTAAACTTCTATCTCAAGAAACGATAAGTAACATGATGGGTGGAGCGTTAAGAGAGACTAATAAATGGGCAGAAAAGAACGGGCTAGGGATAAATCCCGAAAAGATGAAACTGGTTCCCTTCACTAGAAGATACAAGATACCGCACGTAAGACTGCCAAAGGTGAGAGGGCAAGAACTAAAGCTCTCGGGAGAGGCGAAGTACTTAGGAGTTATCCTGGACTCTAAACTCAACTGGAGGAGAAATGTGGAGGAAAGGATGAAAAAAGGAACAAACACTTTCTACACATGTAAGAAGATGTTTGGTAGGAAATGGGGTCTACAGCCACGTTTCATACACTGGATCCACACTATGATCGTTAGACTCATTATCACGTACGGAGCCCTTATCTGGTGGAAAGCCATGGACAAGGAGATCAATAAACAGATGCTAGGAAAGGTACAGCGACTAGCAGCGATAAGCATAACGGGCGCAATTAGGAGCACACCTCAGGCAGCGCTTGAGGCGATATCAAACTTGCAACCGTCAGACCTCTTGACAATGGGACTGGCAGCCAAAACAGCCCTCAGGTTGAGGGAAATAAAACAGTGGAGGCACACAGACCAGGGTCATGCTAGTATTCTGGAAAAGATATTGAAAATGGGTGGCACCGTGGAAGCCGACAATTATGGCCACGAATTGCAACTCAAGGCAATTATGGCCACGAATTGAGGAGACAAGAACGGTAGGCATGCTACGAGCAACAAAGACCCCGGTCCGTACCATCATAGTCATTACAGGACACTGTCCGGTCGGGATAAACCTCCATAGGTGGGGGCTCACAAACGACAGTGTCTGTAAGGAGTGCGACGAGGAAGAGGAGACGGTGGCACATCTATTGTGCTCCTGCCCAGAATTGGCCGGAAGTAGGAGGCGAATATTGGGTAGGGAATCCTTCAGAGGGTTGGAGGGGATAGCGTGCATGGATATTCAACTATTGAGGAACTTTGCCAAGGTGTGGAAATGCCTCAGGGCAGAGGATAAAAGGATAAAACAATATGAGGTCCTAGGAAAGTACAAAACGGTAGGTAGGTAGGAACGAATCCATCTGAGGAAGGAGTCTGGGCAACCAGCCAACTTGAGCTTTAATACAATCAAGTTATGAGGGATGCTGTCGAAGGTTTTACTCATGTCAGTAAAGATTGCTTTGACAGCTTCATCACGTTCAAGGGTATAAGTGGTGTATGAGGTAAAATGCACAAGGTTCGTAACGGTGGATCTTCTTCTTAGAAAGCCATGCTGGTGTGGAGAGATAAAGGACGAGAGGAAGAAATAAAGTTTTCCGGCCAGGGTTTTTTCAAATATTTTAGAAATGGCGGATAATTTGGCAATCGGTCTATAATTCAATGCCTCCGTCTTGGATCCTTTCTTATGGCTCATTGGTAGAACTAAGGATTGCCCTCTCGCAAAGCCAAGAACTTTGGATTGATAGCAAGTTGGTAGCTCCTAAAGCACTTTTTCAGTAAGATCATGTTGGGAGTTCACAGAAGTGTCAAGAGATGGAAATGAGACGTCCAGTCTCCTCCACTCTGTCAACGTCAATCCTCCTCAACAGCTCAGACAACATTCGCGCAGCTGGATCGTTACCAAACTGACCGCTCATGTTAGTTTTGATTTACCAACGCTGTCGCCACGGGGAGGACCTTTTTAATGACGCACTTACGTCATTAGCCTTGGTAACAACGGGCAGAGTTTGTCGGAAATTCTCGAGAAAAAAATACAGTACCTTGCAGGTCATCAGCGATTTATTGTGAGACGCTACTCCTCACACGTTTCGTGCTTCAGCATGGTCATCCGGGCTACCGGCTTAACAATTCATTCGCGTGGTCACCCAGGCCATCCGCGTACCAATATTATATTGTAAGAATTAAAATTAATTACAATTAAATAACTTATATATATAATATTATATAATAACGAAATAATATACAATAGAAGGAAACAAAAGCAAAGGTGACGACAATTTAGAGTCGGCCGGCTTAAAAGACAGATTGGGTTGGGCTTCCATAAAGGCTGAGTTTAACAACGATTACATCAATTCTTCTAAACGCAATTTGGCTTGATGATTTTTTACACTTACGAATAGGATGATAAGACAGGTTATTTGCGTCCGTTCTTGCACAAGGAGCTTTTTCATTTGCGCAGAGCAAACAAAATTCCCAACAAGAAGGGCGTATGAAAGGACCGGACGGATCAGATCCGGGACCTAGAAGAACCCAATAAGGTGTATCGTCTAGCCGCTATACGTAAGCTTATGCTGGATCCACCCGTTTGGCATTTGCCGCAAACTCCGAACGTAGACAAATATGTGGCTTGATTTAACGGACTTAACATTGCCATCCACACGCTTACGAGTGCTCCAGTCTGTTCTGAAGAGAAAAGCCTGACGGTCGTTGAACACGTCCATTAACCGCGAATGCACAAAAGGAACAAATTGCGCACAAACGTATGGCCGCGTCGCAGGCGCTTGTGGCAAATTCCTTTGATTTGTGTCAAAAAACCGACAATCGATGGAAACAGCCGCAAGTGCTTGAGAACCTGCATACCTACAAACCTGCACCAGCCAAGCCAAACGCTTTATCCACACGTCTGAAGTTAAGATGGCTTGTAGAATTTTCGCAAGCGTGTGGATCCTGCATTAAAAACCCAAAACAGGAGGATACCCCAAGAACTCAATGCTTATTTTTCTTTTGTAAACTTTATTTAATGTCAAAAGAAGATAGAAACACCGTCAGAATTTCAAAGCTCTGCCATTTGCCCCCACTGTGCCTATAGTGACTCAGACTGACAATAAATGTAGGACATACAGACAAACAGGCATTTTTCTAAAAATGGATTTGGTATCTCTCATGTATGAAACGGGAAGTTATCAAGAAATAAGTTGATTTCATTCAATGTACCGACAAAACCTTTACTTTATTTATATAGATTAACTTTATTTGCACGTGATTTCAAAAGAAGAATAAATCGAATGCAAATAGACGCTTGCTTCCGATATCACGGTACCTATTTTGTGAGTGATTTAATGACTTTTATCCACGTACAGATGTGCCGAATAGATTGAATTGTTTACTAACCTCAGTTTTATTTATGAAAGTGAGAATTATTATTCTGTTAATCAACTTTGAATTCCTAGTTGCTTTCCTATTTTCTAAACCCAAGAACTAAGAGTTAAATTGCAGATATACAGAATTGTTCCCACAAAAACAGGAAAACAGGCGAAGACAGAAATAAAACAAAACCCCAAAACAAACCAATCCTTGCAATAAATAACCAGTTCGATTACTTTTTTTCCTGAGGTGGATGCGAACAATTTAATATCGAACTAAAAAAATATTTTTTGCTTTGCAATTAAACACTTAATCATACCTTTTGTTTTTGAAACATTGAAAAACGAAAAGTGTCGTTCCGATATTACTGATATGATTTCATATCTGACCGAATTATTCGATTTACCGATATTTCTATCGGGTTGCCTCATTCGACGATATCGAAAGAAACAAATGTCGAAAGGAGATCGGGAGATCGAAATAAAAAATGAAATATCGGATCGAATCAATATATTCGTTAAAACGTTTTATTGACGGCGTCGTTAAAGACGTATTACCTTGTGGACCGCCCGTTTAAAAACAAAAAAAAAAGTTTGTTTTGATGGCTGAAATTATAGAACGAACCATTCCATCCATTCATTTTCTCGGTATCAATAGGAATTGCACTCAAAGGAAAGTAACATTTTTGAAACCTCCGTAACTCTAACATTTTAAAAGAGCACAAAAGAGTTAAACAGATTATATTCAAATCAATCTATTAAAATAAATTATAACAAATCATATTGCAATAAATAAAATTTAATTAAAACAAAATAAACTATATTTAAAAATTAAGTAATGATATAAATAAGTAAGGCGAAATCATATGAAGGAAAATAATTACAAGATGATTAATAGATGAATTAGGCCTGTTTAAAAGACAGAGGAAGCGTGTGGACATGCATGAAGGGTGAGTTTAAGCTTGGTTTGATCAATTTCTCTAAACACAGGATGGCTGGGTGAATAGTTATAGCTAATCAACTAAGGGAAAGATTTATAATTTACTCATTTGTAAACTCGGCGCTGTTGGTCAAAATAACCTCGATAGTGGAGGGGAATGTTAGTATTATTGAGCTCTTCTTCTAAATATTGATGTAGGTGGTTATTGAGGCGGTTTGATTCGAAGAGAATCAATAAATGTTCGGTCAAGTGCGCAAGCTTCTCTTAGTAGCTCGTTGTCACTGACCGACGCGCGAGCGAGATTTTTGTACCCGACGGAGAGAAGAAAATTGTCGATCGGAACGATGTAAGCCTTCCTATAAAGGTAGGGATTGCTAAAGTGCTTACCATTGTGTTTCCTCCGGTAGTTAACACAAAAGTGGAGGATTTTCCGTTCCTGTAGTCGGAGCTTTACCATTTGGGCGGAAAAAATGCAATTCCAAACAGGAAAGGCGTACGACAGGATAGGACGAATAAGTTGCTTGTAGCAAAGGATCTTTCTTTTTGGATCAAGTTGATTATTACGGCGAAGAGAATTGTGCAGGTATTTGGTTCGTATAAGAACCTTCTGCGAAATTTTCTTGACATGCTCAATAAAGTTGATTTTGGGTGTGAAGTGTACACCAAGGTACTTCATGGAGCTTTTTGAAGCAATTGGGGTGTTGTCAAGCAGTAGATTGACGTTGGCAGAATTGTAATTACGCGGGCGATCTTTCTGGGTACAAGTAAAGCGTTTGCAGTTACCTTGGGTAGATTCAACTTAACCTTCCATCGGTGATAGTACTGTACTAGACTATCTAGATGCTCATTGAGCGAGTTTGAGGCGTGAGCAGAGTCAGATGATGCTGTGTATACAAACAAATCATCTGCAAAGCTGAGTTGCTTAACCAAAGGCGGAGGACAGGGCAGATCACTGACAAAAATGTTGAAGAAAGTTAGACCCAATACAGAGCCTTGGGGAACTCCAGCTGCAACTGAAAATACTCCTGATAACTTCCTCTGGACTCTAACTTGGAAGGTTCTGTGCAGCATGAATTGGTAAACAACGCTACACAGTACTTTTGGAAAACTAAAGACTATAAGTTTGTGGATCAGACCCTCTATCCACGTTATGTCGATCGCCTTCTCAATATCCAGGCTTACAGCAAGTACAGGCTGCTTTCTAGTTGCATTGACGCAAATGAAGTTTTTAAATATATTCAGTGGCATGGTGGTACTATGAAGAGTGCGAAAACCAAATTGGGAATTTGGTATTATACCATGGTCATCAATAAAATGGAGGATCTTCCTAGCTATGAATCTTTCATATAGCTTGCTGATTTATGTAAGTGGGGATATCGGCCTGAAGCTGGTCGCCAAATGACTCGGCTTCCCAGGTTTGGCGATGGGACACACTATAGCATGTCTCCAAATTTTAGGAAAATAGCCTGCATTAAAGGCGTGGTTGGAAAGAATACCCAGTTTACAAAAAAACAGTCGGGGTAACTTTAGGAGGGAATAATTGGAAATTTTATCTACTCCTGGGGTTTTCTTTGGGTTCTTGGTTTTGGCAAGCAGACGAAGAGTGAAAACCATTGGATTGGAACGATTGGTTCCGAAGCTTGCTGGATTTTCGGTACAGAAGTCTACAATGTAGTCAGTGTAGTTTTCAAACTCACTTTTGATACGAGTGTTAACATCGTGGGAAAAGATGGGCTCGCCAGAGTTCAAGGTGAGCTTGTGATTACTTTGAAAAGTTTCACCGATTATAGTATGTTGGCCTTAGAAATGGGATTATTAATTGGATTCCCACTGTGAAGGATGGGACCATTGTAGTGTGTGGTTCCACTCATTTTTTTAACATTTTTCAAAATATTCTTGTCTGGCTGGATGCCCTTAAGTCTGTCTTCAAATTGTCTCAAACGACAGAGATTAATGCGATGTTTGATGATCGTATAAAGACTGCGCAGGGTGGATCGAAGTCATGAAATACGATCAGGCAGTCTAGCACGATGAAGCGCACGTCTAATGGACTTGCGCTCTCGTGTAAGACGAAGGGTGATGTCACAGAGACGGACCTGATAGGTATGCTGAATATTGTACGTAGGGACATGTTGGATAGTTGTGGCGAGGAGAATGTCCAGCAGCTTTTCAGCAGAATCATTGATTTGGCTAAAGGAGAGATTTATATCAGTTGGGAGTGACATCTCGCTAAGCGATTTGTCAAGTGTGTTATTAAAATTTGCCAATTTGTAGCTTTGTGATGAGAGCTGCCAGGTGGGGTGAGTCATTTGAGAAATTAGGGGGGAAAAGACGAGGAACAAGTCAAGAACGGAGAGTTGCCTGGTTGGAAGTAGAGGACCTAGAATTTCAAGATCGAGGAAAATCGAATTTATTTGGTACCAACTATGAAGGGATAAGCCTATTGTAGCTATTGTTCCAAAACGAATGCTTACCGTTGAAATCGCCTCCTAAATGATAGCGGAAATATTTAATAGAGAACTGAGCTTAGAAGTGTCAATACGATTAGCTAGAAACTTGGAGTGGTAGATGGAAAACAGATTTAGACAATTTCCATCGTCTAATTGTAGTTTGATACCGGACGATTCAATGGTTTGAAAGAGAGGAAGGTCTTCGAAAACACAATTTTCGCTTATTAAGATGCAAGTCACGCCACCAGGAGAGGTAGAGTTGGGTACGACGTAGCGATCCCTACGAACAGTTTTATACCCACTAAGGAACAGCGTGTGAGTAAGGAGAAGTTTAGTTTCGGTTACAAGCAAAACGTGTGGCTAATGTAACCGAAGAAAGTCGCGAAAGAGCTCACGATTGAAGTGGGATACAAGGGAGTTCGCATTTATGAGAATGATTTTAAACCCTTTATCCATTTAATAAATGAGAGGCAAAAGTGGTGTAGAGAAGAGCTTCTTTCTCACCAGGATCCACCAATTTATCATAGGTGGGCTTGATTTTCAGAATGACATTGTAAATGTCAAGAAATTTTTTATAGTCAGGGAGAGAATTTGGGCCAGAAGGACAGGAGGAGTGAAATGCAGGGGTTGGCGCTGGCTTAGGAGGGGAGATGAGTAGCCTCAGGAATTGGGCAGTTAGAGACTGCTTTCGAGGGAGGAACAAATGCAGAGGCAAATGAAGCGCAATGTTTGACGTAGTTGTTAAGCGCGGCTTGCTTCTGAGCGGCGAGAGCTACGTCTACAGCCTTTGCAGCTTTAATTTTTTGTTCTATCACCTTATACCTGGAGCATTTGTAGTTCACCTTATACTTGGAGGTTGGTTGCACATGCAACAGAAGGGGATTGTTTCCTCAAGTTGTTTTCCTGAGGCATCGAATTGAGCTTTAGGGATTTGGCATTCACCAACTTTGTGTCCTTCACCGCAACGGACACAACGGAAGTGCATACTACAGTTCTTTTTGACGTGCCCGTAGCGGCAACAGTTGGTGCATGGAGCTAACTCACGACAAGGGAATTAATCGCAGGAAGCTTTGTGGTCTTGAGGATGAGTCCTAAGTCTGTTCCCGCAGCCACTTGGATTTTCCAGATATTAAGATCCTGGTTCCTGGTGGAGTTGATTTTGTTTAATCGCAGAAGGGGAGCCAATTTACCAATTTGTAGAAAGTTGACTTCTGGGAAAGCCTCTTTTAGAGCGTTTAACACATCGTCATATTCAAAGGTCTTGCAGACTTTTTTAAGAAGGATGCTTTTAATTTTATCATCCTTGGAATTATGAGTGAAGTGACTAACTTTGAGGTAACTTCCTCAATAATGCCTAACGACCGTATATCATAGACGATTATATGCGCTATGTTAGAATTAACATTGCGCAGGGTGAAATTAGAGTGCCATAGTTTTTCTTTGAGAGTATTTGATACAAGCGTCAAATTGGCATTGTATGCAATTACTGGCGCAATTTAATTTGGCCAGTAGAGGATGAAGGAGCGGTTTTGGAAAGAGGGGAAACAGCAGGTGCTTTGCCAGAAACGGTTTGGCCAGTAGTGGGAGGACGAGTGGCGACAGCTGGGGCCTTGCCAGTAGAGTTTGCGGTGGCAATTGGTGGCTTGGGAGCAGGAGCCGGGACTTTGCTAGAACCAGGAGTTGGAGAGCGATTGGGAGCAGTGCGAATGACTGTTTCTGCACAGGTTTGGACTAAAGGGGGAGTACAACTAGGACGCACAGCAGGTTGTACGCTAGATTGATAGATAGATAGATAGATAGATAGATAGACATTTATTTTATGTACAAATTGTACAAATTTATAAAGTTATACTAGTTATACTAGTTGAAGTAAAAAAGAATACAAAAACTTCTTAAAGAAAAAATAAACAGAATGCGTAAGCTATGTATATAATACAAATGTGTCTATGTCTAACAAATCTTAAAAATCTTAAAAAGCGAAATGTTGTGAAAGTGAAACATAACAATATTCAAAAATTAAGAAAAGAAAAAAAAATTCAAGACTATAAATAAATAAAAAGCAAATAAAATGCAAATAAAAGCGCAATAAGTGAAAGAAACCCTTCATGCACTTCATTAGCCTTCCAGCAGCACAAATGATTCCTAATAAGAAACAGCAGCAAAAGAGGTTCACTCCCCGGCCGCTACGACATTGAAGGTTGGCCCGATTCTAGCATGAGAAGATGTTCGTACATTCGTTTTTTGAAACCTCTAAGCGTGTCACTGTCTCTTATTGTAGGCGGTATTGAGTTCCACAGAAAGGAGGATGTGACAAAGAAGGATCTTTGTAGGAAAGCTTGTCTGAAGGATGGTATACACAGTGGTGCTCTGTCACCTCTCACGGGTCTGTTGCTTTCGTTATTGATGTAGCGGTTGTACAGATATTCGGGATTTTTGGTCGAGAAGATGCGGTATAGTAGCGAAGCGCTGAAGTAATCACGTCTCCCCTTTGTGGTTAGCCAGCCGAGAGGTGATCGGTATGCCGTAATATGATCCCGTTTTCTGATCCCATAAATATATCTGATGCCAGAATTCATCACAACTTGGAGCTTATTTTCAAGTTCTTGCGAGAGATCGCACCAGACCAAAGATCAGTAATCTAGTATTGGAGAAAGCAGTGTTTCAATCAGGTGTTTGCGAAGAAAGAGATTTGTGCTCTTCCTGAAGAAGTTTAGGCGGTATAGCAATGCATACGCCCTGCGTCGCATATCTATTGCTCTTTCCAATTAAATTTCGCATCAAGCACAACACCAAGACTTCGCACTGAGGACTCGACTTTATGAGCGTTTGACCTAAAACTATCCCATATGTGTCCATTTTCGACAGCTCATTGATGTAGTAATGAGAGCCGATCACTATTGCTTTTGTCGTAGATATGTTAAGCTTAAGATGGTTACGGCCCGCCCAGTTTTCAATAATCCTAGCATGTACATTCATCATGTCTACATTAAGTGGCAGCTCATCGAGCGGAAAAGTGACATACAGCTGCAGGTCGTCTGCATATATTAGATGGTGGACACACGAGTTATAACCATGAGCAATATCAGCAACATATAACGAGAAAAGAAGTGGTCCAAGAACAGAGCCTTGTGGAACTCCCTTATTTAATGAGGTAAAGGATGAAAAACCCCCATCGGTGCCAAGTACAGCCTGCTCACGACCTGACAGATATGAAGCTATCCATTTAACTGCTGATGCTGCTAAACCGATCTTTTTGACGTGATAACGTCTAATAAATCGATGGCCGGCTGCACACACGAAAATTTATGACTCATTGTCACGTTCCGCCTGAGCTGAGCGTGCAAGCGAGAGCTTCAGTGCATTTTCTTTTCATTTTGCGTTTGCCTATTGCAAAGCGATCTTCAAATTGTTGGTGTATTAATAATATTCGTGTGCGTGTGTGAAACAGCAAACTGTGAAGCTTTGGTTATGGCTTATCAGAGCCAGAGCGCGTCAATATCTTTCGCATAAATTAGCATGTTCATGAAAATATTATTGATATAACAATAATTTGAAAATTTGAAATGGGAAATTAAACTATTTTTTATAGTTAGGTCGAATTTAGTCTTCAAAGCAAAGTTGTTTAAACCGGATTAACTTCAGCTAATTTCCCTAAACCAGATTAAATTTAGCCGGTTTAACTATAATTTTTTCATCAATGTTTTCTTATGACGTTGTCACGTGAAATTATCGTCCGTAAACCGCCTTTACAGACAACCAAGTTTTTTTTATCTTCCTTAGCAGCGTCACATGGCATACCGAGTCGAACGCTTTGCTGAAATCGAAAAGCACCAGCAATGTGACTTGTTTTCGATCCATTCCATATCTTATATCATCCGTCAGCTTCAACAGGGTAGTCTGCGTGCTATGCCCAGTTCTATAGCCTGTTTGATTTGGATCCATTAAGCATCGCGTCTCGAGATAAGCATTTAACTGCTGATATATAAGTCTCTCGAGAATTTTGGACAAACAGCTTAAAAGAGCAATAGGTCTCATGTCACTCATGGTGCGTGGTGAGGCTACTTTGTTGAGAGCCAATACTAGAGACTTCTTCCATAATGATGGGAAAATAGACTCGCGTATGGAAGAGTTGAAAATACTCACAATATGGCAACCAATGACTGGAAATGCTGCACTTATGATGCTTTTAGGTATACCATCATATCCCCTCGCTTCGGACGAGAAATTTTCGATGGCGGATGACACTTCGAGAAGAGTGACCTCAGAAAATAAAAATAGTGGATATTGCTCCTGGTCGCAATTTATTTCGTCTACGAAGTCCTGTACCGATTCGGCCTCCACGTCGAATGACACACTGCTAAAATGCTGGTTTAGTTCTTCAGATGAAAAAATAGAAGGTAGGTCTTTCTTGTCGCTGCATATACCCAAATTTTTCAACTCCTTCCAAATTTGTTGAGGGTCGCGAATATCTTTCAGCCTTTCATAAAAATACAACACCCTTGATGTCTCAGACGCCTGGAGTGCTTTATCGCGTGCTGATCGATAGGGCAGTAGATCCTCTCTAAGTCGCGTTCGTTTGTATCTCCTGTAACTCCCATCTCTGTCCGCATTGAGAGTTACATATATGTTCCTTCGTGAACCAGGGGTGACAAGATTTTCCCGACTGGCGAACTGTTTTAATAAGGATAGACTTTGACATTGCCGCTTGTATGTTACTGGTGAGACAGTGAACACGATCATGTAGAGATGTCTCATTATTAAAAGGTGACCAATCGCAGGTGCTGAGATGTTGTAGCAGATCAGCAACATCAAGAGAATTGTAGTCACGGTAAGTGAAATTCTGTGGGCATGGTGAAGTAATCGATGATAAGATCTTGGCCATCAGCAAATGGCACCTCCGTTTTTGAGAATTGCAGTACTATATCTTCAGAATCCACAACACACAAATCTAAGGCGGTATCAGAGTCGTCCCTGTGGTAAGTTGCTCCGTAGGGTATTGAAGTGAAGGAGTTTTCATAAATAAAATTTCTGATATAGGTGGCATCTGCAGATGGTGACAATTGGTCAGCATTGAAATCCCCCATAATGATCTTAGTGCTATAATTGTGCATCGAACTAACCAAGTCAGGGATGAAATTATTATTTTCCCCAGCGAGGAAAGGTGCATGTGGTGGACGATATACAACCCCAGCAAAGATAGGTGGAAGATCCCTTGACGTCACTACACAAAATAGATATTCCGGCAGACCTGGTTTCCCAGACCACTTGCCTGATGACGAGCAGAGTCGTGATACCGAAAGAGTGTTGTGAACGAAGAGTGCAACTCCACCTCCATTTGTTTTCCGGTCCTGTCGAACTAAGTTTTATCCTCTCAACGCAACGATGGAATCAGGCACAATCGGGCCAAGCTTAGTCTCAGAGATGGCAATAAGATGAAAAAAGGGATTTTTAGACGTAAAATAACGTAAGGTTTCGATGCAGTGAAGTGACATACTCTGAGACCGGTTTTTGTCCAATGTTTAAGAATTTTGCCCGTGAGGGTGGCTGCCCTGTGGACATCGATCCGGCTCCTTGAATATTTGGAGTTTCTCTAAACATTTTGAAATCCGCCATAGTATGTATAGGAACAGCCGAACCTTCTCTTTTATTCCTCACATAGATGCAGCCGTCTCGCTTAAAAGTAAAAAAATTCAGATTCTTGTCCTTCGACTTCTTATACACAATCCGTCTGAGATTATACAGATCCCTTGGTACAAACTCGTTTATGTTTAAGGTGGATGGGGGCTCTGGAGGTGTCATGCCTGCCTTTTGCACGAGGTCCGGAAGGAGTTGTGCAGTCGTCAGCTTTTTCCACTTGATTTTCGCCGAAATAATTCTCTTTGCTACTGTAGCATTCCTTAGTGTTACCACTAACGAACCGCGCCGCTCATCATGTGAAAGAGAGTTTTCAGTTGGTCTGGGTGAAGTTGTAGCAGAGGAAGTATAAGGAAGGTCAGCCTGTGATTTCTCTTTTTTCTGCAGAACTGCAACGCCTTCGATTTCACCTTCATTGAAGTCGGGGTCTAAGGTTTTGAGTACTGACAGAGCAGCAAGTCTTATGTCGGTAACTCCAACAAGCAGGACGCCACCTATAACGATTTCAGGAGCATGAGCCAGTTATCGTTGCTTCACCTTCAGGTGCTGGACTTCGGACTCAAGAATTTTATTTTTACGCTCCAGAGCATGGAGACGTTCCTTTCCCTGTTCATCACTGCAAGGTAGGTGAGTTGCCTCCTCATTAAGACGATATTCGAAATAAGCCTGCTTGGTCACTATGTCCTCTAGCTGTTTTGCTGTTTTCTCAGTGTGCGCCTTGAAATCATCCCTAACTTTACACCCATCAGACTCAACTGCCTCTACACGGGTATCTGTATTCCGCATGCGAGAATAAATTTCATCTACCTGTTGTTCGATTATTGTTAAACGGCTGCCGATGGAATTGACCGTTGTAGCTATGCCGTCAACCTTTGACTCAATGCCATCTAGCTTGTCCAGTTTATCAATCTTCGACATGAGTGAAGTTATTAGGTCGTTGTTGAGCGGAGGATTCAGAGGAGTTGCAGGTCGTGAAGATTCCGGTGTTGCTGGACGTGATGTCGAACCACCAGAGCTTACCGAGCCTGACCTGTTGGGTGCTGATAAATGGTTCGCATCCGCTATACACGAAGAACATACTCTTATAATTTCCCCTTTGTCTCGAACACTAACGAACTTGCAACAGGTGCTATGAAATTTCTTAGAGCAACGTTCACAAGTTTGGGGTCTTGATGATGCAGCAAATATCTTGTCGCAGGCATTATATTTATTCTCCATCATTAATGTGTTAGTCGAAAAGTTAATAAACGTTAAAATCTTTGACCACGGATTTATAGAAAAATGACAGAAAGCCCGACTGGCAGCACTTTTCAAAAATAAAAGTTTTATAAACTTGTGTGTTTGACTAAAAAACGTTCAACTGGCCGCACTATTCAGTAGCAGTTCATTGTAATTTTAGAAACTGATTTTTACCGCAACTTTTCGTTTCGTGAGAGTTTCGTGTACAAATTCACTAATTTTCACTTTATTTTTAATGGTAAATTTACTATTTTATGGAAAATTCACCTTCCTTTAACACCACCATAGGCAATATAGGACTACTTTCTTTGATTAATAGCTTTACCACTTCCATTATAGATTTGCAGACATTTATCGACAAATTATAGGAAAAAACAACAGAGCAATTTAAAACGCAGCCGAATTCAATCAGAGTCGAAACTAGCGGAAAGTGAGGGATTTTTTGAGGGTCCAGCCAGAGGTGAAACGGTTTGGTTGGGTCTTTTATGAGCAGATTGAAAAATGTCTATCTGTTCAGATGTATCTTGAGGGGCAGCAAGATGTAACTGCTCTCCAGAGGAGATCGAGGGGGTAGGTTGGGTGAAACCGAATTTTGTTCGCAGCGATTGAACTTCGTTACGAAGAGCGAAGTTATCCTGCGTTAACTGCTGAATCAAAGAGCGGAGCTCTTCAATGTTCGCAGGGTGGATCGCATTGGGTGACCGATCACCCGGGGCCGGCACACTCATTGTGCAAGAATGAAACATATGTAGTTAAATAATAAATAAAATATATACTACACAGTAATATACTATAAGATGGAAAAAAATATTTCAAACCACGTGTTAATCTCTCGGATTAACACGATACGGAAGTTCCTAGCTACAGCGAGCGAAGTCCAATGAATATTCAAGAATATTCTGAAAGCGTCCTGTCGAAATTGTCACGATTTTTCGCACAACACAATGTAATACGTCCGCCTCGAACGAGTATGGAACTGGAACGTAGACTGTGGAAAGCCCGTCTGGTCATTACCAAGAGGTTCATAAAGTCTTATCGGGTAGACAGGCAAGGCAAAGTTAAATGAACTGTGAAGGGACGCGAATTTGTTTCAAAATTTCTTATCTCTAAAAGTTATTATAACTCCTTTTATTATCAATATGCCTCTTTCTGCCCACAATTGCTCTTAATACAAAGCCGTCGGCTGAGCTTTTTAAGACATCTCTTCGTGTAACCATTGACGACCTTAGTTAAATTAACAAATTACTATTATTAATAAATAAATACAACTATTCAATTCCGTTTAATTCATCACGTTTCTGTAATTAATTGTAGTGTAAAATCATAAGAGCCGAAAATGACAGAAAATAAGTCAACATTGAAGATTCCTACTAGTGTATTTGTCTCGGCTACAAGTACAGTTGTTGCTTTCTACTCTGCAGTTGCTCTGACAAGTTCTAAGGCTCAGTTAACATTTCTCATTTTAGATGCTTTCGCGAAAGTGTCTACATGCTCAGAAGGCGGAGTGCGCCACGCTAAAATTGTAAATTGCTTGTTGTATTTCATTTGCTAGAACAACCGGCCAATTGATGTTGCCAAAGGAGAGGCTTCAAGGACTAACTAAGCAAATAGCACCCGCCTTCGAACTAACATCATAAACAATTGTATACTAAATACGATATCGGGGTGTCATCACATGTCTGTTTAACTACATACTGACATTTGGACAGACATCATGGCGAAAAGAAGTTCTTTGGGTGTTACAGTCCACTTTCCTGAGTGAACGAGCTTTGTACCTTTTAATATAGCTACCAAGGTTCTAACCGCTTCCCACACATCAAACTATCTGAAAATTAACTTTAACAATTACTGCTCCAGTGGGGGAGAATTGTATTGAAGATAACAAGCATAGTTACAGACAATGCTGCAAATACTGTGGCAGGAACCAGAAAGCTGAGTGACAGCTGTGTGCAGTTGGAGCAATTAAACCACATTCCAGAAGGACTCCAAAAAAGGGAAAAACTTGACGTTAAGACTCGTTGGAATTCGACGTACTATATGTTGTCAAGGTTCCTTGAGTCATTTATCACTAATATTCAGATGGATGATGTGTCTAGTCCAGATATGGCACTTCAGAAATAGAGGAAGTGAAACAAATCACAGTTTTACGTCAGTCTGTTAAGGAAACTGTCTGGTGAAAATCATATCACTTCTTCAATTATAATGCCAATGATAAATTGTTTGAAGACTGATATACAGACATTGTACAGGACTGAAACATGAAAGCGTGTAGAAGACTAAAAACGTGAAGGCAATATAAACCTGTTTACTTCAAGAGAAAGGCAAAGATTCGGCGACATAGAGCTAAATTCACGTATAGCTATGGCTACTTTTCTTGATCACATATTTCAATAACGTCCATTTCAATGACCCAACTAGCTTATCAAGACCATATTGCAAAATAAAACAAGAGCTGAAGCAGGAGAATGGATCAACTTCTCGTGAGTCGCCGGGTGAAGAAGAAACAGTATCCACCTACGATTTTTGGAAGACACACATAGAGTTGACACAATGCTCACAAACAAGGAAGAATGGAAAAAGATATTCCGAGCTCACACTATATTTAAGAAGTCCTGTGGCTCCCCCCAAATCTAACCCATTGGAAACATGAGAATATATTCGGGGTGCTTAACTCTACAGGATAGCCAGGATATACACGACAAATATAGCTGTCTCTATCCCATGTGTGCGGTTATTTTTAAAGCTGGAGCGATAAAGACTGAAAAAATAAATCGTCTTTCTACAACATATAAATCAGCTTTTCTTTTTGCTAAGCTGCTCGGAAGAAAACTGATGTTTTTCAACGACCTTTGCCAAAAAACATATTAGAATCCTTCAAAAAATATTGCTTAGTTGTTTTAGACATATCTGCAGAGATTTTCCGATATTTTCTTCGATATGAGTATCGGATCGAATCATTCGGTATTATACTGATATCAGTACGATTCTTTCGATCCTATTGCATCTGAAATATCAGATCGAAAGCAATATGGGAACGTCACGAAATATACATAGATCATAAACTCAGATTCCTATAGCACAAATATTTACCGGACTCTATTAACAAAAGTTTGAGAAGAAAATAGCAAAGGTAGCTCGCATTTGAATAAAAACTCAATTATTAGCCCAATTCTACTAAGATTATAACCGCCTTCTTTTGGTCACTCCAGTAGAGTAGAACTGTAAAATCCCATACATTTGTCCAGTGCAAATTAGAACTCGATAATAACTAGGTTTAAGTTACTCGACTCGATATATAGTTGCGCTAGAAAGATACAAATGGCGACGTGGTTTATTTTCCTTCCATTTTGATTTTTTTTCAATTCTACACAATCAAAATTTCTTCAAAACTTTCTGTTAATTTCATCTGAAAACTTGAAATCGAGTAAAATATGAGAAATTAGTGCAACCAGGGGTTTAACAAAATTCAAAAAAATCTAAGGCAAATCATATAAATGAGAAACTGAAGTTGATAAAAGGTTGTAATTTCTCCAGTGCAAATCCGGGCTGTTCTCTTGCTTCTTTGGATTTGCACTCGATTGCGATTACCAGGAAAATACGGCTCATGTACATACATATGTTGTAAATTATAACAGTATCTTCGGATAAATCAAAGTACGTACTTTCTGCTTCGAGTGGACTGTAAAATATGAAAAACCTCATAATGCTATGTTTTGAACCAATTCATCGATTGAAGAATCACGTTTCTAATCTTTCGGTTTCCCGAATATGACAGGTTAAACATTTGTGTGATTTTGCAAGCTTTGCCATCTAAGACATCATCTTTTAAAAATCAAATCTTATTCATGGTATATGCATGAACATATGAACGTTTTCTCATGACATTTGATTACCTTATTGTTTGTTTAATGTTACACTTTATGACCGCATATTTAGTCACTTGCAAAACAAAAATAAATTAATGCCACGAAAACTTAAAAGTATTAAAACGATTCGTGATTTCACTATTTTTAACATGAAATGAATCACTTTTATATAGCGTCTAACTTTGGCAAGAAGGGCGCTGCATGAAACTACCTAATTTGATTCCTTAATAACTTAAAAATTTACGATTGTACCTACAAGCATGTAAAATTTAACCTAAGGAAAATTCGAACTATTTATGCCGCTTGACAGTGGATCGGAAATTCATTGCACTAAAGGGGTGTCAAGTGGCATAAGTACAATTCCTTTCAAGGTGCGTGTGGTCCAAGTGCATTTTTCTTGTTTCACTAAACGCGTTATCATTTGGTACGGCGTCACTATTGCTGTCAGTAATTGTCACATTTGCGTTATTCTTTGTTCATTTATACTGTCAGACTTCAATCGCTAATAACGACGAGACTAAGACTAATAATGTGATAACAACAGTTAAGGTCAATATGGATAGAGCATTTATTCTGTAACCATTCTACTCTACATAACCATTGTATTAAAGAGATTGATTAAAATACATGCTAATAAGAAACATTTATTATAATTTTATCTTGAAATTTTCACGGAAAATCTACCGCCCGAACCACGCCTCTCAGTTTTTTTATATCATCTTTATACATAATTTGATTATCTTGAATTAGCGACTATACAAATTCGTAAACATTCCTACAATATGAAGTATGGAGTCCTTCACAGCAGTGGCACATACACTTTTGATATGCGGAACATTTTCGCTTCGTTACCTTTTTTATAAACTTCTGGAAAAAATTTACTATGGCAGCAGACCGGGACCAAGTGGAACAATATTTATGCAATTAAAATTTTAGTACAGTTTATTCGAGCCGTGTGGTCCATTGATCCATTTTATAATCTTAAAAATAGTTTCATAAATAAAATTTAAGCAAGGCTTTGCGGAAACTGCTTCCCTTGAGATCATCCAAGGCACTTGGTATCTGCAGGTAACAAACTCTAGCTCTATATTTCTATATCTATATTTTCACTACCTATTATTATAAGTTGACGAAAATACCTCTATAACAAGTTCACCGAACAGATTTTGCCGAAAAATAATGTTTCACAGAAGCTTTGACATCAACGTTCCCTTAGAGATAATATCAAATACTGATTTGCATTATAAACACTTATGTTAGTTCAAAAAATCTTTTGATTAAGTTGATTTTTTACGGTTCGCATACATGTGCACTGTGCATACAATGGCACAAAAGTTTCGTTCAACGTTGAAGTTCTACATTGGTTAAAATTTTTTTTTATCTAGAATTACGGTCCAGAGATGTCTCAAGAAAACATAATCGGAAGAAAATATTGTCGAAGTGAAAGAATTCAAAAGTTGTTTTTTTCCCTTAAAACGTGTTGAGTGACTCTTGTTCAGAGCAACAAAACTTCACCCCTTTTATTTCGGGGTAAGACAAAAAAACGCTTAAAAATTAATCTGACGAAATCTATTCGAATAAAACTTACTTCAAAAGGAATGTAATTAATAAGACGTTTTTCATTCGTTTTTTATTACTGGAAATGGAAGTCATGATTTTCCTGTTTCACTACTTTAAGACGTCATGTTATAATATTATTTTTATCTTATTCTGCTGACTGATAAACTTCATTAGAAGTTTTAATCTTATTGCTATGGCAGAGCGTTCAACATGTAGATTGAATGTTAGCGGTGTATATATTCTAATGAACATTTTCGTTTCAAAGTAAGTTGAAATGAAGGCTATTGATTTTAAGTATTTTTGAATTCTTTGACCAGTTGTTGCAGCTGAAATAATGAAAGCAGTCCTTGTATTAGCCAAATTTAATATTGACCCCTCTCATAATCAGAAAAGATTGAAATAATCGAAATGGCAAAAAGTATACATTGCTAAATACTACCTAAGTGAACTAGGTTCTCAACTGGACGTGTTGCGCAGACATAGAGCTCGGACATGAGTTTGCGATAATTGCTGCAATAGGAACAATTGCAGGAACATAAATTGTGGAGAAACGTCGGTTTTGCGCCCTCTCATTCAAGTTATTTCAACACACCGTTCATATTTTTATGGTTCCGTTGCTGAAGAGCAAAAAGTCGAACCCTTATAGTTTCGTCATGTCCGTTTATCTGTGCGCACGTTACAGCTACTTTATTCTGAGACTATTGGGACTACATGAAGGAAATAAAGAAGTAAATTGCCTTGAAATTTTGGAAAGGTGTTCAAAAATGAAATAAGAAGCGCTTCTAAAGTTGTCAAAAGTGTGTCTATAACTACCAAATGATTGGCCAAATTATTATGGACAATTTTATTGCTTAGGATTTTTGTAGCTTTTTAGCTTTGGGTGTCATTTTCATTTTAGATTTGTGTCATTTTCATATAGTAATTATGACTCTCTCTATTACTATGTATTCCGATGTATTCCGACCAACTTTATGTGATAAAAACATTGTTCAATTATTGGGATACGTGGATATATAAAAAGTATTCCGTTACTTCTAATAGATATTCACGCCACTCTTTATCATTTCATGCGATACCTCGTGCATGTGCAGCAGCTGAAAATGTGGAGTAAATAATGTTCCCAACAGTATCCAAATCCTGATGGGACCTTGAACATGAAGCAAAAGTAGTTTCAAATGAAACAGCTCGACATAAAACATAAAATGATCTAGCAATAGCTCTACTACTTCCTCTCCGACGTTTCTTCCATTTCCTTTCTTTATCTACCCAAATATAATGTATCGGCGTCAATTTTGTTCTTCCGTGATTTTAATGCCGGATCCACACGCTTGGCGTTTGTCGCAAACACCAAACCTAGGCAAACACCAACCTGATCACAAACGTGTGGATGCATCGCAAACGCTTGCGGCAAATCCCTTTGATTTGCGTCAAAAAACCGACAATCAACGGGAACGGCCGCAAGCGCTTGCAAACATGCACAAACCTACACAAGCCATACCAAACGCTCAATCCACACGTTTGGATTTGTGATGGTTTGTGTAGGTTTGGCAAGCGTGTGGATCCGGCATAAGAGCTTGCTGAACATTTTCTTACCCAAAGACTACATTTTGATATTATGTGACTGGTAATACATTGGATACTCATTTATGCGCCAATTAGCTTCCTTAGATCCAACGTAGTGACCGTACAAAATGCTATCGATTTCATCTATATGAGCTTTGCCCTCAACTTAAACACTAACTCTTCCAAACTGTAATGAGGCACAGTCGTATCCCTTATAAACATATTTGTACATATATTTTAGGCTCTTAACTGTGCCAAGGACTTCAACATTTAAGTGGCAATAAAACGCTTAGAGATATGTATTTTAAGGCACAACATAGCGGTTGTCAACAGAATGGCCACGAAAGTCAACTGTTATACCATAAACATGAAGCATCTAACATTGGCCTGAGTTGTATTGTAAAAGTCCTAAAAAAAGCTTTTGCTGCATTTACCATCTCTCATACAGACGGGGATACGATTCGATAAACCACACGGACCGTGGATCATATGGTTTTAAACTATGTATATTATGAAGTTGTGGGAAATATATATTGTAAGTGAAGCATATGGAATTTCTTCACAAACAAAGAAACATTTATTTCCTACTCTAAATTGAGGTGTTAAAGGTGTGCAGTCGAAAAATTGGATGTATGATATAATTCAGATTTTACATTTTTAATAGTTTTTTGCTCGTAGCAGCTAAATACAGCATTCTAGGGGTTTTATATGTATGACCAACCCCTTTTATTTTTTCATTTCCCAACTTTTGGCCATATATCATATTTCTCTAAATTATGTATTAAATGTGGGTCCATACAAAAGTTAAGAAATATGATAAAATTCAGACTTTCGCTCGCTTACCATAACTATTCGTGAAAGTTAACCTCGCGTTATCTAGAGATAACTGTAAAATTATGATTTTCCATATGTTTTAAAATAAAATTTGCATATATTTTAATCAAATTTGCAAGAAAATATTGGTGTAAGTAAACGATGGCCTTAAATTTGTTTGTGGTAATGCAACCATATTATTGTCTGTGGCCATATGTTCATTGTTTTGGGTTTTGTCTGAAAGAATGCAATTTTATTAGCCAAAGATTGCCTTCTTCTAGGCAAAAGCAAAAGAATGAACATACGACTATTGTCTGTGATATGGCTGCATTTGCCCCTCACATTATCATTGGCATAGATATTAGGTTTGAGTGAAAAGAATGCTCGTATTTGGCATATATGGTAGTTTTTTCAGTCGAACGTATGATCACAGACAATAACTTACCAGATGTCGCGATCCCATACATGACTGTGTACCCAATTTTTTCTGACGCAGTCATGAAATGACGGATGAAAATGACGCTTCAGGGTATGTGTTTTTGGTGACTGCAACGCTCGTTCGGTCTCTATAGACATTTTTAAATTCTTAGGGAGTAAAAACCGGTTTTGAGCGAAATGGAAACCGGTTTTGAGAGAAATAGGTCGTAAGGGTACCTACACACACCACCAAAGGGACTGTTGGCTATGTAGTGGTACATAAATTCGATTTTCGAGAATTCGAATCGAATTTTGTTTCCTTCCACTCCAGCAACAACAACAATCCCTTTGCTCTGGTTGAAACAATATTTTGGGTCATTGAACCCGTAGCAGGTGATTTTTAATTCAAAATTACATGTAAATTTATGAATTTTATGTTAAAAAACTTCATTATTTCCCGGAATCAAAAATTAAACAACTTTCTTCTGGTTTTTAGGGGGTTTTTCCGGTAAAAAATTTGATTTTTTAACGGTTTTCCGCTCATAGCGGCTAAACTAAGCGTCCTAGAGGGTTCATATGTATGACCGACCCCCATTATTTTTCTATTTTATAACCTTTTCTTATACATCATTTTGCTCTGAATTAAGATTTTAAAAATATGCAAACAAAAGTTGGGAAATATGATAAAGTTAAGATTTTGAATTTCTAACAGTTTTTTGGTTGCTGTGGCTAAACTAAGCTTCCTAGAGGTCTTATATGTATGACTGTCTCCCACTATTTTGACATATCCTAACTTTCTTTCATACATCATATTCCTCTATCGTTAGTTTTTAAAGGTGTCTGCATACAAAATTCAAATTTTGAATTTTCAACTTTTTTTTCTCGTAGCGGCTAAGCTAAGCTTTCTAGGGGGCTAATATGTATGCTTGAATCCCATTATTTTATCATTTCCTATCTTTTTGCTATGTATCATATTTCTCTAAATTATGTTTTTAAAGGTATGTCCATAGAAAAGTTAGGGAATATGATAAAATTCTGATTTTTCCGCGTTTTCCGGAAGTATTCGTGGAAGTAAATCTCGCTTTTTCTGGAAATATCCATAAAATTTGCAATTTCCAACGGTTTTTGATATAAAATTTGCATATTTTCTTATCAAATTTACCAAAAACTCTAATACACACAAAAATTTCCGTTTTCTGTACCAAAAGCAGAAATTTTTGAGTGTATTTTTGTGTACGTGAGTAAATTTTACTCACCAGTTGTACACATACACATGATTTTTGTTTGTTATTTTTGTTGAAAATTTCAGAAAATCCCAAAATCTATTTGCTCCGCGAAAATTTCTTTCAGCCCCCTTTCCCCTTATTGCGATGACCCTTTGCCATAATAACAATGAAACACCAGCTACAAGAAAAATTCGCTCTCAGAGCGCATTGTCTGTCCTTCAGACGTCGCAAACGTTCCAAAGCACATACGTTCCATGCGTCATTTGTCTGCTCTTACGTGTCTGCTGCTGCAAAAAATTGGGTACGAAGTCATGTATGGGATCGCGACATGTGGTAAGTTATTGTCTGTGGTATGATCTATGGTAATGATAAACTTAAATAAGTATGTTCAATATTTTGATTTTTTCGTAGAGGAATGCAATTATATGTTAATTCTTTCGGTTTGTGTCCCCAGTAGAAGATTAATCCATTTGGTTCGATTCTTGACTACTTTAGTACATGTTATATATTGGCGACACAAACCAAAAATAATAATATAATTGCATGTTTGCAGGCGAAACCCTAAATAATACCACACAAACATTCTTCACAAAAGTATCCTCTACGCTATACGTGTGCTCAATTCACACATACGATCCCAATAAATTTTTTAATTTCAATTTACAATTAAACTAATTTATAATTAAATTTAAGAAAAAAAATTATGTGATGCACATAGAGAAAAAACGAATCTTTCGAATGGTATAATTTTTATTCAGGTAAGTCCATCTGGTTTTCTGTAAAAGGGATAACAAGAAAACGTATCGCCTATTTATATATAGATTTGATGAAAATAACTTCAAGTGAAGCTTAACGTTTTCATGTTTAAGATAGGCGTAAAAAGATCAAAAAATTAATCTTTTTTCTAATCGATTTATAATTCACAATCGAAAAGCACGTAAATTAACAACAGGCAAATTAAATATGTACCTACATTTAACATGTGTAAGACTTCTTGCTAAATGATATTTATGTAGCTAAAAGTAGCATGGACATTTTCCCCTTATTAAGGTTACTTTTCGCTGTACGGGAACGGAGAGGAAACAGAACTAATATTTTTCAATTTCAGACAAGCTTGGAACCGTGAGAAAGCCAAATATCTACTTTCTTTTTACATGGAAAAGAAAGAAGAAATTCCATATCTATTATATCATTGCACATATGTATGTATTATCCGTCCATTATAATAAAGTTTTACACATCCATTGTTATTTTAATCAAAGTTAATTTTTTGACGTGAAAACGTCTTTCTTTTCGTTGAGTACATTGGTAACCAGTCTAACTTTCTTGTGTTACAAAACACAGTAATTTTTCCATCGCTAATAACTACTAGACTCATAATGCGATGAAAACGGTTGAGGTCACAGTAGATAGAGCATATTTGTACGTATTTATTTTGCAGCGTCTGTTTTGCCCGTGACGTCATCGGGCGAGTGTAAGCGCTAACGCGTGTTTGTTGTTAATTAGCGTTGTGTGATGTTATTTATGAGTGTAACGTGAGAACGCATTTAGCTAGGACGTTTATTTGGGTGTCATTGTAAAGGATTTAAAAAGAACTACCAGCACCTAAGGAGAATTAATAAAAATATTGGCCGAAATATAAAATTGGTACGAATTTGAAAATGGAAAAAAAGTGGAAGATATCGTCTCACGTGAGTCGGAAATATGCACCAAATTGTAAGAAACTCAAATCGGAGAAAAGTCGCATCAAAACGAATTTAAAAAACCAAAAATGCCCAGAGCCGGCCAAGTGTCAAAGCTACGGCGGCATCGAAGAAGAAATGAAAAAACGGCGCAAAACAATAAACTTGTGAGTTATCTATTCTGTAACCCTACTACGATTGTATTTAAGAGATCAATAATTAAAGAACGTGTTAGTACGAGACACTTATTATAATTTTTTTGACGTGAAAACGTCTTTTCGCACGTTAATTACGCTGATAGCCAGTCAAACTTTCTTGCGGTAATATATACAGTCAGAATTCAATCGCTAATTACTACGCCGCTCATAATGCCATAACAACGATCGAGGACACTATGTGCAGACACTATGTGTTATCGTGCAGCGTTTATTTTGCCCGTGACGTCATCGGGCTAGTGTAAGCGCTTACGCGTGATTGTTGTTGATTAGCGTTGGGTAAAACTATAAATTAGTGTAGCGTGAGAACACGTTAGGACGTAGATTTGGTTGTCATTTCACAGAACTTTAATAAAACTATTTGGACCTAAAGTATAGGAATAAACAAATTTGCCGAAATATAAGTAAAAATCTGTATTAAATTGAACACTGAGAAAAATTAAAAATATCGTCTTATACATGTCGTAAATCTGCGCGCAATTGAATAAAACGCAAATCATTCCAAAGTTTTCCAGTTTCATTGAAACTTAAATTTTCCTTTAAATCATGTTTAGTTTTCTTTTACATTTTTATTTTATTAGTTTTTTTAGAGATGGACCGACTAGTAGCCGACTAATCGGGAAAGCCGACTATCTGGCCACATTTGTAGTCGACGACTAATCGGCGATTAGTTTGCAAAAGACACCGACTAGTCGGCCCTTAATGAGCTATATAAACTAGAAAATAATAGAAATAAATCAGTACCAAACTATAATTAGTATAAAATTTAGTCAGTGCAACTTAAACGTTTTCAAATTAAAGAGTAAACAAAACAATAAACAAGATATATTGTCTATATTGTTGAACTAAAATTATAAAATATATTTGTAAAATAGGAACTAACAAAACAAACTCAAGTTAAGTTAAATGAAATTTCATTTTATTAAGGGTAAATTATGGCGCAAGAAAGTTTAAGCTTCAGCTCGGTCAGGAAGGAGACGTTTTCTTTTAGTTTCCTATATGATACCTGCTTCAGAAAATAGCCGTTAACTATAAACAGAATTAGCTGGACAAAGCAGATATCGTCTAGCCATATGCGCCATTTTTGGGAATCTTGAGTGGTTTCGGCGGCACTACTCAAATGAATTGTCATTATTGGCGAGCCGCACCCGATCTGCTATCATCAACATTTTCTATTCTCCTTGCTACTAGTTCTTGATAACACTGCCAAAAACTGCGGTGGATTATTGATTCTTGGTTATCATCATTATTGTCACCAGTTTTTGAATTATCTTCATCCGTGTGCATCTAATCATCGCTCGTACTGTTTTTGAGCGCTTCATACAAGAATTTCGACCTCGCGGAGCCTTCAATCTGTGTCTCGAACAGCTGCATTTTGAACCTGGGATTAAGCAATGTCGCAAGAGTGAATAATTGATTGTTCTCTAAGCCAAATTTTTCAAACCTGGACTTCAACTCATTTTCAGCTGCATTATTTGCTCGTTCACATCTGCATAATTTCCGACGTATTTTTGCAATGTTTTTAAGTGAGGTATGTATAACTTCTGATATCGAAGAGAAGCTTGAACTAATTATCTTCGCAACCTCTTCAAATAGTCTTAGGAGTGCAATGCACTTTTCAACTATGCTCCACTCGTTACTGCACAGATTTTTGAAATTGACATTTGTGTCATTTGCTCTAAAGGATGTGACAACATGTAATACGATGGCTCTTGAATGAGTTGATGTTGTGGTTAACTGAGTTCTGTCAGCAAAACTCAGAGTTTAGTTTGAGCAAGGCCTGAATGGTTGAAGTGGCTGACAATGCGTCTGCATCTTATAAGCACTTCTGTTGTTCTGTCCATCTCCATCGCTGCATTGATTGCCAATTTCAACGTGTATATAAAACATGGAACTTCTGTAAATAAAGAGTCGTCAATAGCTTTGACAACATTTCTTCCGTTATCTCGCACAGAGTCGGAATTTCTTCTAAAAATTCTTTTATATTTTGAGCGGTATCAGGATTCGGGAAATGTTTCATTTGTAGCGCTGCGTGATGGAATTTTGAGTGACCGTCTGCCTAGGTAGCAGTCAAACTCAAAAAACTTTGCAGATTATTAGTAGGTATTTGTCCACAAGTCAGTAGTCACCGAAATTGCGGTGGTGTGAAGCACTCTTCTCTGAATTTCACATTTAGTTTTCTCGTAAATACTAGGTACGATATTCTATGTAAAGCATTTCCGACTGCGCATATTGTAGCATATTGTATTTCCGTTTCAGTTTTGTCAGTAAGTACATAAAACCGATGTTTTCAACCACAAACAAAGGTAGTTTGTCAAGGGCAATGATCTCTCCAATAGAAGTACTTATTTCTCTTGCTCTGCGATCTTCATGTGGCCAATGAACAACCCAAGCTTCTTCCGAACTTTGACTTTGTTGACTTGAGACAAACTTTGATATTGTTGACGACGATGTCGATGTCGGAGACAATTCCTGAGCTCCCGATAGATCGAGAAAACTTGACGGTGGATCAACTGATGCAATTTTTAACCACAGCTCTCAACTGAGGCATCAAATGATTATGATTACATCTTATATGGTTAGTCATACTCGTGGTGTTTGCTTTTCTTCCATGGTCACCACGAGAAACAACTCTCAGGCACCGGTTACATTTCACTTTACTGGAATCGCAATCAATTTCATCAAAAAATGTCCACACACACGATTTCTTTTTCGACATTGTACTTTCGAATTGGTCGGTCATCGAAGAACTCATACCGTTTGGATAAATGTTCTCCTTATTTATACAGTTGGCCATCCTAGTAGTGGGTTTGCAATCGTGAATATCCATAGACGAATGGCAGACTCTTATCATTTTCTGAATGGACTTTTAATGACCGGACTCCGGAAGAAACTACCGTCTGCGAATGATTTTGATAAACTGCTGCAGAAAAGAACATTGTGACTGTTTAAAAGTAACAACTGGGTTCGATAAAAAACGCTTAACCTCATTTTAACCACTGATGGGCATTGCCGACTATTCGGCCATTTGGGCACCGACTAGTCGTCTAGTCTGGTGGTCGGCCAAACAATTACTCGGCCCGTCCCTATTTTTTCTAAAATTTAAGGTAAATTCGTGACACATTTTATTTTAGTTTGTGTGCGTTTATTTTTTCTTACTATTCTGTTCAATCAAATTAATTTTCTTGTCTTCATTATGTTAAAGAGCTATTCCGCGGAGTTATTGCTCGATGGTTTCTGGTTTCAGTTGTTATGACCCCTTGATATAAGTTTTGCAGCAATAGGTAAATCGAAATCTAAATCTCCTTCATCTGCACACATAATGTGTACAACAAAACTAGCGGGACGAATGTCAAATTACCATAAGATTGAAACTCAAATTTAACACACATTTAATACCTACTTTTTCATTTTTTTATTTATTTCAAAATTTTAGGTCACAACATGTAAAGTACAATTTTTAAGTTGGACAACATTGTAGCCGAGAAAATTTACCCTAGTCTAGTCCAAGTGTTTATCTAGTGGAACAAAATTGAAATTTATGGGATTTGGCAGTCCTACACCGATGAATTGGCAAGAAGAATACAGATAACGCAGTATTTATATCTTCAACGAAATTCTTCCATCTAATAGTGGCAGCACCTAACAGACGCGTTTGATATTTGTCATTTTTCAAAAAAGTTTGTCGTAAGAAAAAACTTGCAAGAATTTTTTGCCCTGGGAATATGCTTCTATACATTCCAGGCACGTCCTCCGAATGTATATATTTCGGTGATTAACAGACATTGTACCAAAAATATAATAGCCAAATACGCTTCCCGGTTGAAAATATCAGGTCGAAATGAGACTAGTCGACAATTAAGGGAAATTCAATAATGTCATTAATATATATTATATATACATCACCAGAAAATAGTATAAATGGAAATTTTCACTATTTTTTCTCCCGATAGTAAATATATGTACTATTTTTTCTCAGACTCCTGTCGATAATTCCGGTTTGCGCTGCGATATCGAGGAACGCAGTGATATTTTTTTTTTTCGTCGAACAATGGGAGTGTTTTGGACGGATGAGTGTGTGAAAATAGTATATTCTTTAGCGGAAGAGAAAATAGAGAGCATTTGCGTCCAGTGTGAATTGCCACACGAGCCGTATGCGAGTGAATGAAACCACGGATGGAAATGCTGTCCATTATCTCTCGCGAGTGAAGAATTTTTAACACACTCACCCGTTGAAAATACTCAATTTGGACGAAAAAATCCGCTACTTCGCGCCTCCATAACGAAGTGAAAATCATGACAGTGACGAAATATCAATTTTGGTCTCTGTTTGCAAAATATATACTTGCTATTTTAGCCTAGGGAGCAAAATAACACTGGAGCCTATTCGCTTAGGGAGCAAGTGTTGTACATTTCTCCCTTAGTGGATAATCTACTGTTTTTTCCCGTTAAGGCGACTTGTACATTCCCTTTATCATGTGCCGAGAAGATTGAAATTTGAGTATATTTAACAGTCCACCTATGTACATACATACATACTTTGCACCTCAAAAACGACGAATAGTGGCAGTCAAATTTGTTTTCAATTTGTACGAGATAATTTCATTTGGCAGTCGCCATTAATTTAATTATAATAAAATGAGAGTTCACAGTACATCCTTCATGTTCATAGGCGATCCTTGAAGCTTACCATTTTCGTGTAAAGCAGAAAATGGAAATGGAGAGACATAAAGTAAGGAAACTTTTCTTTGTACAATCTGGTAAAATATTTTATGCAACGCTTGCTTCGAAAGTGGAATTTTCGCTCTGCGTAAAGTGTTCGAATCCGTAAGTGTACAACTTTATGCAACAGATTAGTGTGAATATTAATCTCAAATTCAACTTTTCACGAATTTGTTGCATAACTTATTGTATGCACCGCGGGTGTAAAGTGACGCTTTCTTGCAGTCGTTGCTGCATCAAACCTCACACTCATGCTGCAATTCACGAATGCAAGAAACTGTCACTTTACACCCTTGATACATAAATTGCTATTATTATCGAGTGCACAAGTAAGATTCTGGGTTCAACCCAAAAGGTCAATCCACAGTATCGTTCTATTGATCCAATTTTTTTTTTAAAAACAACAACCGGGTTTCTCATATCAACAATAATATTGTGCCAGAAGCTACCGATTCAGTCGCAAAATAGTCCGAAGGAATTTTATCGAGTCGGCAGGGTATCGAGAGCGGCACTAAAGATGCTCTGTGAACCTGGAACCCGAGTTTAAGATATCGAAAAAATAAAGATAGATTCGGAAACTACAAACGACGTAGAGGTATGTAGTAAATGTTTTTGTAGATTCCATAGAAAATCAAAAATTTGCTTTATACGGCCATTTTTGGAGGGTTTGCAAAAACGTTTTTACCATCTTGTTCAAAATCCTTTGTAGTTTCTAAAAATAGCATTAGTTTTTTTTCATCTACTTTTTGAGAACACCGAAAAACATTTCCAAAAAATTAGTAAATTTGTAATTAGTAGCTATCATATAAGCCGAAAAAATCGCAAAATTGTAGCTTCTACGGAAAAATGTCGAAGTTTTTGGCAAATTTCTCAAAACATAAAAAAATGCCTGTTTTTTGACGCGAGAACTTCTTTCTCTCGATTAGTATGTACATTGGTAACCAGTTTGACATTCTTGGTTTACGAAACACCGTCATTTTTCATTCGCTAATAACTACGAGACTAAAAATGCGAGAACAACGGTTGAGGTCACAGTGGATGGAGCATATTAGTACGTAGTTATTGTGCGGTGTTTGTTTTGCCAGTAACGTCATCGAGCTAGTGTAAGCGCCTACGCGGGATTGTTGTTTTTAGCGTTGCGTAAAGTTATTTATGAGTGTGGCGTCAGAACGCGTTAAGCCAGGAAGTTGATTTGGATGTCATTGCAAAGGACTTGAAAGGAAGTACCAGGACCTAAACTGAAACAATAAAAATATTGGCCGAAATATAAATAAAAATTGGTATGAATTTGAAAATGGAAAAAAGTGAAAGATATCGTCTCATATGAGTCGTATATATGCACCGAATTGTAAAAAACTCCGCAAAACAATAAACTTGTGATTTATCTATTCTGTAACCCTACTACTATATATAATGATTGTATTTAAGAGATTAATAATTAAAGAACATATTAGTACGAAACAATTATTATAATTTTTTTGACGTGAAAACGTATTTTCGCACGTTAATTACGCTGATAGCCAGTCAAATATATACAGTCAGAATTCAATCGCTAATAACTACGACGCTCAAAATGCGATAACAATGATCGAGGACCCTTTGCATAGAGCGTGCTTGTACGTGTTTATCGTGCAGCGTTTGCTTTGCCCGTGAAGTCATCGGGCTAGTGTAAGCGCTTACGCATGATTGTTGTTGATTAACGTTGGGTAAAACTATAAATTAGTGAAGCATGAGAACGCGTTAGGACGTAGATTTGTTTGCCATTGCAGAGAACTTTGAAAGAGCTATGAGGACCTAAAGTAAAGTAGCAAACACATTTGCCGAAATAAAAGTAAAAAACGGTATCAAATTGAAAACTGAGGAAAATCAAAAAAACATAAATATGTGTCATATATATTGCGGAATTGATTGTATATGCATTTTACATAATATCGTTTTCGACATCGCCTCGCAGCCATCTGTTAGACTCGCATAATTATAAACTAAAGTCTCGAAAAGCTTTTGGTAATTGTTGGAGTGAAAATAGGAACAGATCCATTTTTGGCCACTCTAAGGGAATGCACGGGACAAACTTTGGCAGATTTTGTGGGTGCAAAGTGAACATTTTGCGTGTTTTTTCTAGATCTGGTGCTAACGCGGAGCTATCATCGTCTACAGCTGAATTGTGTTTGTTTACATGTCTGATCGTTGCATGCTATAATACATCAGAATTGGTAAGAAAAATTTGTTTCCTGGAACCTAAAGAAGCAAAGATCCGAAACGTCATTAGCCCATATGAAATGATGCATATTACCTCATCTCATAAAACACCTCATGATGTGCCTTTCGTCGAAGCGTTACCCTCGCAAAAACCGAGCATCTTGCGTCTATTATTTAATTTATATGTTCACCTGCTGATTAAAATTTACCTTGTTTGATGTACTGTAAACTCCCACCCCCACCCACCGAATACCATCGCTAGCAATTACTTATTTGCTCGTGACACCTCCTTTCTCTATCAACAAAATCGGTATTTGTTTCATAAATTTGAAGTATATTTTTTCATTCAAAAGATGTGCGCTGTCAAGCGTTAATTTTTTCTGTTAGAACGCAAAATAAACGAACTTTGTGATTCAGCATTTAAAAACCTTGAGTCTGCAATCATACTTTGGCGCCTTTTTAACACGTCAGCACAATTTTTTAGTCAAAAACATGCAATCATAAAATAGCATTCTACGTACGGACGTTTTACTATCATATTTCGCGCTATTGACGTTGCCCGTTGTTTACAAAATACGTTATTTTATTTAATAATCGCAACTCTATAACTGATAAATAACCTCTGATCTCACCTCTTACAGATATTAGAAACACTGGGCCTGAATATCAGAAACACTGAGTAAGTGAAATACGTCTTTAAGTGATACAAAATCTTAGGTCCCTTGGGATCCCAGCGACGCGATCCCTATTCACTGGCGCAGACACGTCGTAAAAGAAATGTTTTATTTTTTCAAGGGGTATCTTTTACCTTTATTAATAATATTTATCAAACTTTGTTATTTATATGGTAACCACTAACTGGTAACTTACTTACTATTTTAATTAATACAGAAAATAATAAACTCACATTAGTGACTTGTGAATTAGTGACATTAGTGAAATAATAAACTCACATATTTGTTTGAAGGTTTTCTACAGACTCGGTTCTAAGGAACCAATGGAAAGAAAAAATAAATCGTGCTGATCGTGTGCTGACGAAACATACTCCTGGTTGCTCATTAAATTCTTTGTCAGACGCTTTAATTCGTTTCGCCAGCAGCATTATTTCACATACATTGCAATTTCAATATTTGAATTGATTTATTCTCCTTTATTAGCAGAAAGAATGCACTTAATACTAAACAGTACCCAACGCCGGAAATTTTAACATTAAATATACTCGAAATATTAATTTGGTTTCTTTTAATATCCATTGATTTCCCAACAGATGAAAGTGTAACACAATTAAACTAAAATGTATGCAACATAAAATATTCAATATATTTTATGATATTAACTTTTTTTCTTTTTTACGACTGCAAAGTAGCTAACATTTCTGGTTCTCCAGCTGATGAAAGTGTAATACAATCAACATCAAATGTATATGATGTAAAATATGTAGCATAGTATGTAAATACATATATACAAATATGTAATGTAATGTATGTGATGTAAAATATGTTTGTGATATAATATAATTTTTTATACTAAATTTTTAGTTTATCACAATGACCGTCATGATAAATTTGCTCTTTTTAATTTTAGAAAACTCCACTCCTTAAAATAAGAGAATTAAGAAAAAATATAATGTGCAATTTTTCAAAATAATCTGCGATTCTGGCCACTTTCGTTAAGAAAGTTAAAAGATTTGGTTTCTAACAGAATTCTTTAAGTTGGTATTCTGGCCAAAATTTACTCTCAAATCTGTTACGAAACCGGTTTTGTTCCAAATCTCTCAACTTTCTTAACAAAAAACCTTTTACGTTTAAGTTGAAGAATTTCGGGTCTGTTACGTTAAAGGATCTTTAACAAAAATCTGTTAACTTTTGGCACCCAGAATACCAATTTCGACCGTAACTAAACTTTTCGAATTCCAACAACAAATTACATGGGTTGTCAAATTAACAGAATCTGTTAAGTGTGCACAGAATTGCCCCGAATGGCCCCTCTATGTAACTGCTCAACTACTTTCCCACACAAAGGCAAAAATACCAACACCAATATGCGCTATTATCTAGATTTGCCTTCAACTCATTGTTTAATAGAGTAGTTTCTTGCTCATAGCCCTGACGATAAAAGTCTACCATAAACAAGTTCGATCCTGACTTCCTTTAAACAAATGCAACAACCATCGCCGCTAGTTCACCTACTTGAGAATTGTTTAGCGAGGAAAGCCCTCACCGCCCTACTAAAATATGGTGAAGCACCGTCTTGTTCGAGCCACAAATTTCTTTTAGTCTGTAGGACATTTTCTTCCAATAATTCTTTGTAATTTTCATACAAATTTAGATATCAATCGCTCTAAAACCTCTCAAATAGTATCAATATCAACTGGTTTTTAATCATACTAGGGGGGGCGCCCCCTGCTCGCTACGATCGCCCCCCCGTCGCTATGCTCACTCTAATAGCTCGCGCATGGCTTTCCATACACAGTAGCATTATCAGTAAACAGGTGATTTAGTTCAGACTGCAGTAGCAATCATTTAAGCTCTTTCAGCACGTCAACGTACAGATTTATTGAATGAGGCCCCAAAAAGATCTTAAAGTTCCTCATAAACAACACTTTTTTAATAATTTTTTGCTCGTAGCAGCTAAGCAAAGCATTCTAGGAAGTTTATATCTATGTTCATTCCCCATTATTTTGCCATTTCCCAGTTTTTGGCCATACATCATATTTCTCTAAATTATGTTTTTAATTGTGGGTCCATAGAAATATTAGGATATATGATAAAATTCAGAATTTTGCTTGCTTTCCATAAAAATTCGTGAAAGATAAGTACGCGTTTTCTAAAGATAACTTTAAAATTATGACTTTCTCTAATTTTTTATATAAAATTTGCATATATTTTTATCACATTAGCAAAAAATAATGGTATAAGCAAACGATGGCTTTAAATTTATCTGTGGTAATGCATCCATATTATTGTCTGTGGCCGTATGTTCATTGTTTTGGCTTTTGTCTGGAAGAATGCAATTTTATTAGCCTTCTTCAAGGCAAAAAGCTAAAGAATGAACATACGCCTATTGTCTGTGATATGGCTGCATTTGCTCCTCACCCCTCACATTATCATTTGGAAAGATAAAACGTTTGAGTGGAAAGAATACACGTATTTGTCATAAATGGTAGGTTATTCAGTCGAACGTATGATCTATGCCAATGATAATCTTAAATAAGTACATATGTTCTATATTTTGATTTTTTCGTAGAGGCACAGACAATAACTATCCAGATGTCGCGATCCCATAGATGGCTTCGTACCCAATTTTTTGCAACAGCAGACACGTAAGAGCAGACAAATGACGCATGGAACGTATGTGCTTTGGAACGACTGCAACGTCTGAAGGACAGACAATGCGCTCTGAGAGCGAATTTTTCTTGTAGCTGGTGTTTGATTGTCATTATGGCAAAGGGTCATCGCAATAAGGGGAAAAGGGGCTGAAAGAAATTTTCGCGGAGCAAATAGATTTTTGGATTTTCTGAAATTTTCAATAAAAAATACAAACAAAAATCATGTGTATGTGTACAATTGGTGAGTAAAATTTACTCACGTACACAAAAATACACTCAAAAATTTCTGCTTTTGGTACAGAAAACGGAAATTTTTGTGTGTATTAGTGTTTTTGGTACATTTGATAAGAAAATATGCAAATTTTATATCAAAAACCGTTGGAAATTGCAAATTTTATGGATATTTCCAGAAAAAGCGAGATTTACTTCCACGAATACTTCCGGAAAACGCGGAAAAATCAGAATTTTATCATATTCCCTAACTTTTCTATGGACATACCTTTAAAAACACAATTTAGAGAAATATGATACATATCAAAAAGATAGGAAATGATAAAATAATGGGATTCAAGCATACATATTAGCCCCCTAGGAAGCTTAGTTTAGCCGCTACGAGAAAAAACAGTTGAAAATTCAAAATTTGAATTTTGTATGCAGACACCTGTAAAAACTAACGATAGAGGAATATGATGTATGGAAGAAAGTTAGGATATGTCAAAATAGTGGGAGACAGTCATACATATAAGACCTCTATGAAGCTTAGTTTAGCCACTGCAACCAAAAAACTGTTAGAAATTCAAAATCTAAACTTTATCATATTTCCCAACTTTTGTTTGCATAATTTTAAAATCTTAATTTAGAGCAAAATGATGTAGGAGAAAAGGATATAAAATAGAAAAATAATGGGGGTCGGTTATACATATGAACCTCCAAGGATGCTTCGTTTAACCGCTGCGAGCAAAAAACCGTTAAAAATTCAAAATTTGAATTTTGTATGGACACACCTTTAAAAACTCACTTTAGAGGAATATGATGTATGAAAGAAATGTAGGAAACGTCAAAATAGTGGGGGCCGGTCATACTTAGGAGCCCTCTAAGAAGCTTAGTTTAGCCATTACAAGCAAAAAACTGTAAAAAATTCAAAATCTGAATTTTATAATATTTCTTAGTTTTTGCATACACTTTTGAAAACTGAATCTACCGAAAAAAGATGTATAAGACAAACATAGTAAATGACAAAATAGTGGGGGTCGGTGATACATATGAGACCGCGAGGATCCATAGTTAAGACGCTACGTTACGAAAACTGTTACAAATTCAAAATCTAAACTTTATCATGTTCCTCAGCTTTTTTCCGCGCACCTTCAAAACCTCATTTTAGAGAAAAATAGTTTATGAAAGAAAATTATAAAATAAAAAAATAATGGGGGTCGGTCGTACATATGAACTTCCTAGGATGCTTCGTTAAGCCGGTACGGGGCAAAATCTGCTAAAAATGCAAAATTTGAATTTTATCATATTTCTCAACTTTTGTCTGCACACCTTGAAAAATTCAGTTTAGAGAAAAATAGTGTATGAATAAAAGGTAGAAAATAGAAAAATAATGGGGGTCGGTCATACATATGAACCCTCTAGGACGCTTAGTTTAGCCGCTATGAGCGGAAAACCGTTAAAAAATCAAATTTTTACCGGAAAAACCCCCTAAAAACCGGAAGAAAGTTGTTTAATTTTTGAGTCCGGGAAATAATGACGTTTTTTAACATAAAATTCATAAATTTACATGTAATTTTGAATTAAAAATCTCCTGCTACGGGTTCAATGAACCTAAATAGTGTTTCTACCAAAGCAAAGGGATTGTTGTTGTTGCTGGAGTGGAAGGAAACAAAATTCGATTCGAATTCTCGAAAATCGAATTTATGTACCACTACATAGCCAACAGTCCCTTTGGTGGTGTGTGTAGGTACCTTTATGACCCATTTCCTTGAAAACCGGTTCCCATTTCGCTCAAAACAGGTTTTTACTCCCTAAAAATTTAAAAATGTCTCTAGAGTCCGAATGAGCGTTGCAGTCACCAAAAACACATACCCTGCAGCGTCATTTTCATCCGTCATTTCATGACTGCGTCAGAAAAAATTGGGTACACAGTCATGTATGGGATCGCGACATCTGGTAAGTTATTGTCTGTGGTAGAGGAATGCAATTATATGTTAATTTTTTTTGGTTTGTGTCCCCAGTAGAAGATTGATCCATTTGGTTTGATTTTCAACTAATTAAGTACTTGCCATTTATTAGGGACACAAACCAAAAATCATCATATGGTTGCATATGTTCAGGCAAAAATCAAAACAATCACACGCATGCATTCTTCCCAAGAACATCATCTACGCTATGGGTGTGCTCAACTTACACATACTATCCCATTGAATTTTTTAATTTCAATTTAAAATTAAACTTATTTATAATTAAATTTAAGTAAAAAAATTAAGTGATGCACATAGAGGAAGAATTAATCTTTCGAATGGTATAATTTTTATCCAGTTAAGTCCACCTGGTTTCCTGTAAAAGGGATAACAAAAAAATGTGTCGCCTATTTATATATAGATTTGCTCCCATACCTCGTCCAAACGACGAATTGTTCGAACCACTTGTTTAATGATGTTAAAGAATTCACACGCACCGTACGCCGGCGTAAACAGTTGCCCAGTTGCAAATTTTAAAAATGACGTCAGAAAATTAATATTAGATCGTTATTAATAGAGTATTTATCGTATGTATTAAGATCGCGTAAAAAAAATAATTATCATAATTCAATTCTTCGGAAGAAAATAAAAGTAACAAGGAATAAAGACTGACTTTGACGACGAAGTGGTTTGCAACCTGTTCACACGCACCGAATCATTAGGTCGAACCACTTGCCGCGTTCCATTTACACTGGCAAAGTACCTGGCTAGTCTGTATATATTGACAAGCCACGAAGTAGGCTTCGTCGATGTGGGAAGAATAGGCTGACTACTATCGATATTTCATGTTGTGAAGTACGGGAAATTCTTCGCGTTTGTTGTTTTTCCCGCGAATGTGATGTAATTAGTATTTATGTGTTTTATATGTTTATTTTATATAAAATGTAGATCAAGTGTTATTGCTAAAGTATTTTTAATCAATATAAAAAAAAATCTAAATCGGAAAAACCGCAAGACGCGCATATAATCGAATTTTGTCGGCGGTATGAACTTTGACGCTCTTTGTTTTGGCGGAAAACATATTCATACAATTAATTGTTTGTGATTCTAAAATTGTGAAATCATATTTTTCTTACTAATAACATAATAATAAAAAAATAATTTATTGTGATGTTGGGAAGATAAAATAAATTATAATTAAATTTAATTAATTTAATTGCTGGTAAGAAATTATTTGTAATATTTCAAATTATGAAAACCAATAAAAATTAAGGGTTCCTTTATTAGATTTTTCAGATACAGTTTCTTCAAATTTTATTTTTATGCCTTATAATTTTATTTTTTTTATTATATTTTGTTCATTTCTCACTTTTTTGTTTTATATTTCGTATATATAGTGTCCTTTTGGTGTGAATCTTCCTATCACGTATTTCGTTAGTAAAGCTTTGTATCTACGAATGCATTTTCCCATCAAATTTAATTTTATTCTATTTTTTAATTGGTATATATTCATTAATACTTATTTCTATGCGAGTATATTCATTTTCTTAAATAATAACATTCATTGAATTAAGAAAAAAGTGATTTTATTATAAAATATTTGAGTTTTTCAAAACTTCAAATTATATATTCTTCGCCATGGCACTCAGTCTACTTTGCCTATGAGCGTGGTAATAAGAAAGTCTACTTCATGGCTTGTACTAACTACAGAGGGTTTTGCTGGTGGCAACATACCCTTGCTCTTGTAGTAGATTGCCAGTGGTCAGATTTTCGCTAGATGGCTTTTGCTTATTTTGGTATTTTGAATTGAAATTGAATTGAATTTTCACAAAAAAGAAGGAAGTAGCAATCATTTAACTTTATTCACTCTTTTGTAGAAAAATTTAAACTCCAAAATCTAAATTTTATTCCGTAACAAAAAACTTGAAACAGAAAATTCAGATTAGTTTTTGCCATTGTACCAAAAAGTGTGTTCCGTTTCCACTCGCAAGTACTTGGGAACGAATTTTGCGGTTAAATGCAACGCAGCAACTAGGTCGGGATTAAAAGTGCGAACCAATTCGTCGAGATATTTTCCATTTACACGGTCGAATAAGTGGTTCGACGCAGCTGTTCGGCGCGAGTGGACGAGGTAAGGGGCCACCCATAAACTACGTAACGTGTTTTTCATCATTTTTTCACCCATCTCTCCCCCCAGGTAACGCTATGTAGATATTTTGAAGACCCTCCCTGTCCTAAATATGGTTTGTTACTTAACTTTTAATCCCAAAAAATAATTAAATTAGTCAAACTATGAAAATAAATATGAGCAGTTTCTAATTAATCACATTTCTTTACATTAGCTTTATCCAATGAAAAAATAAAATAAATAATGAAATAATAATAGTAAATAATCACACATTTGCAACATACTAGCTTTTTTTCCCTTCTTTCTAATTGTTGCAACTATGCCAAAAATGCTCGAAAGTTTTATGACTGCTTGAATATGGAATCATTCCATGAATTTATTGTAAGAGAAGAGTCACAATACAATAGCTTTAACATTACCCTAACATATATGCGATGTATGCGACCTACGTCAAAGCCTGTAAATCTTTGCTCTTGAGAAGAAATAAGACCTTATGAAAACTAAGCAAATTTCCAAACTAACCAATCTAAAAGAATTTTCAGATGGCATGCACGTGGTGACTTTTTACATACGTACAATTTATTTCTTACAAATGTAGCAAATATAAGAAAAATGTGTATCAGCGTTACGTAACATCAGGTCGCACCGACCCTCCTCCCCCCGTAACAGCGTATAACATGAGGGCATACCCCTCCCCTACTGTAGAGAGAGTTACGTGGTTTGTGAATTGTCCCTAATTGATTGAAGAATAAGTTTTGATGAAACAAAGATTCACGAATTGTGACTTAATTTCGTGAGCCTTATTTTCCTCATTTCCAAAGTTAGTTATTCCTCATTTCCAAAGTTGATTGCGACACACTGTACTTACTTACGTTTAGAGATGTAAAAAGTACTCGAAAATGAGTTATCGAATAAATTCGTTACTCGATGTGCGATTCGTTATATCCGTATCGTTACTGATTACTCCCCCTCGAACAATTTTCGAAACATCACTATCTCCATAGAACCTACCAGTTACATTCATTTGCATTAAAAAATAGTATTACTTTATTCCGTAATCTAATGGGATATGTATTCGCATCCATATTCGTTACTCAAAAAACGAATAACTTGCCATTGAAATCTTCATACAAATATACTCGAATAAATGTAACGCATTATACCGAATCGTTATCCAAATCCATGTTCGTTATTCAGTGAAAGAATAATTTTCCATTGAAATCTCCATACAAAAATCCATATTAAAATCCTGGAATAAATTTAGCGAATACTACCGAATGGGTATCAGGATCAATATTTGTTACATAGTAATCGAGCATTTTCCATTCAAATATACTCGAGTACTTGATTCGATTCGACTCATTCCTAACCAGCCCACCCTCCAGTATGGATGTAACAGTGTGCATCGAAAGCCAATCGTTCTCTCGCGAACGTTACGACCCTCTCTCTCATCCATGCATCCATAATCTCTCTTTCATGTTAAAGAAAGAGACTAAGCGGTAAAGGTGCCTACAAACGGTCATATTTCTATGATGTTTCATGATATACATGTAGAAAAATATATGATGATGCTGCACAGGGTATATGATGAAAAAATCTGACATATTTCTCTGATGAAACATCATTTATATGACATATAAATATATCAGATAATATGATTGCGTGGACGATTCATCAGATATTCCATATCCTGGCATATGGAAACAATTTTTTTTTTCTTTTCATAAAAACGAAGAACACTTAATTAGTACCATAACATTTTTTCGTTTTTGTGTTTTTTAGGCTATTTATGCCAGGGAAAAATTAATTTAACCCTTAAACCTTACCTTGGGGTCCAACAGACCCCATTCGATGAACTTAAATATTAATATTTTTTTTGTCCTGTCGTGTGAACTGCAAAAATTGCTTTGTCGCATTTTTACATCATACAAAAATTTAGATCATTTATTTCGTCCATTTTTCAAAAATTTATGTAGACAGTTCATCAGATAATATGTCAGATATATGATATGAGACATATACATATGTCTTATAATATGATGTATTTTTCTTTGATCGTCTGTAGCCACCTTAACCACAACTTTCTAAGATTGGCTGACTATTTTGTACTGATCACAAACTCTTGTTCCTATAATTAGTATTCCATTGAACCAACATATCCTATTTAATAAACTTTCCAACTAATTTAAAAGTTATTTAAAGTGCAATACATTTCATCGGTTCCTTCCTTTTTCACGCCTTTTGTCGCACAATTGCCCCTGGAACCACTATAAAACTTTTGCGCACATTTACCCAATTATTGTGGAATTGAGAGAGAAGCGAAAACTTCAATCTTGAATTTCTTTGAACAGACTTGAACTGCCTACGCTTCGAATTACTACAATGTTATAAAAATTCAATACATACTTTAGAACTGGACATACATACTATGTATGGACATATAGAACTGGAAGCGAGAGAAATTATAGTTTATCTATCTTGACTTTCGTGAAACGAAAATATGAGTTATCCAGAGTTTACCCACAAATTTTGTGTTAAATTTATCTCTCCATTGTTTGTGAAACCGGGTATTAATGTGTTTTTTATTTACTCTGCCTTGGCCAAAGTTTTATATATATAGATATGTATATATAAAACTACGAAAATATTGCATTTGAGTAATAAAGAAAAGTTCTTAAATCGGTGATTTCTTTTTTTCGCACCTCCTGCCTCTTTCTTTTTTCAAGCGTTGATTTAAAAAAACAAGGATTGTTCTGGATGTTCAAGAATTTAATATACTTTGGAAAATATTTGTTACTTTGAAATACTGCCGTTTTTTTTCCTTTGCTACGTGAAGAAGCATGAACTTTTGCGTGATTAATAACAATTCGCACGTTAATGTTATTGAATAGGTTCCCCCTTATTTATCTCCATTCCATTTTAGTTTATAGGACTATCGGTACAACGCATGCAACCCATTCTAATTATTGAAAAGTGGAAGGGCTGTAAAATGGATATTTTTAAGCGAAGCATTTTCTGTTTTGAAACAACTGAAGTTAAATGTAACTGAAGGGACGTGTATTATACATTGCAACAACAAAATATGAATTGGGTCAAAAATTGGTGAGTAATTAATAATGGAACCACTTTTACTTCAAGAAACATTTAAAATTAAAAATGAATAATCTTTGAAGAAAATGGAGCGCTTTTATCTGAACTTTTTAAAGAAACACATTGATATCTAGAAGACCAATAAGTAAAAGTCATGCTCAATTGTGAAAACACGACTCAAAAAAAAAAATCAACAGGCCCAGTCAAGGTCCGCGCCTTAGATTTTCCGTGAAAACTTCGGGACAAAATTATGATAAGTGTTTCTTATTAGTATGTACTTAAATCAATGTCTCTTATACAATGTTTATATAGAGTAATACGGTGACAGAAATGATAAAGCACACGTTTTTTTTCGCCCCTTTTTTCATTTCTACTTTAATGCTGTCGTACCTCTGACATTTACTCGGCACTGGGCACTTTAGGTTTTTTGAAGTCGATTTGATGCGAGCTCTATTTGATTTGCCTTTTATTCAATTCGGCCCATATTTGCGACTCATATGAGACGATAACATAAATTTTTTTTCAATTTTCAATATTTTACCGATTTTTACATATATTTTGGCGAATATTTTTATTGTTTCACTTTAGGTCCTGGTATCTATTCTCAACCTCCTTACAATGACACCCGAACGAACGTCCTGCATTGTTGCGTTCTAACGCTACACTGATTTATAATTTTACGCAACGCTTATTTACAACAATCATGTGCAAGTAAACTAGCTCGATGACGTCACGCGCAAAGCGAATGCTGCACAATAAATACGTATAGGAATTCTCGATCCATTGTGACATCAACAGTTGTTATAGTATTATTAGCCTCGTAGGTATTAGCGATTGAAATATGACGGCGTTTTGTAACACAAGAAAGTTAGACTGGCTACCAATGTACATACTCAATGAGAAGAAAGAAGTTTTCACGTCAATAAATCTAAGGAAATCATAGAGTATCACAGTTCCTTACCGCAATGGATATCTGATATCAAAAAACCAAAATTTTTACGTCTGTGATCGATCAAGTTGTCCAGTTGAACTTTCTAAATATAAATGGAAAATGTATGGAATAGAATCCTTCGGGGAATACTTGAAACTTGAAAGGTTTTTTTGTAAAATTACTCTTATTAAAAGAATTAGGAATATGTAGTCCGAGAATGTAGATTTAGGATGTTCGCAGTTCCAGCTCAACCAACTTCTCGAAGTGCGATATCAAATTTGGCTGAGGTTATCAAGTTTAATATCACATACATACACAATATCTAGTTAGGTTTTATGAGCTGCTTTTTCGTGATTATTTTCTTATATACGCTGTTACCTGGATATATGTGCCACAAACAGTGTATCATATTGGCAACACTATTGTCAATCTGAGCTAACTTCGCAGTTGGGTGAGTCTGTCAACGAAATTTTGGAAGAAAAAGTAAAATGCCAAAAGGAAATAATAATGTGAGATCAGGTGGCAAACAGAAGAGTCAACCAATGGTGAGTGGTTTGGAGTTTGATTTAGTGCAGAAAATGAGAAAAAGAGATTCACAACAAAAGTGATAGTGGTCAATATTAATATGGAGTCAGGAAAAAAAATAATTCGCGTAGTTTTGACTGTTTTAAGTTAGGAATAAATAGTTTCGGTTTTCTTGGTTACTCAAAATAATGGAGAATGGAGTGGAGTAAGATGTTTTATGCTAGCAGAGTTGTAGTTCGCAAATGCTCGAACACAAGGTTTAGCCGAAATTATGAAAGGAGCTCTATAAATTCTCACCATAGAGTCCAGAATTAGAGCTGGTGACATATTCAAGGGAGTTGTGACATATAATTTACTATAAAATTATTTGTTGTGAATAGGAGAATTTGTTAAATTTATATAAGTATTATATAAGTTAGAGTTATAAATGATATGAGTTATAAACTGTTAAACGTTTTAGGGACGAACAACGAAAGGAGGAAAAGGGAAGAAAGAAGCAACCGAAACGGCTAAAGGAGTTGGAGAGAAGGGAGTGGAGGTGAGGGTTCAAAAGGTGCAAACAACAGGATGATCCGTCATTCCTTAGAGCACGTTGTTAAGGAGAATGGAGAGAGCTTGGGATGACGTAGACTACGCGGGTTTGGAGACTTTATCTCTGGAGGGAGTGTCGTTGAGAAGAAATAATATCAAGGAGATATGGATGAAGATCGAGGAGTCTCATTTAGAATGTTTGTAAAAAGGTGAATGAGGTTGGAGTAGAGGAGTTGGAGAAACAGTTTTTCGAAGCCATGAAGAGAATAGAAAAGAAAATAGAGCAACTGAGCCCACAACCGGGAAGAGCCGCAGGAGAAAATAGAGGAGGAGAACAAGGAGGGCTGAAACAAGCTATTAGCCGAAGAAACAGCTAAACGGTGGGAGCTCCAGAGAACACCGGAGTGGCCAACAATAAAGGATATGTTGGAGTTTTTGGAAAACAGGCCAATGCGATTGGAAATACCTATGCAGGTATCGCAAACAAGAGAAGTAAGGAGAGTTTTAGAAGAGCGTAGAATGAATTTTCCTCAAACAGTAGGGACAGTTCAATAGGTGGTCCTAGAGCCGAAAGGAGTTACAGAGGAGGAAAGACAACCACCATGTGGATCGTGTGGTTCATCTACACACGGCACTCATGAGTGTTGGCAATACCTCAGCCCAAATTACAACGGGAGATGGGAATTTACAAGATAGCTTAAACACATCAGCACATAAAAAAGTTCCTATAGTACCATGGGCTGATCCGGAGTATTGGAGACCAAACGTAGTTCAAATCTCATTTGGAGCTAGTTTTTTAGCAAAGATAATTTTATTGGTATTCACTAGAAATTTGAATGGCACAGCATTATTAGAAACAACATTAGGAGTGATTATTTTTGGAGCGCATACTAATCAGATGGAGGAAGAGACTGGAGGTTTATATTCAGCTATTGAATACAAAGAAAATGAACAATTGGATAAATTATTGGAAACAGGATCAAATAGATAATGCATCTGAATTAACGGAGGAAGAAAGAACAGTTGAAAATAATTTTATGGAGATATACAAAAGAGATGATGAAAATTATCAAAGACTCCGGAGATGAGAGAAATTTATGTGGATAAAATGCCTGAATATATTCAAATAGGAGACATGGTACTAGCGAACACTATATCAAGAGTAGGAAAGTTGGTGTGTTATGTACCACATCATTGTGTGCCAAAAGATAATCGCATTGTATATAATGCTAGTTGCAAAACGGATAAAGGGGTCTCATCGAATGATATCTAAATGAAAGGAGCTAGATTACAAAAGAATCTGTCTGTTATAATGATGCATTTTCAGAGACATAAGATAGCAATTTATTGAGACATTAAAAGAATGTATTTACAAATGAAACTAGCATCACATCAGTAGAATTTACAAAGAATATTTTGCAGAGAGAATCAGAATTATTGAATTGGGTATAAAGATGGATCAAATATAAAAAGGATGTTGTTTTGAGTTAAGAAAATGGCAATCCAATAGCAATAGGTTAGTGAAGGCCATGAAATCAGAAAATGAAAACTGTAATTTTTTCTGAGGAGGAAAGAAGGTACAACCGTTTTAGGACTAAAATGGTTAAGAGAGGAGGACAAGCTCAAATTTGTGGTAAAAAATCAGGATATGGGAGTGGACATAAACAAGAGGAAAGCAGTGAGTCGTGTAGCACAGATATATGATCCTAATGGATACATATCACCTGTTATCATGATAGGAAAGTTGCTCATACAAGATTTAGAGAGGAAAAAAATTGATTAGGGTGAAAAGTTAACTGATGATTTGGAGAAAAGATGGAGGTAGTTTTGAAGAGATATAATATTTCACAAGGAGAATTTCACAATTGAGCGTTGGTTGAGAACAGGAGAAGATTCAAAAGTCAAATTTCATGAGTTTCCTCATAGTGGCGAGCCAGGACTAGGAGCTGTAATATATTTGAGAGTCACATGTTCCGGGTTACGTCAAAATCTCGAGTGGCACCATTAAAAGTTATGATGATGCCAAACTTAGAGTTATCAGCAGCGAACTTATTGTCACGATTAATAAAGGAGGTAATGGAGTCTATGGAGCTGCCAGAATCCAGGTATACTCTTTGGGTGGATTCTATTGGATAGAGAAAATACCAAGGGGGATGAAGACATTTATAGCAAATCGAGCATCGGCAAGCACTCAGATTTGCAAGCACTGACAGCAGGGGATTTCCTGGTTGGAGAACCACTAATCTTGCCTAATCTAGACGAGAAACCGAACACCAAAGGAGTCAGGCTGTTGAGGGAGCGACAAACCATTAGAAACCATTTTTGGAGAAGATGGCAAGAGGAGCATCTTACGACTTTACAGGAGCGCAAAAAATGGAGAAGCTACAAGGAGAACCTGAAAGTAGAGCAACTTGTTTTACTCAAAAGCGGAAACTATCCACCGGCAAGTTGGTTTTTAGGAAGGATCATTGAACTACTAACGAACAAAGACGGTCTAGAGCGCAGCGTTATAGTCCAAACCCAAACCAATCAATTGAGGAGAGCAGCCCAGAAGCTTTGTATTCTGCCTGTAGAAACGGAGTAATTGTAGTCTATAGTCATAAGCTAAGAATGTATTAATAAAGCGAGTATAGAAAACTAGAGGTTTTCCCCCGTACTGTACCATATTAGCAACCCTGTTGTCAATCCGAGCTAACTTCGCAGTTGGGTGAGTCTGTCAGACGCAATAATGGAGTGAGTGAGTGAAGAGGTATATACATATGTAGTTTGGTGGATGGAGTTTGTGCTTTATAATTTGGGGAATAAAAGTTGAATTTTTTAACCATTTTTCCGAACTCTTAAATTGTATTTTATTTATTTACTGGTTTTACCACTGACTATCGAACAAACAGCACAAAACGGCTCTTGCGAACAACAAATCACGATTTACGGACTCTTGGGAGAGTTAAACAACTAAGTCAACGACTTCACCATCTTTAATATTCGCTGGGATGATATATTGTAAAATGTTTTTTTCACTTACATTTCCATTTCCTTTAATTTTCGTAAACATCAGCCATAACCCTTGTAGGAATCTCAACCGACACATTAGGTAGTTATTTTCCGTTCAAGTTATAGAAGCAATTTCAATAAAAACGAGATATGTCAAGAAATTGCACCTGAAAGTAATCTCCAACAAAGATTGTTCCTAGTAATAATAATATTCGGGGCGATTCTGGCCACTTTCGTTAAGTTAGCAGATTTCTGTTAAGAAAGTTAACAAATTTGGTTTCTTACAGAATTCTTTGAGTTGGTATTCTGGCCAAAATTTATTTCAAATCTGTTACGAAACCGGTTTTGTTCAAAATTTTTCAACTTTCGTAACAAAAACCCTGTTACGTTTACGTTGAAGAATTTCGGGCCTGTTACGGTAAAGGGTTTTTAACAGTAAACTTGTTAACTTTTGGCACCCAGAATACCAATTTCGACCGTAACTAAACTTTTCAAAATCCAACAACAAATTACATGGGCTGTTAAATTAACGGAATCAGCTACGTGCGCACAGAATATCCCCCATTGTTCGCAAAAATAAAACCATTTGTAAACGTGTATTTTCTTGAATCAACATTTTCTTTCCTTGAAAGAACTGCAGAGAGAAATCAAACGTTCAAAAACAAGCTTTCAAATGCAGAAGCTAAAACCGAAAACAGCAAAAATATTAAAGGCGGTTGATATAAGAGCCACAGTGAGTGATTATTGCGTATCTATTCAATATAATTATTACAGATTGAATATTGTGTTAAGCTATAAATCTTCTATATGTAAACCTTTTTGTGAGCATGACTCCCAAATAAATTTTAAAGCCCCATCCAACCATCATTTATGTCATTTATTGCCGCCCAATTTGATGCGTTTGAGTCAAATTTTTTAGTGAGTAGAGTGAAACCTTGTACGAACGAAAGTGGCCTCCAAGGAAATGTCGGTTTTTTTTTCTCATTTCTCTGTCAACCGTTTTTTGCTACTCTCCGGAATACTGTGATCTAAATCCATGCAAAAAATTTAAGCACCATATACTACAACCGCAACAACCCTCAATTAGTGGTGAGCCAACTGGACCCTGTTTTTATGTTGAAATTTTTTGCGTTTCTTCTATTTGTTGAACGTTCATTTGTTGCATTCAATTTAATTTCTCACCGTTTAAACGAGTTGCTGTCGGGGAACATTTCAAAACAATTTGACAGCTAAACAAACGAATTAGTGGGAGTCATTTTGTACGTTATAATAACAAATTACCCCTGTTTCTGAATATGAACAAAGTTAACTGAGGTGAATCTAGCCTTTACCTTTGATTTCGAGACGAACATCTTCCGCGCCTGGGTGTATAGTTTTAAGTCTTAGAAGCTAGTGCTTCTTGAACTAATGTACGTATTGGACTTTCATCAACCTTGTCATAATTAATCAATCAATAAGTTTACTTTAAGGTTAAATTTTTTTGATTCCACTTGAAATGTGTTCTACGCAGCTATGTACCCACCGTTTTCCTGAGGATATCGTTTCGAAAAGAAACATTTATCGGAATGGAATACAGTAAAAATCTAAATATTCTAACTTTAAACGAAAAATAGAATGCCAGCAATATTTTTTTAGAGGGTTGAATGCGAACTTTATCGGTTTTAAAGTTCTAGACCATTCAACCCCCTCGCTAGAAAGCAGAATTACCGAATAAATGAAAAAAGTAAGAAAGCATTAACCAAAAAAAGATATAGATAGCCATGTCCATCGGCGAAGCAACTGTAATTAATGCTGAGTACTTGAGAAACCACGGGACAACAAATCAAAAAACAATCGCTAAAGAGATGAAAAATGAGCGGGCGGACATAGAGAATAATAAATAAGAAATTCAAAAAACGCTGATTGACTATAGCATTGCTGCTGCTATCTCTAAAGAATTTATAACCCTCTCATTTTCTGGAATTTAGGCAAGAGCAGAATAGGAAACACGAGGAAATGTAAAAACAGGAAACATCAAAATAAAGAAGGTATATTTTAAAACAATTGCATCGGAGCTAGAGAAACGTACCACAAATTTTCAGTTGCTCCTTAATCAAGACGGTTCATTGAAGGGGGAAAAAAGAATGCGAAAAATCATAAATGCCCTCTACTTACAACAATGCAAACGTGGTATTTCGTATTTAATCTTTCTTTTTTTTCAAATTACAATTACATCGTATTCGTTTTTTTCCTAGTTTGTGACGGGTATTTGGAACTGAAACTTTTCGGGACCATCGAAATTTAGGGATCATGTACCTAATCGGTGAAAGATCTCTAAATGTTTAATCAAGAGGTAAAAATAAAAATTAAAGAACAGGTGCCAAAATTCATAGATTCTGATAACTTTCGCAATGTTTCTAATTTAATGTGGTGACGCTTTAATTTCGCTTTAAGAATATTTACGCATACAAAAGAGCTGGAAGAATAGTGTCAATCAACCATAAACCTATATCCCTTTTAACATTCGTTAATCCGATAACATTCGAGTTCGACTTGACATGGTAGTATGTAGTTTGTAAAAATTCAATAGGACTGTTCACGTTCTTTTCGGGCTGACTAGACTTTACTCAAAGAAAATAGAAATGTTTGAACGGATTTCGCTCTGTTACTCAAATATAAAATTTCGCTCTGTTAAATAAAAGCTTTTGAGTAACATCCAGCAGAATTACACAAACATTTGACAGTTGTGACAGAATTTTTCAAGCACCTCGAGTTTACTCAACCAAATTTTGTCCACTAATATATTTCAGCCTCGAGCTCGTTTCCCCTCCATGATGTCACATGAAATTCTCTCAAAACTATTGCTTGGGAAAGAAACAAAACGCCAATCTTGAGATTGAAACATATTGCAATATGGTACGTGAACAACCCTAGTCTTACATCACTTTCTCCATAGTCCTTAGCTTTTACAAGCGTTTATACCTTTTTCATTGGAGTACTTGGCTCAAAAATTGATTGTTTTCAGTGGAATGAACCAGAGTGGAACGTTTGACATATGGATCACTATTAAGTAGCATACCATAATGGAAGTCACACATTTTTAAGCTTCGAAAATTATGAAAGGAAAAATTAAAGACAAATTGCTAACGTAGGCGAGTCGTTTTAAATGGTTTTCAACGCTCGATTTAGATATTTTTAAGTTCTCTGCGATCTCCCGTGTCGTTGAATGAAAGTTAGAATCGATTAATGTCTTTATTTTGTTCAGGCCAAGTTCGATTGGCCTTCCTGAACGTGGTGCATCTCGAACGTCTAAGGAACGAAACTTTGAAAACCAGTTTTGACAGTGGTGTTATTTCAAATCATCCTTACGATATACGTCACATATATTTTTTGTGTGCTTGCACAGCATTCTTCCCCTTCCGGAAGTAAAAAAGCAATATATGACGGTAAAGTTAATTTTGATTGTCCATTTTCAAATCGACGCCACACAATGTACACACTTACGAAAGGGCGTGTGCGAAACCATGCTATTTAAGTCTAATTTATTGGAATTTCATTGGAATTGTTCCAATGAGTTTCTAATATATTAGACAGGCTGTGCGAATTCATTTGCTTGTCTAAATTTTGAAATCTGGAATTTGAAGTTGTAGAAATTCGTGTTAAGAACTTTTTATATGTTTAAAATTAAAATTAAAATGAAAATGCTTTGTATGCAATTATTTATATTATTATTAATTTAAACTTCTTTGAAATCTTTAACTTAAATTTCTAATGTTTACAAATTCAAAAGACGCATCAGTCTAACTATTCAAAAGAACAACAACAAAATTTAGACTCCTTGAAATTAGTTAAGCATGCTCGAATAATCACTAAATCAAGAAGTACTAGAATTACCCAATTCGGGAAGCTAGAAGAAATCCCATTAGCATTTTGAAGATCCGAGTGAAGTTAGTTATATTTCAAGACAAATATATCCATCTTTTGCAAAAAAACGCAATGACTTTGTGACCAACCCAATAGTAATTATGTTCTTAAAATTACAAAATTACGTTCACTCGTCATTATAGTTTCAAGGTAAACATTTCACAAATCGAAATTTAATTGGCAGTTTTCTAAAGATTGATCGTAACTCCATGGGCTAAGTAAGAGGTGTATTCTATATTACTAATATAGGTTTTTCCTTTGTTGGTAGTTTAGCTGGAATAATATCTTTAAATATATAAAATAAGTTTACCTGTATGCAATCTTGTATGTTGTTGCACATGCGATAACTGCTTAAATCTTCTGTCGCAGTATGAACATTTGTACGGTTTCTCCCCAGTATGTACACGAATATGTTGCACTAATTGGTGATTACTTGAAAAACTTTTTAAGCACTGTTGGCATTGGTGCGGCTTAATTTCTGCACTTATACCACCACTTAAACCTACGCGTGGCATATGCTGAATTTGTTGCATGGCGTTTTTGTGCATAAATAACTGTAAAATGGAGTAAAAAATATCATTTTATTACTTATTACCATTATTATTAAAAGTATTCTTATACTAACATCCAAAATAATAGTCACAGAAATTGAAACGGAATTTTATTTGAATTGCAGCCATATCCACATCGAAAGCCATGTTTTCTTCACTCACTCAAACAATAGATTTGAGAAGATTTTATGTGACGCCATAGAGTGGAAACGAGCTCGAGATCGAAATATGTTACTCGACAAATTTGATCGAGTAAAGTCGAGGTGCTTGGATAAATGTTTCACAACTGTCAAAGTTGTCAAATTTCAAGTGATTCTGCTGGATGTTACTCAAAAGCGTTTTTTTTACAATTTGAGTAACAGATAGAAATCGTCTCAAACTGCAAAGTTTCATTCTAGTAAACCAAGGACATCAAGCTGTACTAGTCTGCTCCTTCATGTACTGATAAGGGGGAAGAAGTCGAGCCGTATGTCATCGAATCTCACGTGGGGGAAAGAGGAGTGTCATCAAATATAACGTATTTTTTTTACTCAATAGATATGTTTATAAATACAAAATAGTATTGGGTTATTTATACATAGCTAGGAGTTTGGTTTCAAATGGGAAATTCGACTGAGTTCACAAAGCCTCTTTCAATTCGATCTAAGAACACTAGATATCGGACCAATAATATGTTCTTTTAATCGCGAGAAAAGTCGTTTTGAATAAGGCAAATGCGTAAAAAGTATATAAATTTAATTGAATTCATTTAGCTCATTCTTTACTTCCAAAAAAACTTCTCTACGTCTTAAATTTTAATAATGTCGTAAGAACTTATTGGTAACGCCCCATGTTGCACCGCTAGCTTTTTCCATATCAACATTAATTTTTAATTTAAAACGGTTTGAAATTATTTTAAATAATTAAATCAATAATAAAATGGCTCTCAATGATGTAGTATGTACTAAAGACGTGGACCTACAAATTGATGTTATCAAGTATATAGTTCAAGTAAGTAAGGGTGGAGCGCACCACTCCAATTGGAGTTGTTCCATCCCGGGTAGGAATTGCCAGTGTTAACCAACTTGCCAACTTCGGTCCTGGCTTGGCAAACCAAGCCTTGGCTAGTTAGCTTTGGTTTAAGTCTGGCCCAGTTGCAAATGCCATAATTGAACCAAGACTCAATACTTCATACGAAGAAGTGATAATTAACCTTGGTTTAAGTCTGGCCCAGTTGCAAATGCCCGAATTGAACCAAGGCTCCATACTTCTTATGAAGAATTGGTATGAATTGTTATCTATTATTAGATTATTAGATATATTAGAAGAATATTATATGAATCTGGGTAACAAATTATGCACTTTTGCAATTCATACATATATTTGAAAGCATTTCATTTGCTCAAGAGTACGTCCAAAAATATTTTGTGAACTCTTCTTATTTTTTTTCGTTAGGATACATTCATAATCCCTTCGAGCGTACACATTGCAAGTATTTTCTGAACGTCACACACGTAGTGAATTTTTAATTTAAATAATAAATTTATGCATTATTGAATTTAATCGTAATAATTAATCAATATGTTGACCAGACGATCAAGGCCATACTTTGAGAAAATAAAAAACGCCCGTCTAATATGTATAGTATTGTATTGAAGTGTCCTACAAAAAAAAAGGATCTTTAAAATTGTTTGCACGTTTTCTTTTCTTGCGCAAGAAATTTTAAAGATCCCTTTTTTTCAGGCATGAGTTTAGGTGTGGTCCTTCAGATTTAGAACGGGTAATTACTTCCACATTTCTTGAAAAGGAGAGAAATGTGCAGTTACCCGTCCTTGGTCGATTTTTAGTTTTCACACTTATTGTTTTTTTGTGCGTGCGTGGTTTTGTCGTTAGTATGTTTCGGTTATTTTGCTATCGAATTCCAGCGTCACATAACTAAATATATGCCGTGCCGTTTTCAGTTTTGTGTTGACTATTGAGTGTGACAGTGCATTCAGTTTTCATCTTAGTGAAAGAATAGTGAAAAAGTAAGTATTTAGCATTTAATAATAAGAATTTATATGGTTAATATAATAAAAACATTTCGTTTTCAGCATGGAAGGATATAGGTACATCTGAAGCTGCGTACGAATGCAACATGACGAACGAACACATTAGGCGCTAAAACTAGCACAATAAACAATTGAATAAAAATAGGCGCGAAGAGAAAAAATACGATAGTAAGTAAGTACGCCAATTAGTAACTTTTGATTTGAAATATCTTTTGATTAACCAACAAATAATTAATATATCAATATAATTAATTATTATTTTTTTTCAATATTTCAGAAATTATTATTTGCTACCGCAACTACGGGATCCTCTTATTGTGCAGTGCAGATCGGGAGGGTGCGTAAAGCGTCTACGTTGATTTATGAATATATATGATTTTATTATAATAGATAAGTTTCATTTTAATAGAATGTAACTTCTATTTGTAAATTTGTAAATATTTTCTTGTAATCGACATTTTCATTTTTATATATGAATCCGCTTCACCAATGCAAGTTTGGCCAACGATTGGCTCACCAACCTTGATCCGCTCTTGGTTTACCAAACCTGGCCGAAGCTTCGTTTGCCGGACTTGGCTCAAATTTGCTGTGACAGACTTGGCCCGACATTGGTTTGCCAGAGTTGGTCCGAAGTTGGCTTCCCTGTCTTGGCCCTAGGACATCATTCCAGAGTTAATCCAAACTTGGACCAGCGCGGAATGCCAAGCCTGGCCCAAATTTAAATCGTCTTGGTTCGAATTTGGCCCACGATAGGTCCATTAGCTAGTTCCTACCCGGGATTGGATACCCGTTTAGTTGATTAAATCCTTCCTTCTATAATTCGGTCCCATCTTCCCTATGTCGTTAAGCGTTTTTACCTCTGAGGAAAGTTCCTTATGAGTTGACCATCTACTGCCGCTATTTCTTACAGCTTCCCGAAATCCAAATGTTTCCCCAAAGCACGCAGTATTCTCTGGTCGACACTCTGGTCTTTGAACTCGAGAATGGCTTAGTTGCTACCAAACTCGTCGTCTTTTCGCACGAATTCTAGGCCAAAGTAGTCTAGAGTTGAAGCAATCAATTATCACTGTTGATCCATCCCTCGTCATTTTATTTTCGAATTAATGCGACATCTTCATCTGCGGCTTTGTGGGGCTTTCCACTTCTGCGCATTTATCTCTGGTACTCAGCATTACCCGTTTGTTTGCCCATTTGTACACATCTACACCGCTGTGTCCAGGTACCCATCAGAGCTTGACATTGTCATGAATTCATGAGAGCACTCCAAGGGAACTTATCACTATGTAGTCTATCTTTCTAACAATATTTGTTACTTGTTCACGTACCCAACAATCGGTTGTCATCTACTTTATTGCGAGATGATTATTGGAGTTGATTATTATTAGTTTATATCACGAATTTTTGCATGAATTTGGCATTATTTCGGCCCCATTTCGGCGTCTATCTACGCATATTATATAAGCCGCAGATATAAAGCCGAAATTTATTTACTTTCGGTTTGACATTCAATTTAAAGTTTACTGTAGAACATTTTTAGAGGCCATAATGATGCCCAAACGGGGCCGATTGTGTGTACGATATGAAGATTGAAAATATTTCAGTAATAAATTAGTAATTTTAAACAATCCACTGTTGATTTTCCTTTTATTTTAGAGGCCGAAGTGTCAATTAGGCCCCGTTTCGCTGTGAATCCTGCATTTTGTTTATTATCTCGACTCCATTTTGGCGTCATTTCTGCCTGTATTTATATCCGGAGTCACCCAATCCGGAATATGCGGTTTGTCCGGGACTGCCGGCTTATTTTGTGTGGACCCAACAGAATCTACGAATATCAATAATCACTTGTTAGGCGAGTAAAATTTATGATTTATGTTTGTTTATGTTTTCAGTTTTACGATCTAAGACTCAAGTGCGTAGAGAAAATAAAACTGAAAAATTTATAAGCCAAAATTTTTTCGACAGAGAATTTATGAACCATTTATACGTAAACTCATAAGCGATTTTACGAGATTACCAAATCTGTGCCCAAAATAAGAATAATACTTTAGTTGGTTCAAAATATTTTGAAAGAGTGAGTTTATCAGCGATTATTTTATCCGTGTTCTTTTCATAATTTGAAATCAAAATTTAAAAAAATTTTGCAAACTACAGCTGATCCACGATATCAATAAGGTGTGTGTGTGTGATTAAGTCTCATAAGTGTGCGAGCGATTGTGTATTTTGGAGTACTGTTGTTAGTTCGGGAACCCTGTTCTTTGAGTGTGTCCAAGTACGAAAACAGTACTGTGGTTTGTCCGGCAACTTAATTAAAAGAAAAGGAATGTCCGCAGTGCTGTATTTTGTCCGACATTTGGCCAAAAACACTTAAATAATTTTGAGGTTTTAAGTTTGTTTTGGAAAATAGAAATATTCTTATCCTGACTTTTTCATTTAATTGTAATAAAATATTTAGTTAAATAAATGAAAACTTACGAATAAAATTCAACACTTTCTGATTCACAACTGTGATACCACACGAACGTGTGCAAGCAACCTACGGACTAAGTACTTGCGTTCTTTGCGAGTGATTCTTTTACCATGGACCCGAAAAAGGAAAAGTGGAAGCTGAAAATAGACAGTTCTTACCAGATGGACTATACTATGTTGGAAGCAGGCAAAATAGAGGTGTGGCAACTCTGTCTTTGCCGGTCAGGCGGCGCTAACGGCGCGAGCAAAAATTAATTCCATGACAAATCTTTCTTTGTGCTTGAGGGTTAGTTTTTGTTCGTCGGCGTCAGTCCGTTTGAGACAGCACCACGCCACATTGTTTCAAAATTAATAAAAGTTTGTGAATTAATTAAAAATAAATTAAGTAAATAAACAATAATTCTATATTGGTGACCCCGATCACGCAAATCTGTGTTAAAATAATAATTTCCTTGGTTTTAGTATGCCATGGGTAAGGACAACCCAGATTCCTCAGCGTCCCCCGTAAACCAGGCGACTTCCTCGACCCAAAATCAACAGCAAAATGCTGGAGTCAATGCAGTAGGATAGTGCCAGTTGCCGGCCTTTTGGAGAATAAGCCCGGAACTGTGGTTTTCCCACGTGCATTCCCAGTATCACGTAAAGCATACCACAAATGAGTCGACCAAATACCATCTGATCGTGGCGCACGTGATCATGATACAATCGCAGACATATCGGATGGCATTCGTACTCTGCGCGCAGCAGATAAGTATAGAACGATTACCAGATAAAACGAAACGATCCTTCTCGCCCGTCTCACGATCCTTCTCAGACTTACCAGATACCAAAATCAGGCGACAAGCGTCCATCCCAACCGCTTCGTCACATGCGTTCGTTAGCCGGGACACGTTTCAGTGATGACGTATTAAGAATAAAATGGCTCGATTTGTGGCCTCAGCAGACTCGTCGTATGCTGCTCCTGATTAAGGGACAAAGTTTGGACGGACTTGCTGCTGTCGCTGCCGAAGCTCACGAAATGGAGCCACCTGTCATGCCCACAACAACATGTCCGTCGCGAGCGTCAACAACCTCTGAGTGGAACACATCTCCACTTCCTAACATGGACCTGGACATGTAGCGCAGGAGATGGCCGCATTACGTATGGCTATCGTGAAGCTCACTGCAATCACTGGCGAAGCAGTTCAACCATAAACTGGGCACCGTACGCCTCGTGGTCGCTCGCAATCACGTGGCAGCCAGGTTTCACTGTATCGTTCTTCTGCGATCTCTCAACAGTCACGCCTTTGCTGGTACCACAGGAAGTTTGTGACTATGGCACTGCATTGTAATCAGGTGTGCTCGTTTCCAGCGACATGTGCGACTAACAATCAGCAGGTAAACTAAATATGCCGGCGGCACATGTGGTGCTTGGACTACGCTGAACCTTGGACTACGCCGTCCTTTCGCATGGCAATTCATTATAGCTGGTGCCCCAGTTGCTGTTCTCGGTGCGGACACTATAAGTGAACATGGACTCATAATTGATCTACTTGGTTGCCGCTTCGATGGCCTTACTAAGTCGATGGCCTTACTAAGCTATCTGCATGTTGTATTTAAGGTACAACGCCCAATGTCCATTCGATTTCGTTAGGTATTGCGTTGCCTGCAGGCCTCATTAGTACGAGAAATTGGTTTCCAAGTTTGCTCAGTTCACCGCTCAGCCTAGATAGTTAGACTCACTGCCAGATATGTCCGTACGACACCAAATAATCACCAAAGGGACACCGGTCTTCGCACGCCCCCGTCGTTTGGCAGGTGAACGTCTCGCGGTGGCTAAACGAGAATTCAAAAGCCTTCTGGATAGGGGAGTTATGCCACCATCGTCCAGCCAATGGGCTAGCCCAATCCACTTGTTACCTAACGCAGATGGTGGTTGGCGCGTAACCGGTGACTATCGGCTTTGGAACTTGCAAACTCAACCAGATCGTCATCGTCTTTCAATTATCGAAGATTTACTGCAAGACGTAAAAGAAAAAATATTTTCGGTAGTGGACCTGCATCGTACATTCCATCAAATCCCCGTGGCAACTGAGGACATCCAGAAAACTGCTGTGACAAAGCTCTGTGAACCTGGAACCCGAGTTTAAGATATCGAAGAAATAAATATAGATTCCGAAACTACAAACGACGTAGAGGTTTGTGGTAAATTTTCTTCGTTTGTAGTTCCAACGATTCGGGAACCCGAGTTTCAGATACCGAAAAAATAAATATATATTCGAAAAGTACAATTTACGTAGAGGTTTGTAGTAAATTTTATTCGTTTGTAGTTCCATTGATTCCATTAGAAACTAAAAACGATTCTGAGCAAGATAGTTAAAAAGATTTTCCAAACCCGCTAAAAATGGCCGCATAAATCAATTTTTTTGATTCTCTACGGAATCGTTGGAACTACAAACGAAAAAAATTTACCACAAACCTTTACGTCGTTTGTAGTTTCGGAATCTAAATTTATTTTCTCGATATCTTAAACTCGGGCTCCAGGTTCACAGAGCTCTGTGACAACCCCCTTTTGTCTGTATGAATTTGTAGGCATACCTTTGGGGTTGCGAAACTCGGCTCAGACGTTCCAAAGGATGATTAACCACTTGCTTCGCGACTTTGACCTCGAACGCTCATACGAGGACGACAATCTTGTTTTCTCGGAGAATCACGAGGAACATCTGCAACACCTTGAGCAATTATTTTAAGCTTTTCGGCAAGTCACACTTTTTGTTAACTGGAGCAAGTGCCAAATTAGGAACAATGGTTTCAGCCACCATCATCAGATGATTCTCATCAGTTACGCCGATTTTCTCCGGTAGCATGGCGAATTTTTACCGTTGAAGTATTCCGCCCTGCGTCAGAGCTCCAAGCTCCGTTAACGGAGCTGTTTAAATGTAATTCGAAAAACAAATGTATGCTGTCGTGTACACCTGCAGTAGACGGAGTGTTACGAAATCTTTTTTAGTTCCATCAGACTCTTTTGCACTCTACACAGACGCGTCCAACATAGCCATTGGAGCCGTTTTGAACCAGTAACGTTCTGACGGTATCTGTGTCCTTCTCGATTTTTACTCTGAAAAAGCTTTCACCTATTGAGAGCCGATACTTGACGTTTAATCGTGAGCTCCTTGCCGTATTCGCTGCTATTAAACACTTTCAACGAATCCTAGAGGGGAGAACTTTCTTTACATATTCGGACCACAAGCCTGTCTCTTTCCTGTTGTCGCAGGGAGCTGACAAGTGCTCACCAAGGCAATCCAGACACCTGGATTTCATGGCTGAATTTGATACCGCAACTAAATGCTAGCCAGGACTTGAAACCACTGTTGCGGATGACCTTTCCCTTGTGGGTGCAATAACCATGCCGGAAGCATTAGACACTCAACCAATCAATGATGAACAAAATAGCAACAATCAGCAGCCTCATCTGCTCAAGCAAGAGTGTTCGCGCTAAACTGCGTCACTTGGAGATTGATGGCCTGTCAATTGTGTGTGCAGAACACGATGGATTGATCAAGCCATATTTGCTGGTTTCTCTTCGTCGTCAAATATTTGACAGACTCTATGCTCTGTAACACCCCAGCAGAAGTATCCACATCCAAGCGATTAGAATTGAAGTTCTTCTGGCGGAGCTCGATAGCTTTGACGCGCCTGACAATCGATTTGAGCATATCCGCATTGCTTTGATCAAACTTCCAGAGTCAAACGGATACGCGAATCGCTTGACAGTCAGCGACAGGTTCACCCGTTGGCCACTACTGCTTGTACAGTCGCTCGAGCATTAATTGAGGGATGGATCAGTTTTTTTGGCGCACCAGTTAATATCACGACAGATCAGGGTAGACAGTTCGAAGCAGATTTGTTGTCAAAGCTGGCAAACCTACGCCCTACCATTCGTAGGCTTATGGAATGGTCGAGGGGATGCATCGGACGTTAAAAGCCGTGCTTAAATGTTGTCCTGAGGTTCCCTGGACATTGGCTCTCCCGACGGTTTTATTGGGTCTTCGTACCACTTCCAAGGAGAATCTTCAAACGTCTCCATCCGAGATGGTTTTTGATACTTCACTGCGCATCCCGGGCGAGTTTTTTGTTTCTCACAGCCAGTCTGATAACAACTCTACGGATTTTGTGACCAGCCTTCGTCGTCTTTTTACCGCAACACGACCTTTGCCGGCTTCCAGACATTCGGCAGTTCGTCCATTCGTCTTCATGGATTGAAACACTTGCGTGTGTCTTTCGTCGTGTTGATGAGGGTAAAATTGGTGTGTAGTACCTAATAAATACCCAGAACTGGGAAAAATTGGCTTGGAAACATTGTGAAATGTTTGGATCAACATATATTTGTGAAGCAGCGTTTTCTAAGATGAGCTTCATTAAAAATAAATTTCGATCTCGTGTTACCGATGACCATCTCCAGGATTTAATGGCAATATATTGCAATATGTTTCAATCTCGAGATTGGCGTTCGCGTACTTTCTCAAGCATGATTTTTGAGAGAGTTTCGCGTGACGTCATGGAGGGGAAACGAACTCGAGCTTGAAAAATGTTACTCGACAAATTTGGTCGAGTAAAGTCGACGTGCTTGAAAAATTCTTTGACAGCTGTTAAAGGTGTCAGATTTTCAAGTAAACATGCTTGATGTTACTCGAAAGCGTTTTCTTACTTTTCGAGTAACAGCGAAATCGTTCAAACCTCTCATTTTTCCTCGAGTAAAGTCCACTAAAGTCTAGTAAGATTCAAAAGTACGCGAACAGACCTAATATTAGGTGCTTACTTTGTTTGTTTTTTTTAAGTTAAATATACATATCCTTAAAGGAATCTTACTCTAATTTCTTTCCGTTTTATTTGTGAATTCATATTTTAAAGCATGGTTGCTAGTCATTATCTATCAAACGGACTGCGACAGAGTTTTTTTTTCTTTAACCGGACCCGAAATGAAACTAATTGATGATCCCTGATCTATATCATATGAATCATCAAGTTCAGGCCAATCACATGCTGAAATTTGTTTATTAACTCTGGTCAGCATCGAGTTTTTACAAAAACTAGTTGACAGAATGCCTAGAATCACATTGGTCGCAATGATCAAAACAAATTATTTTTATATACTGTAATTGCAATTTTGCTATTATTTTATCATTGATAAATTCATACTCTATAATAATAATATTATTATTACTACTCCTTCCAAACTTTTTGTTTGTAGTGTACGAGTATATTCGTTATGAATTCCGATTGTTTGGCGAAGACATCCCGCTGGCAGTAGATGAACAATGAATCAGATTCCGTGATGTACAATACCGACGAAAAGTTTTCGGACAAGCTTCGCTTTTGGTTTTTAACTAACAAATTTCTCCCAATCGTGTTTGTCTGTGACAAGTGGTAAACCATCCTATCTGAGTGACACCTGCATCAATGCAGACGTTTCTTCGGGGTTCCATCAACATAAGAAATTCCCAGTGTTCGTAATTTGGAAATTCGTGTGGGATGCACAAGACGAATCGGGAAAATCTGGACGACTAACGAACCGTTCGTAATGGAAATCAACTTATAAGTTACAGTCAATAATGAAAACGATCAGTTTTATTGCATTAATTTCAAATTAAAGGAATTACAGGTTTTTCAAATTAAAAGTAATTAAGTTATTATTCACAAATGTGAGTCGAACTGCTAATACATAATTAACCTTCCTTTGAGTTATTTGGAAAAAACTGAAGAATTTACATATGTTTGGCGCGGACTATCCGAAAAAATGCACCCCAATGCTATAACGACCACTGTTATTGGTGGTTGCTATATTTCGTATGCTGGTGCAGGACACCCTCATAGGGTCAAAGGAACTCTCGGTGAAAATGGTTGTCATTCCATACTACAAAATGCGTACTATTCCTTCTGGAAGACGAATAATTCATCGTGGGTTTATGTTTCACCAGAGTAACGATCCAAGGCATATGTATGTACATCCAAGTTGTGTGCAAGATATTTAAAAACAAAGAAGATAGGGGCGAGTTGGAAATAAGTAAGTCGCCCCACTGTCATCGGGAGACTAAATTAGAGCTATTGTGGGAGGAACTGGATCGCCGCAGAGTTTTCTGCTCTGCCATTTCTTTGGACGATCTTCGGGAAGCTTTTGAAACGTCTTAGAGGAATGTATCCAAGATTGTGTTGGAAAAACTTGTTAATAAAATGCCACGTTTAGTTAAGAAACTGTTCCATAATTTAAAACATATTGTACATAATATGCTAATATAAACTTTAAAATTTTACGTATTATGTGATTATCTTATAGATAAATATATGTAGTATAGACTAATATTATATTTGCTATGGTCCTTTAGTAGCCAAAAAGTGTAAGTATACACGAATACAAGCATTCACAAGAATATTTTTGAAGTCTATGGAAAAATTGTCTCTTGATTATTCATATAGTTGAGAGCGATATACCAATACGTAGATGAGTGCATTATTTTCAGCGTTTGATGGGAAGAAGAGGGTCTGGTGATCTTTCTTCTCTCATTTCTCCTACCTTTATGTTTATATACGTACAGAATAAATAAAATTGGATCTTTTTTCAATAATCCTTTGTTTAGGAAAAATGTATGAAAAATTTAAGTTTCTTTGAATTTTAATTTTAACTTACAAAAATTTACAAAAATAAGCAATATGAGTTTTTAACAAGCAGGCGACGGAATTGCGAATGAACACATTGAAAAGGTTGAACAAAGCGAAAAACTCATATCGAGTGCGATTTTTAAATAATTTTTTCCTGTAGCAAAAATCCAAATTCCGAAGCATCAACTTAACATAAATTTGCAATTGATAAAATTTCAACTTTAGTACCTACTGGTTACACATTGTGTCAATAGATCTCTGTCTGTTAATGCATCACAAATTTATATTTGGATTCGTGGACGATCATCATCCTTATTTCAATTAATCTTACATATTTGAAACATCTTCTAGCAAGAAGCACAATCTATTGTACTAGAATGCTCCTATGTACAGTAATTCTTTGATAGGTCAAACGCATGTAAGTTACGGTAGGCCACGTTGCTCTAGCCTCCTTTATTTACTTCCAACGAAGGTTATTAGCACAAGAAAAGTTGTTGATCCCGTTCAAATTACTCAATATTAGTTCCTCTCAACCCCAGCGGAGAAACTCATTTTGAGTTCAAAAATAACTGAAGAATGAAAAAGAATCAAATTAATAGTAAAAAATACTGAAATATTTTTACAATAAACGATGCATCCTTTCTTTCTTCATTTTATGGTTTTCAACTGCAACTCCAACGAGATGAGATAAGAGTAAACGACGTTCATTCCATAGTTCGAGAAGAGGGAAGACAGCAAAATAAAAATAAATCTTGAATAAGTTCAAAGTAAGTTCAACTCCAAGCGACATATAGATGAGCAAGCGGACGTACGAAGGAAAAATGAACATTGCAAAATATTTTAAATAAATAGAATGAGTAAGAATGAAAAATAATCAAAAATACAAAGAAGTAAATAAAGTGAAATTTACTCAAAAAAAGCAAGAAATGAATTCATGAACACGAGGAAACGCCAACATACACCGATTCAAAAAAATTTGCCATTTGCTGTTTACCTTATACCGTTGCAAGTGATGTAGCCACAGCAAAGCCGAATGAGAACCCCAATTCAGATAGAGTTGAGTAAGGTTAGGGTTTTCGTATGCGTCAGATGTCGTTGGCATTTCGACTTTTTAGTTGCGCCGCAGGAAAAAATTCAAAGTAAAAATATCGAACAAGAGATTTTTCTTGAGTACTTGCCTCTTTTTTGGATTCTCTTTAGCAGTTAAACGTTCGTATGTTTTCGCTTTGCGATTATTTGACCATATTTAAGTTATTTAGTCATTGTGTAATTTTTTTAAATACGTTTTACTCTTAATAGGAATGTAATAGGAATACAAAGAGTTCTATATATATTCATATCCCTCGTCGTATTACTTTGCAATTTTATATTCACATACTTTATCGGAACGTTCATAATGGTACACACATCTTTCTTGAATTTGGAAAAAAAACTGCTTTGGAATTAGTCTTCAATTCTTTGGTGAAGAAGTGTCAAAATCCATTTCTATGAACAAGTAGGGTAGAGGCATTTTATTATTTTTATTTATTGCCTGTTATTAAAGAAAATGTTATGTTCCCATTGAAGATTTTATTTAGATTATCCTGAATTACCTTTGTTTTACCATAATAAGCAGTTCTAGGCATGTAGGTATAAAAGTAGGGCTGTTAAAAAATATTTTCTATCTCGTGTTCCACTTCAAAGGAGTCATTGTGAAAATTTCTAGAAATTTGTAAACCGTTGGTCAAACTTTTGAAAGTCTGTAAAAAGTATATTTTGACATTTAGGTGTGAATTTTTGGATACAGTAGGTACATCATGAGTAGTTATTTCATTAAGAAAAAAAATTGATTATTTTGGTTACTAATATTATTTTTATGAAGTGTCCGCTAACTGAAATATATTTTCGACTAAGTTTTTAGTACTCTGACAGTGGTGTCCGAGTACTAAATTTGATGGATTTGTGTGAATTTTAGTTTCCGGACACTACACTTCCAGTTGTTTTGTAGTTTTTTTTTTCTTATTTATAAATAATAATAATAATAAATCATAATGAATGTTACTAAAAGTTGAAATAGACGTTTTTATTTTAAGTTGTCGAGAAATTCGTCCTACAAAATCAGGTGTCTGGGTAATAGAACAAAGTGTCCGACTACTGAATTTCGTGTCCGAGTTCTAACGCAAAATGGTCTTTTTTATAAAATGGTAATTACCTCAAAAGTGACAATTTGCAATAGAAAATAGTCTCAACTAAATGAAAGAGGATGAGACAATGCTTACATTTTGTTTTATGTTTTATGTTGGAAAAATTCCATTAGTTTCAATCCAGAAAAAACGTTAACTGTCCGAGTACTAGTGCCTCTCTAATTCGCTTTATTTTTTGTTTTTTTTTTCTAACAGATTTAATGGTAGATTCAAAGTACAAAAGTTCGGATGTCTTATGCGAGAATACAGTCATTTACTTGAGATATATAATATATTGATAGCGGTCTTATGCAGTATGATTCTAACTGTAAAGCATAAAAAAGAAACATAAACTCAATATCTGGACAATGCTGTAGGTTTGTGCCCGTATTTTTGTGGTAAAAAATAGCTTTTTCAGAAAGATTGTACTATTTTTGAGTTTATGGATATGCCTTGTTTTAGGGATGCGATTGACTCAATAGATCGGTGGTAAATCGGTGGCTCATAAGCATGCGTCAGCAATCACGAATTGTGTTCTATTTCTAGGTTTAACGCCCTGAGCTGACTCCGAACATAGGTAAATATTTCACATAAGTCCATGTCCCTATAAGTTCACATTCACACTCAAACCAGCAATCTTGAAAAAAGGCTGTAATGTGTTTTGTGGAGAGGAGTTGCCACGCGTCAAAATGTTTGTCCTGAGCTATGCATATTTAATCGTTCAGCTTATTCCATAGAAATTATGAGTACTCTATTTTGTGATTGTTTTGTATACACAGATTCAATAGGTATTATCTGACGACACCGAAACAAGATGAAATTAGGTTTTCTTTGTTGAACGAGACACTTCCACCTTGATTTCAGGATTTAATCTGAACCACCATTGATGTTAGATAGAGAGGTGTTCAATCTGACAAATCGATCAAAAGGATTGAATTCACACGTCAGGTGTTATAAGGCAGAAAATGTTCTTCGAATTGAAACGTTGCAGCGTGTAATTTTGCGGCATAATTATTTCATATCTGTAATGTTCCCCAATGCTGTTATCAACATGAATTTTAATATAACAATCACAAAAAAGTTCCATGGCAAGCTCCATTACAGTAAGTTTTCAGATACAGTATAGACGATTGTCATAACATGTTTTCTAAAAACCTTAAAGTCATTTCATAACTTGGTGGGTGTTGTTGCAAGTCCGCCCAAAAATCATTCGATTTTGATGCTACAAATTTTTGAAAGCAGACTACTTGTAGTTGGTCTTGATTCATGTTTGAGTTTAAGGATTTTACAAGAGAGCAGCTCAAGCCATATACAACAAGCATTAAGTTTGAATCATGCGTTTCATGGATGTACGTTGACGTAAGTTAAGCTATTTGGAAAGTTCACATGTAGTATAGATTAACAACAGATTGCTTATAAATTTAAAATGGATGTTCACTTAGAAAGGAGAAGTCTTATTGACAGAATTTAGTACATATCTATATAAATAACGATTTTCTTTTTTAACCTTCGGTGTGCATTAATATCAGATTATTCAATGTTACTACATGTTCAATAATAGAAGAAACAAGGTATGGGATCACATCTAAATTCCTAAAATGACCTTATGACTTTTGAAACGAAAATTTTGCAGTTTTTCTCCAATATTAATTTTATTTCACAGATAACAAAATAGCGGAATAAAGATCGTCTAAGTTGAGTGATTTTCATTTGATTTTATTCGCTTATATTGATGTTTTTACTTATCAGAGGCTCATTCGCACTATTTTTTGTGCTTCTTGTTGACATTTGTTTGAAGTTTTGAAATGGTGTTTTAAAGTCAAGTTAATTGTCAAATCCAGCTTACATCAAAAATTCAAAAAAAATTTCCGTTTAAACGCATTACTCAAGAGCTTTTCTATGCCCCTCCAGTTTTTTTTTTTCAAAACGTCATTCCCTAGCCTTTTTGCTCTAAGTTCACATAAGTCACAATAATTTTCCATTTTCATTTGTTTGAGATACGAATAAATTTTGGTTTCATCAAAGGTAAGGTTCTATGATATCACATATTTTGAACCAAATCCAATGTTAGAATGTTTCATAAGCACTGTATTATATACTCGCAGTGTTTTCTGCTATACAAATTCATCGGTAAACTATTTTGTGATACTGAAACGGTTTTATGCTATATATGTTTTTAAATTCTAATCTTTTTGAATACGTTTCATACCTATTATACTTTTACATTCATAATATCAATAATGTTATGCTTTGACTTCATTGAAGAATTACACGTTTATAAAAAGCTAATGGATTCCTATAATGTCATACAAAACAACGATGTTATTGATTGACAAAGTTTACTTCTTATTCAGAACAAAACATCTCTAAGGTTTTAACAAAAGAGCAAGAAAAAATTCAAACATTTTTGTTTGCCCACAATATGCACAAGTAAAGAGGAATATGTGATAGTTCTGCCAATATATATAAAAACTTTGTATTGATATTGTAATATTGCTAAATACTCAGGGTGTAGTTAAGAATTTCACCCAATGAATTCATTTCTTAACTATTGTACATATTTGGAAATCAATTATGTGATCATAGGTACACAAGATCTCAAAAAATACCCTGTCTAATTTTCTGGATTTTTTGTTGCTCGATATTATTTAGGTACCCGGTTTTTGGTAAGCTCTATTACAAAATTCATTATTTATTTTTTTCAGAATTAATGTACGGTCTAGCGTCCTTCTTTTTTCATCATATTCGTTTTAATATAATGTTATACGAAGTTCTATTTAAATTGCACATAATTCTTACGTTTCCATTAGGTCAATAGGAATTGTAATAAAATTCTTGCTTATATTTGAGCTTTAAAACACCAATATTTAAAAAAACACTTCATTTTTTTAACTCACGTTTCTTACTGCAGCCTGACAACTAATTTTTATTTAGAAAAAACAAAATTTGGTTGAAAAAACACATTACGAAACTATAAGAAAATTTTAAAATACAAAAATTCACTCAATGCCATTAGAAAGTTCGATTTGAAAAAAACTGCGTATGTTGGGCGAACGTGAAAATTCTATATGCCGGCATTGCATCGAGATTTACGCTGCATATCCTCTGTTGCACTTACACTTGAAAAATTTAAGTATTTAAGAGAAAAATACGCGAAAATTGTTTTTTTCGAGAGCTGTATTTTTTTGTAATCTTGTGCATTTTTTTTATTTTTTCTTCGCAGCTAGTCTGTTAGTGTAATTTTTCAAAGTGCTCTGCTCATTTTATATTTTTAACCACACATGCTAATATCTAAACTTTGCTATTCATTTTGTTGCATTTTTGAAACAACAAGAAAATAACAGCAAAATCAACAACAACGAGAACATCAAGAAGAATCTGTAGACAGTCAACTGTGGCGGCAACGACAACCTCAAGATCAGACTTTGCAACAAGCGTTACAGGCAGGAAAAACTAACAGACTCCATTGGTACAACTACACCATGAAAGTTTTTCAGAGAGTGCAATCCGTTAAGACAGTCCAGCACTTGGCGAATAAACGAAACGCAAGTAAAAAATTTGTAATTTTCTTGTCTCTTTACACTTATAGCTCCTAAGGAAATCCTTATCTCTGTCTTTGCGACGAACAACGGCCTTCTTCGTTTTATTTCTAAGTACATAAATTTAAAAAAATTGATTTGGCAGTGTTCACTAAAAGTTCTTCGAAAACTTTAACTTACTTCATTTTGCTTTGTTTTTATAAGTTCTCAACATTTGGAAGGTGACATTAATTTTAGTTTATTAACACCGAAAAATAGACGCCTGCTTTCTCTTATGCAAAAGGTTGGCGAAAAGGCCCAATGAGCGATATCTTTCTAAAACCTTTTTCTTTCTTTAATTTGACTAATAGAACCGGTAATACTAAAAAGGTTATAAAGGAAGTCTTATGGAAAGAAGACGAAGAAACTAGAGAAAGTGAAATAAGAGATAGCTTTTTGAGGAAAAATAAATTTTATACGCTGCCAAAAAATTTGAAATTGTTCGGCAAAACACCGAATGCACTCAAACGCAAATTTCTTAAAATTAAGAAATGTAAAAACGTAAATACATGTGTGTATAGATGCGAAATAAAGATCGAAAAAACGAAAAGAAAATTTTCTTAAATTGAAATATTGAAAATATCTATAGGAAAGAATAAACGTAAATATATTTTCACCGTGTTAGTAGAGGTGTACTTTATTTACCGATGATGTAGACGTACTAAAAGAAATCACTTCGAAGGAGGCGATGAGAAAGTAAAAATTGAGAATTAATCGTAAGTGCATGTTCACCATTTTCTAATTTCTGTTACAAAATATGGTGTTTCTTCCTTTTTGTGTCTAAGCAAAACAGAGAGCGAAAAAAAATTCGTCGCAGAAATATCCGGGAATAAGATATACAGCAAAATTAGTAAGGAATTGCGACAGATCATTTTTATGAGAGTGTTATCAACCGAAATAATTTGTGAATAAATAGAAGATGGTTTTTCGAAAGAAAAACAAATAAAATAAAAAAATGAATGTAAAAAATCTGCATTTCTAGGGTTTAAGGTATAATTGAAAAAGCAAACCATACCCGCGCGTGCGGAAATAGAACCATCGAATTGGAAACACGCAAAATGTAAAATAAAAAAAAGCAACCGCATTATAAGCTAAAAAAATAAAATTTTTTAATATGATTTAAAAATTACAAAATGAACTATATTGCATACAACAGCTTCGAATTAAATCAGCGCGAAACGTGCTACAGACCACCAGTAAGAAACCTGGAAATTTGCAAGGCACGAGAAATATATAACAAAACCAAGAAACATGCAAGACCGCCTTCGATTCATTGCACATTTTGATTTTACAACGCACAAAAATTGCGAGGGGACAGAGTAGTGCTCTCCGGTTGAACTGACTGCACTAGGGATGTCGAAAAAATATCGATATTTCGATATATCGATATTTTTAAGCGATATATAATTTTACGATATATCGATATAGCGATATAAAATTCTACTATCGAAAACGATATTTTTTCAGACCGATAAATATATTACTTCTACCGTGAATAAGGAAAAATTATTATTTATTAATATTTTGAGAAAAATAAAATTTATCTTTTCAAGAAATATGTGATTAACGATAAATATACTATTTTTTAGAACGCGATCATTCTTTTATAAATTGAACCGATATATCGATATATTTTTTGCAAACGATAAATATCGTTTTCGATGTTTCCAAAAAATATCGATACGGTATATATCGATATTTTTTTAATTTTCGACATCCCTAGACTGCACAACGTACAACGGATGGAATTGCATTGAATTTGAGAATGTACCAGTAAAAACGCACTCGTTTTACGTATATTCTCGAATTATTTTCATCTTGCCAAGTGGGCTTTTTCCGCTCACGCGCATACGAATGTGGATTGTGAACATTAGCCGTGTTTTATTATGCACGAGATCCATATGGATCACGAACGTAGTAGATTTTTTGAATGCATTCCAACAAAAACACGTGATCCGGATAGCTACCAAGATCACGTGTTGTTGTTGGAATACATTTAAAAGATCTATTACGTTCGTGATCCATATGGATCTGGTGCATAATAAAACACGGCTAGTATCATAAACGGTGAACGCTTGTTTTTGGAAAAGGGCAATGAAATTTATGATAAAACTGACAAGTATTTAAATGTAAAAAAAAGACATTGGTAGATAAGAAAATCCCTGTCTAATGTGACATTTCAAACTAAAGGCCATAGGTATTTGTGGACCATTGTTTAATTGCGTAGGGAAAGTTAGTTCCCGTAAATAAAGTTTACTTCAATATCGTTTATGTGTATTTCATCAATTCTTTCATTTTGTGTAAAAATGTAAGTAGGAAGAATTTTGTAGTTTATTATGGGTACAGTTAGAAGAGCTGAATACCTATTTTCAAAATCAAAAATCGTCCAAACAATGAAATTAAACAACGCACAACAGAGAATTTAACTCATTTCGGAAATGTCCAAATAGTACTAAATTGTGCTAAAAGACGAAAATTACACAAATGATCCCCACTAGATGGTACCACTGAGTTGATTTAGAACAAATCTACTCGAGAGAAGTTTAAGCACATGTATGGTATGCATGTATGGCAGCACTGTCAATGTTTTCATTTCGTCTTAAATGCCATGGTCAATCAAAAATACGATGAAATAGTGTGGTGATAATAGCCGTGTTTTATTAAGCACGAGATGCATCCAAACCTAAATTTTTCTTTAAATTCCACAAAATTACAATTTCTTCCAAACTTTCAGTTTATTTCATCTGAAAATTTAGATTCAAGTAATACGTAAGGAATTTGTTAAACCGAGGTTGCAACAAAATATGAAATAATCGAAGGAAAGTATAAATGTGAACTTGGTTAAAGTGTGTAATCCATCAAGTGCAAGTCCGGTGTGTTCTTTTGCTACTTTGCATTTGTTCTCGATAGCGATTACCAAAAGAATACGGCTACTGTTGTTGGAATACAAGCAAAGACCAATCGGGCTCTAGCTCAACTGCTATCTGGCTCTCGCTCAAGTCCATAATAAAACACGGATATTGAATTACTTTTGGTGGCGCCATCTATAAGCTTTTACCGCAAGCGAAACATCCACCACATTTTTCAAGGAACGCTTAGTACTCGAAATGAAACATTTGTGAAAAAATTTCCACGGAATTGGATTTTGCATGAACGGCCCATTTTTAACATTAACATTTTTCATTTCACAAGGGCTTAATACTAGCCTTAGGGAGTAAAATTTGCAATTGACCAATGCTGGGATGATCACATTGTATCTCCAGTTATAACTTTATTTGACATAAAATTTATATGAAAATTTTTTACTATACGGAATTGAATTTGATCAATATATACATACATATGTAAATACATACATACATAATTAAAAATAAAAATTAGCTTTGTTCAGTGTTTAGTAGACCTAAATCGGGAATATATTCTTGTCGACGTATGCTTATGAGATAGTAACAGCGTGGGAAGATTTAATAAATTTCCTCGCCCCTTCACTACACTGCCAGTGAGGAGATTTAGTTTGTAAGTACGACATTTTTTTGAGAAATTGTTTTGTTTGAAAAAGCCTTTAGTGTTTTATTTAGAAAACATGCACTTACATGAATTAGTTTTACTAATAATTATGGAAAACAAATTTCTTACTGATTTACATATTTGCAAGTGTATTGTCAAACTGTTAAAAAAAATTAAAAGTCGTAACTCCCAAACTACGAAAAATCGTAGAACATACATAGGGGTTATTCGGTTGTGTCTTGGGCTGTTCTATCTCTGGGCTTCAGCTTTGCACTACATTTTGGGACAACCTGTATATGGTTATTTGTGCGGCAGCTTCGCAGAGAATTTATATTTTCCTGCCACAAATCAATCAAAACACTTTACTGGTCAGTAGTCCACGCTTTTCTTTACCTCTTTTGACTTCTTCTCATATTACAGCTAAAATAAATTTTCAAAATCAATAATTGCGCCAAATAATTAAATGAAACAACGCGCGTAAACACAGAATGGATTTCATTTCGTAAATGTTGAAAGAATACCTACCAAATTGTGCTAAAAGACAGAAAATCAAAAAAATGTTCAGCACAAGATGTTTTAGAGAGGATTTAGAAAAAATCTACTCGCGCGAAGATTTAGCAAATGTATGGTAAATCTTCCAGATTTAAACAGGATTTGGTGTTATATATTCTTGAGTTGCTGAATCTAACAGATTTAGTTCGGTATAAACGCAGAATAAATTAAAGCTTTTAATGAACTATTGATATTACCATATTTGATAGAGTAAATAAGTGCAGTTCGGTTAACTAGATAAATCTCCGAATTAAGCCAGTTATTTGAGTTGACACTGTCATCCTAAAAACACTGTTCTATTATGGGCAGGTTAATGGTTACAATAATATATGCGAGAGTATTAATTGCATACATTACAACGTTTTTCTAAAGTGCGATCAATTCTTTTTTTTCCGAAAGTGTCCTTGTAAATCACCATTTAGACGATCAGTTCTGTCTCAATTTCAGCCTCCGTTCCTGTTGAAATGTCAGATCAGTTAAAAGTTGTTATCATTTACACGAACGTTTTCCGTTCATTTCAGTTCTTCATCCAACAAGAGCATGTGAAATTTCCCTTTTCAAATTGTACGTAGTAATTCTTAGTTATTTCAGTTGCAACTGATAAGGAAACTGATATGAGTGACGCATTTCCGTTAAGACTTCAGGTTCAAATGAACTAAAACAGAATCGTTTGGGAATCCCATCAGTTATGCTGGATTCACTGGACCGTTCAGCGCGTGCGGAAATAATTCGTCGCGAAGAGAGTGTCTTTGGTTATGATTCATTCGATCATCATGAATCTGCCGCACTTTTCAGAACAATTCACAAATTAAACCACGCGTCGCGGAACACATTCACGGTGAAAACAAAAATCTTCCGCACGAAAGTTGAAGTTGGTTCAACTTTGGCAGAGAGAGAACTAAATTCGCCGCAAAATGAGTACAGCATGAGAGTTGTCAAAACTCAATATAAAAAAACAGTTCCGCACGCGCCGAACGGAGCTTTAAGCTGGATTCACTGGTCCGTCCGGCGATTCAGTTTCGCGATTTACATGTCAATTGAACTCATATCAACTGAAACTGAGACGGGACTGATCGTCTGAATGAGGCTTAAATGAGTTTCCTAGTTCTGTATTTGAATGCAAATGCTGTTTTTAGAAGATTATAATTCTTATGATACATCAGACTTGCTACAACAAAAAAAAATTCATTATCCATCCTGCTAAAATGATCAAATGAATATTGTGGTCAAAACGAAATGTTCAATTAGACTTGTAGAAATAACTGATGAATAGATAATATCATTACAATGAGATATTGATTTGGAAAATTGTTTTAGCGGTATTCATATCCTGCAATTATTTGATAAGTTGGTCCTTGTCAAAGATTGTTTGTCCCGTCAACCCGTCAACGTTAGAATCGTCATTTTTGAATCGTTTGAACCAATCTTCATTAGCAGATTCTATTCGTGCATGTTCGCAAGCAGTTCTTCACAATTACATTCGGGCTTTTCGAACATGCGACATGCTTAAGCTTCATGTCTTTTTGAACGGTAATAGTGAAACAGTACTTCTCGCAAATGACGGTTTGACAACTTGACATAAGGTCTGTTCCAGTTGAAATCAGTTTTGTTTTCCACTAAAAATGAGTTTTCTCCAATATTTTGCTAGCAATTAGCGTAATTCTCTCAGTATGAGCGAAAAACTGAAAATAGTACGGGAACGGAAATGCAGTAATGTCAAAGTTTGATATGCACCATAAACTAAACATAAAAAATTTTCACACAAATATTCAAAAATCAATAATTTATTAGGGACTAATAATTTGTTTCTTTATGAATTTACAAAAGACATATACAAACAAATTTAAAATCAAATTAACATCTGCCAAATGTCTAACACATGCCTTTTACAGTTTTTGGACTTCTTAGTTTATTAACAGCCATCGGGATAAGAAAACTAACTAGTGGCCACTTAGTGCCCTTGCAAATTATCGTGCCACTATCGATACCCTGTCGGTCCGATTCAATTCCTTCGAACTATTTTGCGACCGAACCAGTAGCTACTAGCGCAATATTGTTCATATGAAAAACTCGGTTGTTGTTCTTATAGAGCGATACTGTGGATCAACCTTTTGGGTTGAACACAAATCTTACTTGTGCACTCGATAATAATAACTATTAATGTATCAAAGGTGTAGTGACGCTTTCTTACATGCGTCTGCAATCCACGATGAGTGTAATAACTACGCGTAATGACGAAGCGCAAATGCAGCAACGACTGCAAGAAAGCGTAACTTTACACCTGCGGTGCATACAATAGTTTATGCAACAAATTCGTTGAAATTTCAATTTGAGATTAATATTCAATTAGATATTTTGAAAATTTTGTTATCAAACATGTCAAAACTAAAATTATATACAAATATTGTTCAAAATTATCAATATAGTATTATATTTAATATTTTAAACGTGTTTAAAAACACAAAAAATGCCGGACCAAAAGGAAGCACACATATCGTCGGTTTTCATGAAGACTGTATTATCTCAGATAATAGCAAGTCGAGTAAAAGACGTTTCAAGTTTTGCTGATGTGAGAGCTCTGATGTGTTTTTCAGATTTAGTTTAAAATCTCTAGCGGAGTCTATTAGAAGTTCATTTGCGGCGATCTAGTGGAAGAAAACTTTACGTTTTTTGTACACTTTTCTTGTAAATAACTCATTTTCACGAAAAGCAGAGATAATACAGTCTTCATGAAAACCGACGATATATATGTACATATATGTTTACCGATAGTTCACATTCATGCTCAAACGAATATGTTACGTAAAGTTATACTCGGATGTGACGCATTCGTGCAGACGCGTGTAGTTGTAGAGCTCGACTCCGTCTCCCGCCACAAATTCTCCATTCGCCTTTGAACGCATGCGGACCTCACACTCATGCTGCAATCCACGAATGCAAGAAAGCGTTACTTTACACGTGATACTTAAAGAGCTGTTTTCTCACACCCCGATCGAAAACTTCGCTTTTCACTTCGTTATCGAGGTGCGAAGTAGAGGATATTTTCATCGGGGAAAGTGAGTGTTTTCAACGGGGAATGTGTAAATATGTAGTACAGTTATTGCTCGACTTACGCTACCCCGACTTAAACGAACTCAGATAAGCGGTTTTAAAATTTTCGTGATTTGCTTTTTGTAGACTTACTGCCCCTATATTATTGTTCAGCTAGAGTACGCGTTCGGACTTAACGCGCGAAATCAACGCATAGCTACAATTTATTTTGTGTTTCGTACCTATTGCTTATCCACAGTATGCATTCTTGTTATTGCCTTTTTGTACCCCGACTTACTCGAATTCGGCTTACGCGGTTATGGCTCGGTCCCACTTATCGCGTGTGTTCGAGGTAGTACTGTACATTCACTCGCGAAGAAAAATAGATAATATATCCATCCGTGTTTGCCTATTTCCCTATTTTTTCCTCGGGAAAATTGAGTATTTTCAGCGGGTGAGTGTGTTGATAGTACATTCACTCGCGAGAGAAAAAAGAGAGCATTTTGATCTAGTGTGAATTGCCTCACGAGCCGGAGGTGACAAAATATTCACTACTGCGCTTCTGGGTAACGTAGCGCAAACCGGAATTTTCGACGGGAGAGTGTGTGAAAAACTAATATGCTTATCTCGGGAAAACAAACACAACATCTCGATTGAGTGTTTACAAATGTTCTATTTTTACCCCAGGTGAACAATGTAAAATAGTATTGTTAGCCATGGTGAACAATATAGTGTTTCTCATACACCGATCGAAAACTCTGCCAGGCGCTTCTTTATAGAGGTTCGAAGTAGCGGATGTTTTCATCGGGCATAGTGAGTATTTTCAACGAGGGAGTGTGTTAATATGTAGTACATTAGCTCGCGAGAGGAAATATTCAACATTTCCATCCGTGTTTGCCTATTTCTCTTTAATTTACACTGGATGGAAATGTCAAATGTTGTACTCTCATCATTTGGTAAACAAAATACTTATCCTTAACCAGCTGTAATTTTATTGGACTTGCTTACCAATTACACCAATATCTTCACGCAGAACACTTCCTTCGAATCTTTTTTGTCCCTGCACATTAATTTACACTCGTGAGTGTGATAAAGTTTTGAATGCACGTTTCATCTTGGTTTTCTTCCACCTAATATTCGGTCACAAGGACCGCAAACAATCCAAGAACATGCGCTCTCATAACTAATATTTACTAAGAGATTTCTGAACTAGCAATAATTTCTTGACCATCCATGAAGTTTTCAAGAAATCATTTCTTAAAGCTAACATAGTTTAAACTCAACTTAATAATTTATAAAGAAGAACATAATTTAATTCAACGAAAATTTGAAAGCAATTCCAAACTTTATAAATAAGATAGTTAGAACTACCGAATTCGTATTTTAAATCTCTTCATTGACAAAATCGAATTTCAAACTGCTTGCGCTCTGCACATTCAGTTGATTCCCCACCTTTTCCATTATTTAATCGAAGCGTCTTTACGTACCTAATTAGTAGGTATATTATAACTTTAGAAGTTAACCGATTTCTAGTAATTTACAGTTCACGGAAAATGTTTGATGACGCTTTTAATAATATAATTTTTAGTTACAATTCCTAGAGTTACATTTTGAAGGAAAGCTAAGAATTCGAAGCATTTATTTTGTGTTTTGCGGCTTATCAATATTAAGTACATTTTTACTAGCAAGAGGAAAAATGCGCGCACTCGACTGGGAATCGAGTCCAGGACCTTCTGCTTTTCGGGCAGATGCTCTGACCACTACCGTTAGCTGCCGTGAACCCATGCATTTATCCAAGTATTCCAGGATTTACATGGTCATCACATATATTTGTACAGGAGACTACAATGCTTTTTGTAAGAACTAGAAGACGTTTTGTTTGTTTGTTTTATGAAAAAACAAATGGAAATCTTAACTTGCTTTATAGAACATGCACACTTTGCAAATCGTAGCCAAAACCAAAATTTTACACTTTAGTTTTCGTATAAAAATCGATTTACCTACAAGTTTGTGCCATTTTCTTGTCATTATCAAAACTAAGGAATTATCGGTTAGATGAAATTAAAAGAATTTTCTGAACTTTTACATTTTAAGTGAGTCTACAGACAATCAAATCTTTGATTAAATTATTAAAAGAAGTTTTTTCCGGTGCGAAATGCATTGATTCGCATTGATTTTGATGCGAATTGAAATAGTTAAGTAGTGTTCTTCAAATTGTTTAGCAGTGTTGAGTGATTAATGTTTTAGAAAAGTGTTAAATCTTCCAAAATGGCTAAATTTTTAAGGGATAATTTGGACGCACGCATGAGCTTTCTGAGATGTATGAACGTATCTCTTTCATATGCGAAAGAACGAATATTTGAGGCTATAGTGTTTAATAAACCTGATAAAAATGCTCGACGCAATAATGAAACCAAATTACAATATTATTAATTCTTATATTTTTGTGATTTGTTCTCTCTTTGCTAGTATTGTACGAGAAGTAAACTTTTCTGTAAATAAAGCAAGTTTACTATGCATGATAATAACATATTTGAGTGACAACTTGTCCTGACACACTTCCACTTGCGGTTTGTTGATATCAAACTATTTACTACCATATTGGATAAATTATTACTTTTGAAAATCTAGTAACTTTCTGTTTTTAAACGTTGGGTTACTTTACAAAAGTACTTACCATAGATTTATTGTCAAATAAATAATGTAAAAGCGCACTTATTATCAATAATTTGCAAACGAATTTATTAAAAATACCAAAGCATAGCAAAAAATAAATTTGAGAACGATCTAAATTGTTAGAATGAAGTAGTTCGAATCCTAAGTGCTCAAAATAAACAAGATGTAATACAGAAAAATAAAAAATAAAATTAAGAAAGAGCAAAGTTATTTTTTAACAAAAACAAATCAATAGCTGCAGATTATATGAAGGTAAATGAAAAGTTTCTAATGCTTTGGTTCCGTCAATGCTCAACGCCAAAAGAAAACGGATTGTTTAGTACTGTCTAGCGATGACTCACGGCAAAAATTCGTTCTTCCCGATAGATTTAAGAAATTCGATAGTTTTACCGATAGATTTAAGAATGTTTGCTGATTTTCGCGTCTTGCAAAAGTGGAGTTAAGAGCAATAAGATTACATCAGTGACAATAGTTACACGCCTTCTAAATTTAAGCTTTATTTCGATTCGATTTGGTGTACACATTTTGTTAAAAATTTAATATCGAAGGAGAGCTTTCTCTAGCAATATACAAATTATTTTGACATTTTGATATTTACAGAAATAGGCTAACTTCTCTTTGTGTTTCATAGAAAAGTAAGATGAGATTTTATTTAGGTAGAATACTTCAGTCAGATTTGACAATTTTTTGATGTAATCTTCTAGAAAAGCAGTTAACTTCGACATAACTTTTACATTAGATTATGTATTTCAAAGTAATTAACACTAAAACGGAGATAATTTTATTTCCTACAGTGAGTGGAAAAAGTATTCGTACGACGCCTAATTTTTCAGAAAAAGACGAATTTTCCATATTTCTTGATTTTTTTTTCCATCGAAAAAAATTACAATTATAGAACTAAATATGCTTTATTCATTACGTTAACAATATCCAGTTAAAAACTTTTACATATACTTTTAAAAAATTAAAAACAAAAATTTACCACACACTGACGCGCAAAAAGTATTCGAACAGCAGCAGTTCAACTTTTATTAGGCTTAATTGTTTATTTAGAAGGGTTTGCCAAAGAGGCTCTTTTAATAAATACCCTAAGCTAGTACAATATTCACACCATTCGAATAGTAAAATTTATTGAATTTGGTCAAAATGTCGCGAAAAGGCTCAGAAGCAACCAAGAGTCAAAGGTAGGTTATCAATAGGCTCCACAACAAAACGTGATCACTTGGGGAGATAGTAGAAGTTATGGAGAGGTCTACGTCAACGGTACAGTCAATCAATGACCATTTTTAAGAAAGAAAACACCGCAAGATAAGCGAAGAAACGGACATCGTCGAGTCCTAACCGATATAGACTGTAACTTTGTTCTACTGCAAGTCAAGAAAGACTCAAAATCCAGCACTCCAAGGATTGCAGCAGAGCTGTGAAGGCTAGATACCATGGTTAATGCTTCAAAATTACGGAACACGCTCCGCAACACTAATTTCCATGGACAAAGAGCACGCAAGTAGTATGCAAAGTGAATTGTATGAAAAGACTTCGCTTTGCTAAGGAGCATCGAAACACCGACCTTGAAGTCTTCAACAAACTTTTTGGTCAGATGAAAGCTAGTATAAGATCTATGGCTCAGATGGGAGCCGCCAATTATGGCAACAGTCGCACGAGTTGCAGCCTAAGATTTTAATTTCAGCCGTGAAACACGGAGCTGGAGCCGTAATGGTGTGGGGGTCTATGAGCGCAAAAGGAGTAGGGAATCTGCATTTCATCGTAGACAAAATGGACCATATGGTTTATTGTGACATTCTAAAGAAAAATTTGTCTCCATGTCTGGAAAAGATAGGTTAGGGAAATTGTTTTCTTTTCCAACAAGATAATGACCCAAAAAATTTGGCCCTAGATACTCGGCTGTGGTTGCTCTACAACACTCCAAAGCTCCTCAAAACATCTCTTCAATCTCCTGAACTAAATCCAACAGAGCATTTGTGGCAATATTTGGAAACCAAAATAAGGGAAAGGGATATTTTCAATAAAAAGTATTTAAAACCGCTTTAGCGGCAGAATAAGAGACGTTACCTGGCTCCTACTGCACAAAATTGATCAACTCTATGCCCAATCGTTTGAACGCTGTAATAGCTGCTAAGGGATATCCAACTAAATATTAAATGAAGCTGGTTGGCGAAAAAACAGGGTTAATTTTATACAAGAACTGTTGCCGTACGAATGCTTTTTGCGCGTCGGTATACCTATGACAAATTTTTGTTTTTAATTTTGTAAAAGTATATGTAAAAGTTTTTAACTGGATATTTTGACGTAATGAATAAAGCATATTTAACTCAATCATCATAATTTTTTCCATTGTAAAAAAATATCAAGTAGGTAATATGGAAAATTCGTCTTTTTCTGAAAAATTAGTCGTCGTACGAATACTTTTTCCACTCACTGTATGTCCATAATTTTTAAACAAAGTAAGACAACGAATTAAATAAAATAAAACGTTATCATGAAATAAACTTTAGCGCAGGAGAATAATTACAAATTAAATAATTTCCTTACAACATTCAAAACGTGTGGTTCGGAGCAGCACTGCATGAAATTGTTGTTGTTAAATCGTTAAAAAAAGAAAAATAACGCAAGAAAGGAACTACAATAAATATTTTTTGTGGAAGAGTACTATACACAACGGAAGAGGTGCCAACTCACTCGTTGAAGGGTTGACCAGCATTCTTCTAGAGTACGCTCACTTATCGTTGCCGCACTGTTTGACCTTGATAACTGTAGCTGATGTTACACGATTAAACCACATTTTTTTGTATGTTTGTTTTCAATGAAGTGTTTTGGTACATTTAAGATCCATCCAAAATATGTTATCCCGTTTGTCGTGGTGAAGGCAGGAAATTAGAAAAAGAGGGAAAATACATTTTAGATGTCTAGTTTTTAATCTTTTGTTTGACTTTTGTTGGTTAAGGGTTCAGGTTTAATAATTCTGAAATGTACATAGTTTATGTAATGTTCTAAGTGCTACTTAACTTAAACCACACACGCATAAATTAAAATTTCATAATTGGTTATACTAATTATACAAATGAAAATAGATAGACATATTAATACATATTTTCACAAAATTTTCGCCCCATCAATGGGTGATCACAAGAGCACTTAAAACTAAAAATCTACATATGTATATTTAAGTCAAAGAAGACACTGAAATGACAGGTTACTATGCAAAATTGTTACCAAAAATAGCGTACACCCTTAGAATTAAAAAGCCGTCAAAAGATATAAACCTTTATCGTAAAATTATTTTATTATAAAATATTCGAATGGATGAAAATCTGATCCACAAAATGATATATTATTTATAGGAAAAATGTGAGTTGATCTACTATCTTGAAGTTGATCATTGCAAAAAGCCGTGCGAAAAATTTTAGCATCGTGTTGTAAACGTTAAGAGTATATTGAAAGCTAGGTGTTTTGATCGCTGTGAAACGAATATGCTTTAGTCTCGTCTGTAATTTCAAAATATGCCGTGGTAGAATTGTTGTGCTGACATAATACTAGGTCTGGGATCGAACTCAATTTTTCCTGACGAAATTTACTTACCAAGAGTAACAATCTTTCAGAAGCAGACTAAAAATATAACTCTTAAGGCAATGCAATTGGGTGAATTTGGGTACAACCCTTAATGGTGTTACTTTTAACTTGTATCGGTAAGTGAAACCATATTAGAGAATATGCATACAAATTTGATCTTATTTCTCTCGATATGTAATATGAAATTTTCGGCGTTGAGGAAACATAACCTGATAAAGGAGAGAATTTATCTTTTCGTGAAATAAGGTTGAAAATAGAAAGTGTAAACTTTTTTTACTCAATATCCAATCTCAGAATAGTTTGCATACCGAACCAATCGGAATTGCAATCACTATAAACACTTAATTGCGAATCCAAGTCAGGAATTTTTCACCGAGCTATTCCTCTTTATTTTGTCCAACACATTTTTTGATTTTGGGATTAGCCGATATGTGTTTTAAACACAACACGGGCTATCGACTACAAAATAGCCGCTAGAAAAGTAGCCCCCCGTAGTTTTGAATACGGCTGTACAAAACTGCGACATGAGCTATCGACTATAAAACATTTCATAGCCGGTTTAGAGCTATTTTCTAATTTTCTAGCCGCAGCCCGCGGTGCAGCCAACTTTATTTTGAATTGAAATTCAATATTGAAAGTATACCGTCAGAATTCTCGAAAGTATTCCGTGTTATATGATAAAACAGCTACCTTAAATACATTAATTTCATTTTCCAGAATTATTATTTCCAGCACTATTGATGTATGTACAAGAAACAGCGAAAAGAGTATGACTATAGCCGTATTCTTTTGGTCATCGCTATCGAGAGCAAATCCAAAGTAGCAAAAGAACAGTCCGAATTTGCTCTCGATAGATTACAAACTCTCGATTAAACAAATTCCTCATATATTAGGTGAATTTAAATTTTCATATGAAATTAACTGATTGTTTTGAAGAAATTGTAATTTTGTAGAATTTAAGGTAAAATTTAGGTTTGCGGCAAGGAAAATGAACCATGTCGCCATCTGGATATTTCTAGCTCAACTATTTATGCAGAGGAGTAAATTAAACCCACTTATTTTTTCGAGTTATTTTTGTTCGAATAAATGTATTGGAGTAAGCAAAAGAATACAGCTCATGAGCGTTGATAATGCCCAATTTCTTCGATTCGTTGACTTCAATCAACTAACAGTTAATTATAAACTTTCACAAACTTTCAAACTTAATTCAATCATTCAAAATGTTATATTTCTTACATTAACAGCAAAAACAAAACAAATAGAGCTTCATGAAATTCATTTACTTATAAGTTTTTAAACCAAAATCTTGATAGAACTTAATGAATGCTGGAAATTAAAGCAACGTTTAAAAAAAACTTTGTTGAATTTAATATTTAGCAAGTCAATTTTAAGATCTTCATTTCGTCAAGATTTTCAAATAATAAGTTGTGAAGGTTTTTCAATTTTTTTTTTTCAATATTTAAAACCATTTTAAAATCTCATATTCAAAATATTGCAATATCCAAGAATGTTTATAATAGGTACCTAGACTATGAAGCTTCTTGAAAATTTATTACTTAGATTCAAACCTCCGTGAGTTTTGTTTATAAACTATTCGACCTGACTTGAGTATGATGGAATTCACATTATTTTTATGTACCGTAATAATAGACAGCGGGTACCTATGTCCAATTGAAATGTAATTTTAAAGCTTCAGTTTTGCATCATGCAATCTTTTAGAACTCTTAACAGTTTTTATCAAAAATTAGGTGTATGTTCTTCAATTGTATAAAAGCTACAATATATAGATTTCTGATGTGAAATTTACTAATAATTTCAGGAAACTGAAAAACGTGGCCTTCATGTTCTCATATCATCTGCACTCATATCAACAAAATTCTAATTTGCCTTTTTTACGACAAAAGGAAATAGTGAAAAATTTTGAGTCAATAATTTTTTGTTTAAGTATGGAAAGTGTTATAAAATTGTGGTTAAATTTTTATTTTCTTCGCGAACATTCGCTAAATTGTATTAAAGTATCAGATATGACCCCTCAAAATCAAGTCTTGTTTTTATTTAGACAAATATTTCTTCTATTGTATGTTTGATTTTTAATTTGTTTTTATCTTCACCAAATGTTCAAACTAGTTCCTTTGGTTTTCTGCTTCTTCTTTTAAATGTTGCTTTATTAGTAAAACACAGAAACTCTTAACATGAAAATTTAAAGAAAAATTGAAACAAAGATTTTAGGAAATATACTTTATTCTTGCAAATAAATTTATTTTTGAGGCTGGCTTTGGCGGGATGGAAGTAAAAAGGTTTTGTTCAAATTATTTTAAAGTTATATTACTTTTTTTTACAACTCAAAGTTACATGTGAATCGTTTTCCAAAATACAAATGCTGAGTTATGATCATGATATAAACGGAAAAGGTGTCCTAATAAAAGCTGAAAATAAAAATAACTCACGCAAAAATAAATATGTAGAAGCGAATAATGTGTCAAATATTGTAAGCTTTTCTAAATTAATGGAAATTAATCGTAATTACATTTTCTTCATTTTCACAATCTAGAGTCATGATTTGCAAAAGTTAACCTTCACGTATTTCGTTTTTTTATGTGAGTTCTAATATATATGAACAAATATTGGTTAGTTCATGCGATAATAGTTTTTGATACAGATTCAACAAAAACCATTCTATACGACGACGTTTTGTTCTTATCGTTTTGGTTTGTTTTTACACAAATTTAAAACTTCACTGCTCTGAAATATTTTTATTAGCTTATTATATAGTATTCTTTCACTTAAGAGTTCTTGACACCTCATAACCTAATTTACCATGGAACCATTATAAGACTAGAAAATTCACTACCTTATTACATTACATACTTCGCGTTTGTAGAATAGAATTAAAAATCGGATTCACGATTGGATATAGAGCCTTTTTCAATTATTCAATAACTTTCGTATTCTAGTAACTTATCATTTTCAACTTTTCTTAAGTATAAGACACTTTGTTATGTCACTAAATTTGTTGTTAAGTTTATGATTTTGTGTTCACTTGTAAATGTCCTTCTGTAAGTTGTTATTTTTGTACTTTTCTGCATTATATTATAAAATATATTGATATAATCTTATATCTTTTCTTAATAACTTTTAATACATTTACGAACAAATTACAGTCACCATAAATTAAAATTATTTTCAAACACATCTGAATTGATGTACCTCAGTCACTTTTTACTTTCAGATATACATAACTTAAGGATTGGTAAAAAAAACATTCTTATAACCTGAATATTTGGCACGTTATGTGAGGAAAGTATGAGTTCAAGAAAAAACGATAATTTCGCAGCATTTCAAAACAAAGATTTTGAAAACAAAGGAACGGAAAGCTAAGGACACGACGAAGCTATTCAAGAAAATCCTAAGACGTAAAACCATCCTTACAGGATGACTTCGACAAACCTTCTACTGTCGCGAAAAACGCGGTACCGTCTAAGGCTCCCTTTTCAAAAACGGTAATAACGTTCGCAGGAAAGCACTACAATCGTCTTCACTGTCACCACCACCCTCCTTAATTCCTCGTCATGTTCTACATTATCTTCGTCTCCTTCTTCGTAGTAGTCATCGTCGTCGCCCACATCGCTTTCCTATCCTTCCTATTCCTTCTTTCCTTTTTCATTTCTTCATCGCTTTCTTTTGTTTTATGTAAGGAGTCATATACTCCTTGGAATGTGTGTATTCGCGTTGCACTACCCCAGGAAGCAAATGTGTGTATACTAATGCAGAAGTCTTGTGAGAACGAGAAACAGAAAACGGTAGACAAAAAATTATCCAAGACAAAAAACAGAAGAAACGGTAGTACGATAGCTATGAAAAACTTTATATCCACCCTTACATCATACGACCAACCACTAAACCGAAACCCAACAGCTAACCATCTACAAAACGGAGAAAAACGATTCTAGTATTCCTTCATGGGATGTTGGGCTAGTCTCTCATCTCCGCTTACCAACAACCCATCAACAATTGGAAACCGGCAGCAAGGAAACACAGCAGCCTGAGTGTTGGGAACATTAAGTGAAGGAAATAGGAATAACGGATATTAAAATTGAAAAGAAATAGAAGGAACAACAGAACAAAGATGGGTATGCATAAAAAATAAATAAGGCAACACATTGAAATGCCAATTTGCATACATTGACACTAAAAACCGTTTGGTTGGTTTGAATGAGAGAACAGATATATAGAGTTCGTATACACAATTTTCATCCGTGATATAAATAGGATGAGATTTCTAATGTTCTGTATTAAACTACTACTCTCTAATTTTTTGTATAGTCATGAATCGTTGGGGACTGAAGTGCGCTTTCACCCACATTAAGTAAATCTAACTATTTGAAAATGAAATTCAAATATACACGGTTATACAACACATTTGAAATTTTCTTCTGGGGTAGGTGAACACACACAGCCGTACCGTGCCGTCTTCTACTTTACTAAATTCAATTGCTCCTTTTAAATGGAGTTTCAAATGTAGAATAAGAAACACACGGAGAAAACGGAGAACACACACAAAATGAAGTGCGCTAAAATCGACTGTTGGGGAAATGGCGGGGGATTATTGATATGAAGTGGAAAATAGCTAGAAAATTTAATGCACAAAATCTTACATACGTAAGAACGACGTTTGGTAGATTTAAGAAAAGCTTTTTTCTGATTTTGAGGGTCCTTGGCTATTAGAAAAACTGAAACTTTAATTTAAACTGGAAATATCACTCGACTGTTTGGAAGTGATTTGATTATACAATGGGAATAGAACTACTTTAAATAAACATTCTTGAACTCTTATAAAAATCGACAAAACTCTTTGAAAGAAAGTTTATTGGATTTTGTTTCACTGCTACATGGACATTCTCCGAAACCGATACTCTAACCAGTAGGTAGCAATTGAATTTTTAAGTACACTCCCAGGGTCGAAATACCATTTTTATTATTTTTCTACATAGTTGTATATCCCGCAAGGAAACTGCCCTCTCTGAGAGTCTTTATATGGAAAAAAACTTGCACTAGGCCACGTCCACTAAATTTTTGATTGTGTGTAAAGATTTAACGAAAAAGAACCATTCATACGGGCATATATTCTGTTTCCCGCAGTGAAGTAGTGAATGTATAGCAAAGTTCAACGCTTTCCACCGGTATTCGGTGCATTGTATATGTGCAGCCAAACAAATTCATGTTTCCAAACGGGACCATCATTTGCAATGACAAACTCTATAATAAAGGAGAAATAACACTAACAATAAGTCATATGTCCTATCTCGATAACATAGTACATGGGATTGAAAACACTTGATTTCTCATAAATGCTTCGAATACACTCCGTTTTCTTTCTAATGGATGTGTTTTTTTTAATAGTGTTTTTCTACATCCTTCTAATCCCAAGTATCATCAAATGCAAACAACTAAAAAGTATCTGTCTTTTTCTTTGTTAAGCCTTTTCAAAGTTATTTCAAAAATTAGTCACTTACCTCTTATACATTCATTTTCTTACATAAGGCTTTTTAGCAAAGAATTCTTAAAAACAATATACGCAATGAAGTAGGTAAATTATTCTGCTATTAGAAATCTCTAACATGTATTTGTCTTTACCAATTCTCTCGATAGTATTTTTGATTTATGAACTCCAAAATTAATTATTCGTTAGGCTTTCCTTCCTTATATGATTACAAATATTTTCATTGTTTTGATGTTTGACCCCTTGGCCCTTGACGTCTTTGTAGTGACAAAATATTTATATGATAAGAATATGATGTTTTATTTCAACTTTAAAACCCTTATTGATGAGTTTATTGGAAATTCTTCCGCTTGTCAAAATTAATTTTTCAAATTTCCCAAAAAAGTAGGTTTGCGAGAATATATAGCATCAATTAAACGCAATTTATAACGTGGTGATTGATATTTATAGATGTTCAGGTGAATAGTTCGATTGCACACTGCAAACACAAGTATGTGTATTTCACATGTCACGTAGCTTTTTGGTGGGTGCTTGAAAACAAAACAGTTCAATTTGATGTTACCTAGGTAGGTAGGTACATTAATTTCACACACTTTGCCTGTATGAAAAAAATCAATCACTTTGCTCCTGTATTATTTCTACCACACATTTCAAAGATCCACGTTTTAAGTGAAAATCGTTCGTCTAGGGTAATTGAACACACTTTATTCTAAATCACAGATCAAAAGACTTGTAGTACAAAAAATCGAAATATATAAATGTCGATGAATTTTATATGTACCTACCTACCTACTTAGAAAAACAAATTTTTTTCGAGACATAAATAATACACTAATGTATAGCTTGAACTATCTTAAAAAACAAATTTTAATATACCTAAAACAAAGTTAATACTATATTAATGAAAATTATTAGCATCAACTATGTAAAACATTGTAATTAGCGTTAATTTAACTCTAATTATCGAAAATTTATTAACTATGATTTCGTAGCTGCTATAGCTGTAAATCTGTTAATAGACCGAAACAGGCACCGAGTTTTCTCGAGCAGGTTATCAAGATGTGTTAACGGATTTTTGTGATCAAGTAACCGTTATTCTGATTTGAAAACAGGAATGTACAAGAGTAATAGGTCCGTTTGTTTTGAGTTCGGAACTGCTCCAGAATACTAAATTGTACTTTTAGTACTAAGTTCCGCGTTTGTTTTGAAGTTTGGTGTAGCACCAAACTGCTCCATTTTATCGTGAGAAAGTATGAGAGTTTGACGATTTTGTTCTCACTTTACCCTAACGCGTTAGTTACAACGAAACAGAGTGGAACGCTAGAAGTGTCAAATTGCACTTTTAGTAAGTACAAAGTTCCACACTGTTCTCAACTTGTTTTGAGTTGAGAACAGTGTGGAAATTTGTACTAAAAGTGGCCTAATGTAGCTGAAAGAAGTAATATCTACATTTGTTTTAAGCATTTGATGCGGCTCAACGTTTCATTCAAAATATAGATATTTATTTTTCTTTTTTACGTCACTGTGCCACCAAGCCTCTTGTTCAATAGTTATGGATTGACGAAATCCGATGTGATCCGAAGGATGACATTCCATAAGTTTGGGCTGGTTATGTGACATATGGATAGTCAAATGCCAAAAGTTGTACCAAATTGTTATGTGTATGTTAAAGGATAGTCTTCGCTTGAACTGGTTTCTGCAGAAAAAGTTATCTTCGGCATCAAGCTGAAGTTGTTTCTTACGCAGTCCAGCTCCAATAACAGAGTAGGGTAAGGTGGAGGTGTGCTAACAGTAGGGTACTCGAGTCCTATGTAACTTTCGCTTCTAACTTCAATTGGGCTTTGGAGAGTACACGCGAATTGATCTGCTACGAAAAAATTATTCGAATACTATAAGAACTGTTAGCACAAGGTAACTCCAAATGTTTTCCCAGCTTCTGATGTAATTTTTGTATCACTTCCGATTAGTGTCGGTCAGTTTTAAGAGATATGTGTAAGATTGTGACATTGTTTTCTAAATTCCAGCTGATTTGTTTAGCTATTTGCGGAATAAACCTCCATTTATTTCTAAAGGGTATCCTTAGCAGTAGTATAACCTCAGAAACGATGAAGTGTGTAAGAGTGCGCATCTAAGATGCGTGCATTTTATAAGGTTTTTCTATTTTAATAAATCGTATTTTATCCTCTGCAATACCTAAGTCTAGAAAAACTAGAAGAAAAATATGCTGACCAGCAGTGATAAAAGAGGCTCGGAGATAATTGAAGATGGCAAATCAAAACGGGCAGGAATGGGAAAATTAGGAACTAATTACTAGCAATGGCAAAGTCAAAAATAAGAAAGTGACTATAAACGGAGGCGTCAGTCCCTATGGTAGATAGATTTTATAAAATGTTTTCTGGAACAGTTAGAGAAGGATTTTGTAACTGTTTGAAACGTCCAGACAATATGTCCTTTGGCATAAGTGTCGTAGCATGAATAATGTACCCGATACTTAGACTTTGGACCATTTTCTAGCGACCTCTGTGCAATTAATTAGAGCCCACTCTTATCCATCTCCGTGCGCACTTTTACACATTGGGGTGTATAAGAGTGCGCAATTTTCTGTATGTAATTATGTGCCATTTTTAGTTAAGAAGGGAAGAATAGAAAATCCTAGTTTTTAGTATATTGTTACAAAAAGATGTATCTACAAGATCAAATAAAATTAATTTTCATAACTACGATATTTTACATTTTATGGCCAAGAATTTAAGAAATGCGCACTCTTAGACCACCTTGCCCTATGCTTTTTCTGATAATTTCAACTGCCAAAGATGCCAGTGAAGCTCCTCTCGCTCAAACCGAGTAAAACACATCTTCAGTAATACTGGTTTTAGAAGGACATACGACACACGCAAATAAGGGAGGAATGGTTGCAAAAGAAGAAAAACGAAGCGGGCCGCAGTGTGTGTTTTGAAGAGAATTGTTCTAATACAACTCCCAAAGAACATAGCAATGTAGATATCATTTGTGTCTAAAGGGTATACCTACATGAAAATTGTATAGAATTACGAAATATGGTCGTTAAAAAAAAAACTATAATGATAATAATGTCATCACTCCCGCACGGGTTAGACGAGGTGGACAGTTGCAGTCTTTTAAAAATTAAGCTTTTATAAAACACTGATTTTTTGTGTTGGCTTATACACGGATGATTCAAGTTTTGTTTCGAAGAAAGAAAGTGTAGTTCTGACATCATTTCAAGAACACTACGGCCACAACAGTCTCTTCTTATACCGCGTTTACACCGACCGAAATCTAGTAGATTAAGCGACTTGAGGAGATTTAGCCCGAAATCTTGCTGAAACCGCCAAGATTTGCCATACATTTTAGAAATCTTCTCGGGAGTAGATTAATTCGAAATCCACACTTAATCACCTCAGTGGCACCATCTACTGGTGATCATTTTTGCCATTTCACGTCCTTTAGAACAATTTAGTATCCGAAGTGAGTTCAATTGGTTGTTGTGCGCGATGTTTAATTTCATTATGTGGCGTGGTTTTTGGTTTTGAAAATTTATATAAAATTTTAAATTTATTTAATGAAAAAAGAATCAATAGAGGCAAGGGAAGGCATGGACTATTGTCCAAGATAGTTTTGTAATAGATTTGAAGCAAAACAGAACCACAAAACACTACAATTTCACATGAAAAATGTCGAAGTGTCAAACGAAATCTCCTCACTGGCGGTGTAAACGGGCGAGGAGATTTATCAAATCATCTCACGAAATCTACTAGATTTTGGTCGGTGCAAACGCGGTATTACCCTATATTCGTACCTAATACTTTTGCCGGAAATGAACTGCATGAAATTGCTTGCTTTATAGCTGGAGCAAATGAAAACTTATCTTATAAAATAATGAACAAATGACTTGATACTACAGACGTTCGTGTTTAACATCCAAGGACTGCCCTTTAGCCTACGAAATCTGTACTTCTTATCCGATAATAAAAAAACAACGTGCGTTCGTCACATAAATGATAATCATTTAGAAGCAAATTTCATATATTATAGAAAAGCTTTACTGAGAGAGGTTCAGTAGGTAGCTACATGACACTAAATATTCAAAATTTGTTAATAGTACGGGGCTGATTACCAAGCCAATCGGAGCTCTGGCTAGCAGTAGCAAAACCAAACGTTCATGGCTCGTGGACACTAGGTACCTAGTGATTTCCGTGAAAGAGAAATTTACATGAATCTTAGGGTTGAATCAGCACGTTTGCGTTCCCTAAATTCTGAAGCGATTGATTTGATATTTATCTAATAATAATTTCTTTATTTGGAACTGTTAAATGCATAGGTACCAATATTTTTTCTAATCAATTTGGTTTTGCAACAAACGAGAATTAAAATTGCAGACTTATAATCAATGCAGAAAATTAGTTTGAAAAATATAGCGCGTGGATGATAAAAAAAATGTTTCTTGACAGTGAATGCCTTCACGGGAAGCAAATGAAAAAGCAAGCTTGGCATTAAGATGATGTGCACGCAGTGAATGTTTAAAGTGTTAGAGGCATTTTTCAACAATATTTCGCTTTTCCATTTTTTTCTGTTTGATACACTAAATTAACGAATTTCATGGAATTTAATTTTTTCCGTTACAAATTAGTTGATTGGATTTTCCAACTGTACCGCAAAAAATGAACTACATTTTGGAAAACAGTGGAAATATAATTTGGGCAAAAAGAAATCAACAAACGAGTTTGAAATCCTAGTTTAAACATATATAAAGAGCTAGCACACCCTTCTCATACCCCTAGCCAAGCATTTTTTCTTTTGTCGTTGGCCATTGGCTAGGGTAGGTGACGAATGAACAGCAGCGGCGGGACGGAACAGAAAAAAGTAGCATTTTCCCTTAGTTTGGTTTTTTTTGTTTGATAGAACTCTGAAAAGAATAAAAACCACTGGACATACTTTACAAGGGTTAAAAACTATAAATAACTATATCTGACGAACATAAAAGTTACATGAATTGGCACGGAAAGGGTAAAAATATTACGGTCGTGGCACACGGAACGATGAAATCATAGAAGTCAGGGAAGACAAATTCAGTAAGAAAAATATCTGTTAAGTTCTGTACGTCAGGGGCGGAGTTCATAAAAGTATAGTTTTTTACTAAAGTGAGAAACATAGCAAAAAGCAGATGCACGATAAAAAAAAATCCACACAGAGGGAAAAGCCGCTGGTCAGACCTTACTCTGTGTGAAGTAAAACTTTCCTCTCAGTTTTATGTAAGTATGCATTGGAGGGTTTTCTTACAACCATACGCAAGTAAGATAAAATAAGAAAGAGGGACACACAATGCAACCAACAGCAGTCAGTGTAGTGAAGAATTTTTATTCGTGGTCACACCTACTGGAGTCCTTTTCTTGTGTGCGGAGGTGGCAGGTTTACGTAGATGTACTTCTTTCCGTCTATCCTTTAAGTGACACACTCTTTTCACAATTTTTTTCTTCTTACTGCTGTTTTGCATAGAGAACAAACAGTCGCCCAGTTGTATTTGAAATTTCTTTTCCTCTTCTAACAACTACAAGAGAACGATAAGAAAAAAACTTATTTGTAAGATGTGTTCGCTATCGGTCTCAACGTAATGTGTCCTTTCTGCTACAATAAGGGCGAGTGAGCATTCAAGAATAGAAACAGAAAACAAATCCCAATAGGAACAAGATTTTTTCCTGCGTTTGTGTGTGAATTCCTGTCTATAAGAGAGAAACAGAGGATTTATTAAAGAATTCGTAATACGTGATACATTTGAACGGATAAATATATTTTCTTCAACTTAAATGCAACAATATAAAATGGCCTGATTAAAAATTTGATACGCAATCTTTTGGTTAATGAAGGAAAAATATTGGTAGAACTAGATAATAATATTAGTTCATAAGGTACCTAGGACAAAAAAAAACTTCTACTCGTTGGTCTTTTTATTTCAGGAGCTTATTAAATTTATATACATAATTCTGCTTTTGAGCTTTTAAAGATTGTGTTTCTATTCATCCGAATGTCAGAAACCATAACTGGAACAATTGTTTTTCTCCAAGAGAGAACTTGAGTTTGCAAATAGTTCTTTTTCTCTGAAAAAAAGAAAGTGTGGAATAAAATAAATCGCAAACAAATTTCTTCTGACACAGAAACCATTCTGCGAAATGGCATAATCATATGTACCTATATCGTTTGTAATTTTCTTGGGTTTTATGCAATTTAAATAAATCAATTCGAAATACAATATTTGGAACTACTTGAAACGAAACTAATTCTCTGGTGAGTTGTTAATAAACGTGAACGTGCGGTGCGAGAGAAGTTAAGGTACTTGAGAATATGAGAGTCAAAGTTTTCTTTCTCAAATTGAGAGGATGTATATTTACTCCTGGATAAGAAGTACTGTCGAGGAAAGTTCGAAAGATGGAAACAAACAAAGTAAACATTTAGGAAAAAACGCCTAGAACGTCGTTCTTGGAGGACGTGGAAAACGAAATTGATTTATTTTGTATAGTTTCTATGTTTCGAATTTTTTGTACAAGAGTCAGCGTGAAACAGACTTTTAAAAGAATATCGTGAATAGCAACGGGACAGAAAGCATTATGTAAATTACTAATTATACAAGCAAAAAGTAAAAACCATGTAAATTAATAAGTGTAAATGGAGTATATGAAATCAATGTTTCCGATGAATTGTTTTCCTGTGTAAATCATCCTATTTATTTGGAATATATTTTAAATCCACAAATTAAGCACTACCGTCGGTAGCATTGTTGAACTACCTATGCGATGGTTTATTTTAATATTATGGACTTGGTGTTTTGCCAAATTTTACCAAATTTTTTTCAAAGTGAAACTATCCTATAAATTCTTACTATATCTATAAATTCTTGACTATCCAAAATAATTGTGTAAGAGTCTGGGGAATAAGACTGAAAGTGGAAGTTTTATGTCCCTATATTTCTTCCGTTACATTTAGGGAAACACACTTACACCGCAATTTAACGCAAGGCGTCACAACACATTAAAGTAAACATAGATATTTCTTCAATTACATTGAGTCATCAGTGACATATCTAACATTCCACAAGATGGACCAAATTTTAAAAATTAATAATTATACTTCTTAAGAAGCAACTGCATATCGTATACGAACAGTCCAGTATAATTTATATGTGCAGTATAGTTTAAATCTTTTATAAATTGGTATAATGTATAAGAACATATATTCAAATGCAATGATCATTCGCATGTCTACTTTGAAATAATATTTCAATAATGAAATATGTAGGTAGAACGATTGGTGTATTGATGCATGACAAAGCTAAAAATTGTTGATTTAACTCAAGATTTTGGAACAGTATCCACTATTTCGATTTTAGTTGCTTTCAAATTTTTTCATTTTTTTTTTGTATTAAAGAGTGAGTATTTAATTAGAAGCTGGCAAAAATCTCAACGTAAGCACCATATGCTGCGGTATGTTTCGTGTTTTTTGATTAAATATTTTTTACTTTGATTATTTCAAATTACACATTGCGAATGTACCACACCAACGGATTACTAAGAAAATTATAACTAGTTTTGGGAAAGATCCATGTAAGATGCAGTTTTTGGCCTATTGGTATGGTACGACATACACGCTTCCTCTATACCTTAACAGAAAACTATCTCCTTCATGCTATGATTTTAATTACATCAATTACATATAATGGACATGTATCCGAACATTCATTCAATGCTTACAAATTTACATGATTAAAACTTGTCCCTTGGTTTAAAAGGCTCCAAGTTATATTGCGATTCTCAGAGGTCAGAAGATCATCCTGGCATTTGTAAATGATTTTTTTATTTACATTTCATTATTGTATCAAAATATCCCTTTGAACACCCTTTCGTGGTCCTTACGGTCACTAGTTACTATAATCGGTTTGGTATTCGTTCATATTGTTCTTGTCCATTATGCACCTTTACTGTGTATTTGGCTTTTGCCTCACTGCGTCGCGACCAACCCTTACATCAATGAGCACCTTTCCTTATTCAGGCCGCCGAATGTTGGTTGCATTCAGATTAATTGTTTTTATGTCGTAGCATCCTTGCAGCGACAAAATATTCATCTAGCGGTGTATGTAATATTTTCTGTTCTGGATTGTCTACGTGAAACGAGTTTTAACCCTTTATAGTCCGATGTAACGTATCTATTACAATTACCTAACAATCGCATTGCAAATGCTCAGAGCGTCAAATTTTTTGCGTTGGGCAAATGCAACCTTTGCATTTTGTTCATTTATTTTTATAAATTGATTCGAAGTGAAACCACTAACAAAAATTTTAATGATAACAATTGCAATACTTCAAATAACGTCCTTGTAAGTAAATTGAATTATTGACAAAAAAGAAAACATAAATTTTGTAATGGAATAAATTACATAGTTATGTTCATTAAATTAATTATATGTTTATTACAAACATTTTCAATTTAACAATATTTTTACAAAAGAATCTCTATATTCCAAAAACTTCCGGTTTTTCAATTGTCTGACGAGCGTGTACGCATGATGTATTTCAGTTACAAACGTCTGAGGTCGCGCAATTGTATGCATTACATGATAACCAAAATGCGGTTCTCTAAAAGCGTAGGTAGTAATTTAAAATGAAATTATGTTTCAGAAATTCGGATAGGTTATTTTGTTATCACAAGGTGACAAGTAGTACCTACATACCGAAAACGAAAAATATCATAAATAATATAAAATGATGATTGCCATAATTGATGGCTTTCTCTTGTCCATTAAAAACTAGTGATGCTCATATTTACATATAAGACGTGTCGTCAATATCAATACCAAAACCTTAAATAATTTCAAAGGTGGATATCATTATGGAACAATTTACGATATTTATTCAATAACCTTAAAATTTTGTTAAAACAAACGTAGCAGACAAGAAAGTACACTTTCTAGCTACATAGTAGAGTATCTATAAAGAAGGAGTTAATATTTAAAATCAATTGGAGTAAGATTTTTATTCGAAAAATGCAACATCCTAAAATTACGCTGAAAAGACGGTTCGGCAGATCGTCTTAGTTGAAAATAGTCTCAACTCACTTACTCCCTTTTAATACCGTGGTTTCGAATCTAATCGTGGAATCCAGTAGGATTAGGTTAACGTAAATTGGACAGAGGAGTGGCCATGCGGCCAGAAATTTATATCCCAATGTCGATTACAAGATTTGATTGTTTTAGTATGTGTGTATCCGGTATTCGGAGGGTCACCCTCATCAGTCTTCTCTTGGATGTTGAACTGCAACCATCTCTTATTTCTTAGATTTTGATCATTTCTAGATGTTTAATTTTCCTAGTGATTCATATATATTATAGATATACTCAATAATGCAACTGCAATTGGCCAAACTACCGAATTTTTGACAAGTGAATTCGGCGATTCCAGGATCAGGTTTAAGACCAAGGGTAGAGTAAAGTGAAGCATTCAGAAATAAATAAACCGCTAAGATTTCTCTACTATACACCGTTTTTAACTAACGTGTTTGAGTAAGTGGGAGTAAAATGCCTGTTTGATAATACACAAGATAATTTCTTTAATTTACTCCTCCTACCGATTCCTTTTGACCTCGTTTGATCTAATCCAAAATTCCAAACAAACATGAAGTAAGCCCTCTAACTTAATAGGCGCGTTTGTTTTGAGTTCAGGACTGTTCGGAACTACCATATTCTACTTTTAGTAGGTACTAAGTTCCGCGTTTGTTACCAATTTTGGTGTAGTTCCGATCTGTTTGCTTTGATTTGTCTGGAACTTCACTCCAATTCCTTCCTTAAGGTGCCTACAGACGATCATAGAAAAATACATCATATTATATGACATATTTGTGTCATATCATTTCTACGACATATAATACACACAGGTTCTTGAAAATATGACGAAAAATATGATATAAATTTTCTATGATGTAAAAATATGACAAAGCGATTTTTACTGTACACACGACATAATTTAATATGACATGTATTTCTAATGTTGTGTGTTGTTCGAAGTTGTCAAAGACAAATTGTGTTTCATGAATAATAGAAGAGAGCAAATTGCAGATAAAATGTGTCATGAATATAAAATTGTTTTTGAAAATTATAAATAATATATAAAAATTATTTATTTTCCTAATTACCACACTCCTTTTATATACAAAGAAATTACCTGCTGCATAAATTTTATTTAATTTTGTCACAGACAGAAAAATTAAACTCCAAAACTATTTCCAACACAAACAGTTAAAATCTAAAACTGGCGCCACTTTTTATCATATATTTTCATCATAGATTTCATTTCCATCGAAAATGGAAAAGAAAACTATGACATATTTACATGTCATATATGTAATGAACTGTCCACACGATCAAATAATATGACATATTTCTATGTCATATACATGATTAAACATCATAGAAATATGATCGTCTGTAGGCATTATTATTTCATTTTGAAACGAAAGGAAAAGGAAACTAAGCAAGATTTTTTGAATTTAAGTTGAAAATGAATGCAATCAGCAAGGAAATCTTCCGACGAATTCTAAATAAAATTGAATAATAAACACAACATATGACAGGATCAAACGTCAAAGTGACGATTTTATACTAATTTACTTAACATCAAATTGTACCTTTATTACAAAGTTCTGAACATTTCCGAACCAAAGCCATGAAGTAGGCCTTGTCAATGTCCGCAAGGTGGCAAATGCATCGTATTTGTTGCTTTGTCCGTGAATTTAACGTAATTAAAGTGCTTAATATGTTTATTTTACATCAAATTTAGAATTAGCTTTATTATTAAAGTGTTTTTTATCTATGTAGAGTAAATTTTTGTGTCGGAGGATCCGCGAAACGCGTATAAAAACGAATTTTGTTTTGATGGAAAACAAACGCAAATGTTCATTAAATTCAGTGCTTGTGAAAGTAAAATAGTGAAAAAATATTATTATTTATAATAAATAATAAAATTATAATTTATTGTGAAATTTAATCGTAGCAATGTGTAAATTGCTCATTATAAATTAATTGTCATGTTTCAAAATATGAAAACAAGTAAAAATTTATAAACAAATGTTTGTAAATATAAACTGTTAAAAATATTGTTTAAATTTCAATGTTCAATAATAAAGAAATCTTAAAAAATATCAAAAAGTGTACTTTTATTAAAATTTTCAGCTTCAAAATTTGTTTAAATTTAGTTTTTATACCATATAAGTTTTATTTTTGTATTATCTTTTGTTAATTTCTCGTTATATTGTTATATATTTCGTTTATTTGATTGCCTTTTTTTGTGAATTTGTCCATAACGTAATTTTGCTATTAAATTTCTATAATATCTTATTTAACTTTCCTATATAATTTGTAATATAATATGTAAATATATATTCAACTTTTCAATATGTAAATATATATTAATACTGATTTACATACAAGTGTTTTCATTTTTGCAAATAATAAAATTCATTTGATTAATAAAAAAGTGATTTTTATTATAACATATTTTTGTTTTTCAAAATTCCCGCGATGAAAATTTAATTTTTCATATGAAATTTCATTTCGTTCCATATGGCAAAAGGTAGACCTTCCCTGTGAATGGGGTAGTAAGAAAGTCCACTTCATGGCTTGTACTACTACAGAGGGTTTTGCTTGTGTTACGACAGAGGGTTTTGTCCGAACTCAAAACAAACACAGCTAATGCTCTCGAATTCTCAAAATTAACATTTTGGAGCACAGTTGACTAGTTCTGAATACAAAATAAACGCCCAAAATCTGTCAGCAAAAAAGAAATGTCATACAGTTATTAGTTATGTGAACTATTATAATGTATGTAAGAGAATGATTTGGAACAGATTTCGAACCAACTGGCCCATTTCCTTCTCTTTAGTATAAAGAGCTCAAATTTTTTTTCGATCACATCTTTGATCGAGGGTTCTGTGTGCAAATGTTGATTTACAATAATAGTTGTAGAAATTTCAGTTAAACATGTTATTTTAATGTAAATAAAATACAAGATAAAAAAATACATAAAGACAGTGGGCGCTAACCTGAAAAATGAAATCAGATTATATGCCATAGTATCTTTAAGTTTAACAACCCTTTAAATTTGCATCCTTAGCATTTCATATTCAAATGTGAATTGTATTTTTCGAGATACGCGTGTGTGGTTTAACTATGTACATACTTATTTCTAATCAACTAATAAATAGGATAATAGTATCTAGATAAAAATGCGAGTACTCACCTGAATTTCGTTAACTAGCTTCTCATTGTTAAATTTAATATCTTGTGTTGAACTACCGCTTGGTATTATTCCATGTGCCGGTTGCGACTGATGGGTAGGAATGTTGCCAACTGAGATCTGTTGATTTGACGTCTGTTGATAATGATTGGGATAAGGTGATTGTTGCATTGGTATATTTACTGAACATACACCTGGTGTCAGCTGACCGGAACTCAACTGACAAGTTGACATAGTAGAATTAATACCAGACGAACTGGTGCTTGCATTGATTGAATGTTGAAGATGTTGCTGTTGGATTTGTTGTTGCTGGCTTACGTCTTGTAGTTGATGGTGCAAGGCTGAAGGTGAGTGAATGCTGTCGTTGCCGCTTGGGACGAAATTATTTGCAGTTACGTTGGTATTGACGTCATTTTTATTGTCATTATTATCATTCGTTCCACGAATGCGGTTCTCATTGGAAATACTTGCATTGGGTGAGTTTTGTACATTCGATACAGGACTTTCAACACCGCGGCGACTTATACTAGCAGGACTTTCTTTTTCGTTTGCGTTATTGCTAACATCAATACTGCTTCCGGATAAATTTGATGACGCATGACCGCTCCCGATTTCTGCAACATTTGTTGAAATTGTTTTGGAAAGCATAAAATTTGGCACTTGTAGTCCACTTCCGGTGGGCCCTCTCACTTGCTGCCAATAGTCACAATTCATTTTGAACAAAGAACGACTATTCGCTTGCTGCTGTACGTCTGTTGTCATTGGTGTTGAAAGCGTTTTCGTTGTTGTTTCGAATGTTATATTGAGCCTCTTAGTTGAAAGATTCTGATTTATTTCTGAAGATAGGTTAGATGAATACCTTGAAGTGCCGTGCCGGCTATTTCAAAGCTTTATATGTTTAATATGGTATGTATTTTGATGCTAAACACGGCCAGTGTCTGCTTTAATTAGCGCTGAAGCGTATTTTTGCATCGAAACTAAGCATTTGATTTGACTGGACGAATGAAAAATCAGCCAAAACGACTTAGTAGCACCCGTTGAAACATTTACGGCTTTATGTTGAAGGATACATCTTCTTGAGGGTTATTCAATTTAATTTTGTACATGATATCGATGATTGATCTCCATAAAAGTGAGAAATTTTCCGTGTTTGCGAATAATTCATATATCCATTATTATTAAGTTATCATTGTCTATGACTAGCAATTGGATGTGTCTGTAAAAAAATTATTGTATTGCAAGTTCTTCTGACCCAAGAATATGAGATAACCGGCGTCAGTACAACGTAAAATTGTTATATTGGAGAACTATTATGATCGTTGTTTATTCTTGTTATATATTATGAGTTAATATTATTTCTCCACACTTCACAGGTTCTCTTTTTTCCAACGCCAAAGGATGCACTCTGTTTAACTCTTATATTTAAGGAACGAAAAACTCAAAGTTTTCTTATAACGCGAAACTATTCAGTTGTTAATTTACAATGCATAAATTATTTATATTGTAGTAACGTATAAACACACATAAGTAAAATACAATATTATCTAGTTTAGTTTCCTGTAAAGTTATATTGCAGGCTGGTGAACGCTTGCTTCAACTGCAAATTGTGTTTTAGAGTACATACTTCCCTCTGTACTAGAACAAGTTCCAATTTGTTAGCCTGAAAATGATAGAAAATAAATAATTTTTTTAAACTTTATGATAAATCGTGATAAGGAATCACTTTCTTGAAATAATGTGCGTTTCCAACAGTGAAAGAATTATTGATTTTGAAATCGGAATGTCAAGCAGAAGTACCTACTTCAGATAATCAACTGTATTTCATACTTTTGATGATTTGAAAATATTATTATTTAAAAATATTTAAATAATATTTGGAAAATGTTGAAAATTCTTTTTAATGATTCACAAATGTTTTGAAAATATTTCCTCTTCAACCGTCTGGCGCAATGGATTTTTCGCCAACGGAAACTAAAAGTTTTATCGAAAAATAACCGGCTGTGAGAATGGCATACAACTGTCACTCGGCCCTTTCTTTACAACGCATAGGGTTTTTATATGGACCAGAAATTCAGCATTTTTCTTATCATTGTATATTAAAGTGGGGACGGGTTGTGTAATATATAAAGTCAAGAAGTCTAATCAACGACTGAATGCAGGGTGACCAACCGAAATTCTTCCAAAAGCACCCGTATAATTCCTCATTGTTACTAGATAATAGTCGATGTATGGTATGCTCGTTTTTAGCGTTTACTGACTGCTGCACGACTTTTGTAGATCAGTTTTCTATCATAACGTCTCACTTACTCACATACAGTAAATGTACCTAAATCCCGTCAGGGCAAGGTGTACAGAAAGAAAACCTCACATTGCGAAGTGACAGTGACATTCTTCTTTAGAACTTTAGAACTGTTGAACCCAAATCCCTCTGTATGTATTGACAAGCCATGAAGTAGGCCTTGTCAATGTGTGCATGGTAGGCCTTCATTTCACACCATTCCATATGGCGAAGTCCGGGAAATTCATATCGTTTCCGCGGTTTTAATGTTAATTACTTGTAAAAAGTTATTATTTTATACAAAATGTTGCAGTAGTGTAATTGTTAAAGTTTTGTTAATTAATATAATATAAATTTTCTATCAGAAATCCGCGAAAAGTCTATAAAAGTCAATTTTGTCGACGGTATGAATTTTGACGTTTGTTTGTTTCGCTACAAAACAAACGCAAATATTCACTAAATTCAGTGCTTGTGAAATTTAAATAGTGAAAAAATATTATTATTCATAACAAATAATAAAATTAATATTTATTGAATAGTTTTATAGATAAAATAAATCGTAGCAATATGTAAATTGCTCATTAGAAATTAATTGTAATCTTTCAAAATATGAGAAAAAGTAAAAATTTATACACAAATGGTCAAAATATATAAACTGTTAAAAATAATTTGTTTAAATTTCATTGTTCAATAATAAAGAAATCTTAAAAAATATCTAAAAGTGTATTTTTATTAAAATTTTCAGGTACAAAATTTGTTTAAATTTAGTTTTTATACCATATAATTTATATATTTTTATAAGTTTTTGTTAATTTCTCGTTATATTGTTATATATTTCGTTTACTTGATTGCCTTTTGTTGTTAATTTCTGCATAACGTAATTTTGCTATTAAATTTTTGTAATATCTGGTTCAACTTTCCTATATAATTTAATTTTATTCCACTTTTCAATATGTAAATATAAATTAATACTGATTTACATACAAGTGTTTTCAGTTTTGCAAATAATAAAAGTCATATATTAATAAAAAAGTGATTTTTATTATGACATATAAAATATGAAAAACTCAAATATGGCATAATAAAAATCACGTTTTTATTAATAAATGACTTTTATTATTTGCAAAACTGAATACACTTGTATGTAAATCAGTATTAATATATATTTACGTATTGAAAAGTGGAATACAATTAAATTATATAGGAAAGTTGAACCAGATATTACAAAAATTTAATAACAAAATTACGTTATGGACAAATTAACAACAAAAGGCAATCAAGTAAACAAAATATATAACAATATAACGAGAAATTAACAAAAACTTATAAAAAAATAAAAATTATATGGTATAAAAACTTAAAAATACACTTTTTGATATTTTTTAAGATTTATTTATTATTAAACAATCAAGTTTAAACAAATAATTTTTAACAGTTTATATTTTTTGACCATTTGTTTATAAATTTTTACTTTTTCTCATATTTTGAAACATTACAATTCATTTGTAATGAGCAATTTACATATTGCTACGATTTATATCATCTACAAAACTATTCAATAAATTATAATTTTATTATTTATTATAAATAATAATATTTTTTCACTATTTTAGTTTCACAAGCACTGAATTTAATGAATATTTGCGTTTGTTTTGCACCGAAACAAACAAACGTCAAAATTCATACCGTCGACAAAATTGACTTTTATAGACTTTTCGCGGATTTTCCGATGGAAAATTTATATTATATTAATTAACAAAACTTTAACAATTACACTTATACAACATTTTGTGTAAAATAATAACTTTTTCCACTTAATTAATATTAAAACCGCGGAAACGATATGAATTTCCCGTACTTCGCCATACGGAATGGTGTGAAATGAAGGCCTACCATGCACACATTGACAAGGCCTACTTCATGGCTTGTCAATACATACAGAGGGTTTTGGTTGAACCCATTTGTTTTCGTTAAGGTGTTTGTATCGTTTGGATATAACAATTCTCTTACATATGTACCTATGCTTAATTTTGATCTTTTAAGCACGATCTCAGTACGCTCACACTACCAAGAAGAACGTCTATCTGTGACCGTTGTATGGTTGCTTTTTAAAAATACATGTTTTGTTCAGGTTACGTAGAATTTCTTATCAAACTTCTGTTTTGAGAGTTCGGTGGTTTTCAGACTCACGATTAAAGTTTTGAGCGGATTATAGCTCAAATATGACAAAAAATCTACTAAACACGTAAATATGTGGTTCCGTTATGTATTGAAAGATGAAATTTCGGTAACTGATTTGAATGCAATGATGCAATTTATTTGAATTTAATGTCAGTCAAATTTCTCTTGGGCTCAATTGTTTGTTAATACAGGAAACAAATTCTTTGCGTTTGATTGTAACAGGTACAAACAAATAACTTAGAGCTTGCACTAAAATGCTTAGGTATTTTAATATATCTGTTGTACTTCAACTATAACGTTGATAAGAAACTTCGACTAGTATAATACTATCTACTAATGTTTGGTGACATTACAGAGATATACCTAAACTGCACAAGCAGCCAGATAGTCATAACTTAGTATATTAAGTGAGATAAATAACTAAGTGTCATAAATTCACTATAGGGTAAAACTAGGACATATGCCCCACTTGTTTTTAAAGTGTTGTAAATCGGCAAAAATAGAAGATATCATCGAATTTTTTGTTTAGGACCATTCTTTGGTCTTTTGTCAACAATGTGGCAATCATAAAACTACAGTAGGAACGGCAGATTTCTTAATTATTTAATTTTCCAAAAACCATCCGGTGGGGCGTTCTGTAAACCGACCGTTAGGTAATATGCCCCAAACCTTTTACAAAAGGCCCCAGATATAATAACGCTTAAATTGAACTTACAGAAAAAATAATAGATAAAATTAAACAAAAATTAAAATTAACAGAAAATTTCTTTGTGACACTCTTCATGGCTTCGTCTAATTTTTCTTTGGTCCATGATCCCTTCAAAATTGCCATAATCTGCTTACGAGGAATTTTCATCATAAATACTAAATGTACTTTATATGTATGTGATTTTTTAAAACAATCGGTGGGGTGTTTTGTCAATTTCGATTTCTAAAATGCCCCACGAAGATCAAAGCTTTAAACTCAAGGTTATAAACAGTGCAATTGATTTGAACATAAAAAAAATATATATCACTCAATAGAAAAAAATTTAATAATAACCAGAAATTATGGGAATGCCAAAAAACTTTTTTCTTCAAAAAATTTTAAGAATTAGGATAATAACGTGATCATATCAATGATATACAGAGACTGCTGTCCACTTGCACACTTCGTGTTGGCTACGTGACTTTATCATCGCGAGTGCTTGGCGAATGTGGCGTTTTGTCAACTGGGGCGTATCACCTAGTTTTGCCCTATACTTAGGTCACTGACTATTATATTCGCCTTGGAAAATGACTAACGAGGGTTGTACCAATGAATTGTCGTTTTCTTTGGGTGTCAGTATCTATTACAGTAATAAAAAAAAAACTAGTAATACGGGCAAACTATAAAAATTGATAGATATTGATGATGTCATGTAGAAAATGAATTTTCCCCGCTTGAGTGAATCCCATTCTCTGGTGAATGAAATTCATTTCCAGGAAGCGGAGAGATATTCATTCCATGTTTGATCTACATAAAGTGAATTTTCCCCGCCTTCAGAGTGTGAATCCCATTCTCCGGTGAATGAAATTCATTTTCTGCTTCACGGATTTTATATATTAAGATTGAAAACGCTGTTTTTGAAAAATAATAATCTAAAATAGGAAAGTCATATCCAGAATGGACACGAAAATCATATGGAAGATTTCGATAATTAGAAATAAATATAACTATACCACTTATAACACTACTGATAATTGCTCCGAACAGTAAGTACCCGGTGAGGCTAATTAAATATTTTCGACAAGATTCCTAGAAATAATACATAATGTTTTCGTTATAACATGATGAAACTGATTAATTTTGAACAAATAGACATTTCATAGTAATTATTTAGCTTCTACATTTTCTGCACAATTGATAAGACCAAAATATTTGGCTTGAACTTCTTGTTAGTCTTGATCAAATGTAGTATGAATTTTAGCAACCACAGGATTTAGTGATACCAGTCAAACATAGAGGTAGTCTAATATGATAGGCCTTACCGAGGTTAATATTAATATTTTATACAAACAGAGCTCATATTGGCCGAGCCAAGTGAATAGTCAACCAGATTTACGTATGACCTCAAGTCTTACTACGAAGAACATTCATATTGAAAATGAATAGTGAAAATAGAAAATGTAGTAAAGTGATACATTCGATTTACTCACAAAACATAACATTGTTTTGGAGGGAAAAGTCTCCCATGCGCTCTGCTCTTATCTTATTTTCACGCAAAATTCTACTTGATTTTCAAACCTAATTATAAATTCGCAACAAAAACCAAGAAATAAGATTCTCGAGAACGATGTCAAAATTTTTTTCCTTCCAACATTCCTTTGAAGGCGGATGCACAGCAGACGAGCGAATGCTCATTCTATCAATGGTTCATAGAATTCTTTTATTGTAAACAGACGTAGAGCATTATTTCGTTGTTCTGTCTGCGTTCACAAGGATTCTATGGAATATTCTACGAATGCTCGCCTGTTTGATGTAAACGGCACAAGAGCGTGCGATTAAGTGCTTAGAGCATTCTTTCGTGTTCTGCCGTGCTCGCTCCCCGGAGCGGTGTTTGCAAAGTGTTCTTGTATTCTAGTGATTTGAATACCTACTAATCCTTCGGCTGATCTAATCCTCTGTTGAGCTAGAATTCTAGTTCTTGGTTCTCTTGTTCTTTTGATGTAAACACTGAAAAGGAGTTTCCGTTTACACTAAAAGATCAAGAAACAATGCTCTTGTTGGAGCGCTAGTTCTTTGTTCGTCTGGTGTGCATCCGCCTTAACACTGCAATTATTTTTCTGAAGATTGACACAAACTTTTTAAGAATTTTTGAGTGTAAAAATTTAAGAAATCGGCCAGAATTAACCGGTTGCTGTAGGCCAAACAAATTATTAAATGAAAATTAGCGAATGATTTCCAAAGTACTTAATTTCCCCATTACTAAGTGAGTCCTTATTTAAGAATTGACATGATATCAACAGTTCGCGAGATAAACTCTTGAAAATTTGAAAAATATTTCTCAAAAACGAGTTATAACGCCTGTTAAATGACCTGTAGACCATTAAATATAAGAATTATAAAAATTGATACAGTTACTGCAATGTACGAAATTTCTAAATATTTACAATCAAAAATATTGGGTTTTGAGCAATTTATCGGAATTATGATACATTCGATGGAATCAATTAGGCTCCAATTCCCAAAAAGATCACCTGAGCAATCGCAAAATGCCAAAAGTTGATTGAACGGATTGGTTTACTTTATGATAATTTATTAACAATTTAAATTTTCTTTGTATGAAATTAACTTTCTGTTTTATATTAGGAATGCTGTCAGATTAAAAAATTTTCACAGCGAACGTATTCACTGCCACAGTAAGATAACATAATGTCTTGGAAATCAAAAGCCTGTCAATATTACATTCAAAATATTACATGTAAATATTGCATGAATATATAAAACTACAATGATTCACGCAAAGATTATAGCAGCACAAAAGCACCACATATTTACAAAATATGAGAAAATTTAAATTTCTTAAGCACATCACTTTTTTGCAGTCAAAGGGGTAAAACATAAAATTTTTACACTTGCTTCTTCATAATTAGTGTCCGTTGACATTTTTTACAGAATTCTAAAAGTTTGCACCGAATATTCGCCAGAGTGCGCTTCTGCCGAACCAACTTGAAAACCATTTTTATATATGATGTAAGTCACTTAGATACAAGGAGTACTAATTCAAACACAGACAAATAAAATAACTATTTTATTATAGCTAGTACCTTAGATATGAATCGGAGTTCACTAAAAATGAAGCACTGATTTTTATCGGATTTTGTACATAAAGCGAAAAAGAAACAAAACTGATTTGAAATTCAAACATCTAAGTGAAGTAAACCATATTAAACGAAAATATTTTCCACTCGTTTGTAATTTTTCGTTGCATTTGAAAATCCAAAAAAAATCAAAAGTCCTTTGACGTGTGGTAAATATTTCGAAAATTTGAAGAGAATAACCGACAGTTGATAAAAAGTTTGATTTGAAGACGGAGCTTTAGAGAAAATGACAATGTGGCTTTTTCCGTCAACAGAGATTTGAATTATAGTTAGAGAATTCAACGTGTTTCTTGTTTCAGTTCCTTGTTTTTTTTAAATTAAAATTTGATCCAAAGAACATTAAAAGATTTTAAATTCTGATTTGATTTTATAACAATTAAAACTTTCGAGTCGCGTGAACATTTTCAATGTTTTTATAATATTATGTACTTCAGTTTACGTTTTACGGATTTTTGAAAAATAATTCTAAATATCTCTTGGTTTGTCCAGACTGTATTTAACCTAAAACCGTAACGAGAATTCTTTCGCTATTAAAACAAGCTCCATCACGTTGTAAGGTCGAAACCGTTTTGACAAAATTATCTTTTTGGCATTGAAGTAAAGCACGCTTTGGCTGGAGGTGGCTTGAAGCACATAAGGAAATCGGTGCTCCAAAATTCTTACCAAGAAGGAAGAAAATGTTCTCAAAGTCCTCTTCGATTTACCATACGACATAATCTTCTTATTGATAAGAAGAAACTGCCGTCAACGACATAACGGAGAAAGAGAAAATTCTGAAATTCTTTGATGCCGCGAAACAACCACCAAGACGCGTTTGAAATGAACTGAAATTAGCGCAAGCATAATGCCAACACTTACACCAAAGAAAACTTTGACGACGGTAAGAATAAGAAAGATCCTGCGACGCATACTTCGCCGTCAGAAAGTGCTTTTGTCGCAGAGAAATTCTAAGAAAACTTAGTCTCTGTAACAAGAAAGTTCCAATATTAAGCTTTTTTTAATCCAGAAAAGCGTTTCTTATTTTCATACAGTGTAATATGAAGGTGTAATAAACTATGGCGTGAATTTTTGTAACAAAAAATTTTTTAGACGCTCCACCATTATGTGTTTACCGACTAACCAACATAATTCGAAGAACAAATATAATGCGAAAAACCTTATGAAGCGCGTTAAACAGAAATCAGGAGGATGAAAAGTTTGAATGAAGTGTGTAATTGTATCGTGAAATTTTAGCCTCTACAAAAAATTTAGAACAATTTCCGCTGAACTGGCGAGATAATCTTACTTATTTTCAAACCCAACCACCACTCCCGTACCATACGACGAGATATCGATGTCATACCCGTAACTCTGTTCTCTTATGATAAATTCAAGAAATAAAAGCTTTATTATTATTATTTGGATGAGACTAGGATGATTCGAAAGTGAAAGCCCAACACAACAAATATTAACGTAACAAATATTTTCTTTCGTCTTCGAGGTTCGAATCAACCCTCAGCTTCGAACTTCGAATCAAGTTTCTTGTTAAACTTTCATGGAACTCGTTCGTCATTCCAAGCATTTAATCGTAATGGCCGTACTTGTTCTCAGGAAACATGAAAACTTTAGTCTTCTCATGAAGAGAAGAGAATTCTCTTAAAATGTCACACTTTAGTTCTCATTTGTTATATTTTTAAGATCTAATTGACTATTTTTACTAATTTTCTGAAAAACATATTTCTGTGACATGTTTTCAATATTTATATTGCATTGAACCGAGGCATAGACTAAGATTTAAAGCTTGTGTTTGCATACACCTATCAAATAAATTAACAATTTCAGTTCAATTTTCAATATATTAGTTTTCACAATGTGTAATATTGACAATTAATCAAAATAATAGATAATTTTAAAGTTTTAAATTATTTAGTAGGAATTCTTCTGGGAGCGGAAAGCAATACTTAGAAGCACTATTTATTTCTCAATCATTAAATAGCAAGTGGATGGATCACTGAATTCTTGCAGAATTCTGCCAAAAAATGTATTTCCACTATTTGAATGATTTCTGAGATGGAATGTGTACTATATGCTGGCATCCAAATTCTTATTTCATTTTGAAAAGCAAGCGTTTACAAGTTTAAAATTTTCTCTAAAAATATTTGATTTTTGAAAACTATGTTTCTTGAAGGTCGACATTTGAATTTATGTGGTCGATTACATATTATCAAACTTTTATCAAATTATTATACTAACTGATGTATCTGGTAGAGACAGCATAGTACAAAATTGTACATCTTTCAAATATGTATATATCTCATATACTATGAATATATAATACACATATAAAAAATTAAGCAAACTGTCCAACTATGTGTGATCCTTCCAGGAATTTTAAAGCTTGAACAAATAGTAACTTTATTTGCTAAGAATTTTAAACAGATTACAAAATATTGTAATAAACTTAGGCATATAAAAAAAACTTGCGTATCATAGTACTTGCGTACCATTGCCTCTTTATTGGGGAAGGTTAAGTTAAGATTCCTCACACTTAATCAACGGCAAAAGAAGGATATCTGAAATGTTCGGAAATTTTTAAATTTGATTGTCGGCGTGATCAATACCAAGCAGTCCCGCTTTTCAGGGATTATTCGCTTAGGTAGTTTTCGACAGTTACTTTAAAATAATTAAAGCCTTCACAGAAATATGAATACGTTATCCTATATTCCTATGAAAACTTCGCCTAACTATAAAGTAAACCAGAAAGTTATTGCTAAAGTGACGTATCTTCTTTAAAATACATTTTCTTTGGCTATTTTGGCTATCTGTCTAAAAAAAGATAAGTATTTAAAAACTACTGATTATATAATTATTTTACTTTGTCTCGTATTCGAAGAAAAAGTCCCGCGTTTTTTACTCAAAAAGTTTGAAAATCCCGCCTTGCCCGAAGAAAAATCTTGCAACGCTGCTTCTAAGTGAAATTGAAAAATATTTGGTTAAACCGTGCATCTAATATGCTCAATCAAATTTTTCCGACTGAATTCCGTCAGATTTCAGTGTCCCTTCAATTTTTCTGACAGAATTCTGTCCAAATTTCAACGGATCAAATTCTTCCCATCTGAGAACCAACAACAACTCCTTAACATCAACATATGTTCAATCGCTATGTTTGTGTAATTCATCCATATTAGGGGTACCCATAAGTAATCAATTATTTTAGTGGCAAAAAGAAAGTGTTCTAAATTTATTTATTCCAACTTTCAATCAATTAGTAAATCAATTAGGAACTATAGTTGACACTTGTTGATCTTCAGCACGTTCCCATATACCTCGCATATCTTTTTTGTTGCAGCTGTCGCCGACAAACCAGACCAGAATTGAAAGTGCATACAGTGTCGTATATGTTCTTCCGTTTGTTGATGGTCCGCCCTTTTCTATTGTAACTGAAAAACAATTTCTTTTCCTTATCAAAATAAACTTCAAGGTTTTTCTTACGATTAAGCTGAATGAAACTAGTCTAGACGCGATTACACTTTTGATGAGACTAAGACGAGTTGCACTTACAGTTACAGAAAATAATTGATTGCTTATGGGTACCCCTTATATTTAGATTTTTATCATACGGATATCCACGCCCACATACGCAGAGGCACCAGCGACCATCAGAACCCGCTAATCCACTAATATGAGGAACATAATTGAAAAATAATATTTTTTTATTTGCTATAATTTTTATAAATACATGGATCAATTTATTTAATCCGACAGTTTTCACAGTCGATGATCATCTGGTTTAGAGTTTAATATAAAAGATATGTTCCCGTACTCGAAAATCTGGCTGATTTTCAATGATTTCTAATGATATGATTTTACTGCTATTTTTCGTACGGACAAAATTGCTCTCACAAGACAGAATAAATTTGGTTCAGTAAAAAGCTGAAAAACTGTGAAATGCATGTATTTGGCATTTGACAACTGTTGATTTGATTTTAAATTTTATTTGTATCTATATAGGTCTTTTGTAAATTTATTAATAAATTATTAACTAATAAATTATTAGTTTTTGTAAATTTTTTTGAAATTTTTCATGTTTAGTTTCTACTCCGTATCAAAATTTGATATTTGTACTGCAAGTTACTGATTTTCCGTTCCCATACTATTTACAGTTTTTTGCTCATAATGAGAGGACTACGCTCATGGTAGTAAAATTTGGGATAGAGGTGATTTTTACTGAAAGAGCACGAAATATATGTACATATATAGTATGAAAATATTCATATAAATGTTGGTTTGAATTAAGTAGATACAATCAGAAAACGAACTCAAACTGATCGTAAATTGAAGATTGAACTCAGAGTAAATACTAACATAACTAAAAGGTCTGATCACGTACTTCTCGGATTTACTAGAGTTTAATTAACTTTACTCGAGGAAACATGAGAGGTTTGATACGATTTCGCTCCATTACTGAATTAGTAAAAAAACGCTTTTGAGTAACATCTAGCAACTTCATAAGTGTTATTAACAAATTTGACATTTGAAATTGTCAAATGAACCGCATTTTTCTAGTATCTTGATGTTGCTCGAGCAAATGTCTCGAGTGACATCTAGCACTTTCCAGTCAACCCCTCTGTCAGTTTTTGTCAAAATAATTTTTTGAGAGAGTACAAAAACGCCAATTCCGTGCTCGAAACATATTGCAATAGGTCTGTCCCGTATTTTTCGATGTTACTAGACTTTAATAGAGTTTAGAGGTGTAACATGTACTCAAAAATGAGTAATCGAATATATTTGATGATCAAGTATTCGTCTCCGCATCATCGTTACTGATACCTGAGGAAAGACGAGCAACACAAAAAAAAAACGTTTCTTGTCATTACTCATTGTCATAATTTCATTACAAAATTCACTACCCGGATCATTATTCGTTACTTGAGCAGTCGAATCTTAAAAATTCCCATATAAAAGTATCCGCGAGTATCCGAGAGTACTCGTTTCATTTCGACCCGTTCCTGAAAGCGAGTAATTCTCTCGCACATGTAATGTCTCTCTTTATCACACAACCATAAAAATCCATGTCGGACCCCATTCATACCTACACACATATTCTCGCACACGAAACGTTACTCACTCTCGTTCATGCATCTGCATTCAATTCCAGTCATTCCTTGACGTATTTGAGAGAACGATTTGCTAACAACGCACACTGAAAGCAAATCGTTCACTCGAATGAGTACCGTAACTCATCTCTCTTTCTTGTAAGACGGAGAGTAGTCGGTAACGACGGATATTTCCGAGTAATCATTGGGTACTCGGAATCAGAGCAAGTATTCGGTACTCGGTAACGAAATGATCGCAACGTGGGTGAAATGTGGCAATGAAATAAAACTGTCACTGTTTAAATCTAGCACACTCCCATGCCAATGAAGCTGAAGTAAACAACAAACGTGTTTAGTTTCCCCTATTGAATCTGTTTGATTTCATAATTCAAGATTCTGATGTGCATTTTCACTTATTTTCACTCCTTTATTATGTACATACGTATACTCTAAATCTACTAGTTTCTTTAGGGGATTGATTTATTTTTCGTCTCCTCTGCCTTTTATTTGCAAAGACTGTCTGTATTGATGTCTTCCAGAAATAAGACTAATAAACTTACACAGCTTAGACTTCTAGCTACGATATTTGAACATTCAATTTTTAGAATGAATTGAAGCAAATGCTTGGATGTGATTCGTAACGTTGATCATAAGGACAGATGAATTCTATAATTTGATTTTACTGACAAAATACTTGTTCATCGCAAAAGAGTTAGGCCCATGGTGAGAAATCACATTTTCCAAGCATTGCCGTAACTGTAAGCAATAACCTTTCGAGACGTTTTATCCTCTAAATAGCAGAACCTGCATTGTTTTTAGTTTAAGGCGTTTAATAGAAGATTTAAATAAGTTTTTGTGCAGCAAATGCTTTTTGTATTTAATCAGGCTTGATTTGAGGAAACTAGCTTAATATGTTATGCACTTCTGTTGTTATCTACTTGTTGTTAATGGGAAAATATTTGTACGACTGCGGCTGAATGTTCGGCCGCCTGCTACTCTAACACGTTCATTACTCTAGGTAATTGGTAATTATTTATGTATCAAGGCTGTAAAGTAACGTTTTCTTGCATTCGTGGATTGCAGCATGAGTGTAAGGTCCTGTTGCATGCGTGCCCAGACGAGTGGAGAAATTGTGGCGCGAAACGAAGTCGAGCGCTACAACTACACGAGTCTTTGTACGAATGCGTCATGACCGAGCGCAAATGCAGCAACGACTGCAAGAAGGCGTCACTTTATACACGCGGTATATGCAATAAATTCGTGGAAAGTTCAATTTGAGATTAGTATTCGCACGAATCTGTTTTATCAAGTTGTACTTTACGCACTAGTGCGGTAATATAGGATAAGAGTTTATGGTGCTTGGGAATCGAACACTTTACGCACGCAAAACGCACATCCAAAATTCAACTTTCGAAGCAAGCGTTGCATAAAAGATGTTAAGACAAGTCAAACACAAAGCATTTGATTTCCTGTTTTTGGTCGATAATTGCTGTGTTCCATTTACACTGGCAAAGTACTTGCTCATGTACGCGAGTAGATTGCCAGTGGTAGTTTCGCCAGTTTTCCGCTAGATGGATTTCGTTTATTTTGACATTTTAGGTTTACTAAGATTTTGATAGAAAAGCTTGAAGTCAATTCAATCGCCTCAATCCAATTCAATCGAAATTTGAGCCTTTAAAAAAATTTAACACAAATAAAATCATAAAAAAACTTGAAACTAAGATCATTTAGGTTAGGTTTTGCCATATTACCTTAATTTGTACCAAAATGGAACCCGCTTTGGACTCGCAAGTACTTGGGAACGAAATTTTCGGTTAAATGGAACACAGCAAATAATGAACGTGGTGTGGTCCCTTCAAATAAAATTTTTAAATTATAATTTGTGAACGTAAGTTGCTACATACTAAGAACCTGGTTAGTTTATTGCTTAAACAAGAAAACAAATGCATATAATAAATATTCAGAGTTACAATATATCTATACCAATAATAGAAGACGTCGATATCCGTAACATGATCTCTCCTTTGAATCATAAATACGCAGCTTCATAGTTAAAAAACAAATTTGGTAAAATTACAATTTGCGATAAATTTGAACACAAGCAATGACAATTAGATTTTTTGCATAAAAAAGCTTACACCTTGTATGTAGTATTATTATTACTTAACAATGCACTTTTTAAGATTGATGGAACTCATCGGTTTTCTAGATACTGATCAATAGGTTAGCACTTCATTTTTACGTATTTCTCACCCAACAATCATTCCTTGTATGCGTGTTTTGCATTGAGTAAGTTATTATTTGAAACTATCATCTATGTATATACATTTGAGAAAGTTCGCATCATGTGATTTGTATATCATTTTTACATTTTCATTTAAAGAGCGGCTTATCAACGTAAACGTGGTAATTAGAAAATTTGAGCACTTTTCCACTGCACTATGAAAGAAAATCAAAATATGCCTAAAATAAGTTCCCGTTTTATAATTTTGCGTTTCACACGTCTCGTTGCATTTGTTTGATATTGCTGTGAACTTTGAGAGAGAAAACATTGCTGAATATTTGTGTTTCCTGGGAAAATATGAAAAAATTTTTATATACTTTCTATTATTACATTTTTCGAGCCAAACCAACAGTGCAACACTCAAATTAAAAATGAGGGAAATCTGGAAAAGGGATTGCATTTTTCGAATGCAATGAAAACTCATCGCGCTAACGTCGCGACGTCATTATCAGCGACTGAAACAGAGCGTGTAATAAAGACAGATGAGACAACTGAAATTTAGATCGGAATTAACTGCATTTGAATCGCATCGAGTGGTGCTCATATAATTCAACGTGTTATATTCATATTATCTGTTTCTATATGTTTATAATCCAATAAGAGTATAAATTTACTATGCACGAAAGCTAAACATCTTAAATGTTTTTAATTTTTTATACCGATGATAACGGACAGAGAACATGATTACGCAAGTGAGTTTCTGTTCTGAAATGCATTTTGTCCGACCTAATAGCAAGTGACCTCCGAGAATTATAACATCATTGATTATATTTGTCATCATTTTTAATCTTGCAATTTTTAATGTCAGCATACTATTATTGTAAAGTTTTCTCTCGAGCTTCAAACTCTTTCCTATATATCAATTAACCCCAAACTCTTTGTTGTTGATTTACGTTATCTACCGTCTAGAGTTCTTTATCTAGGTTATCTGGCCGGTGGAACAGATTTTTCTCTTAACACGTAATCGGCTATTTTACTCTTTATTTTATTTTCTCCACTATTTTGTTTGGTTGTTGCTCGTTTTTGTTAAAGCTTGTAAGTTTCCATATTAACAGATACTTTAAGATCATGAAGTCTCCGATATTTCCTGCTGGTTGGCTGTCACGACAGCACATTCTTATTGTTTCGATTTGATATTTCAATTTTTCTTCGATTTATTTTGAAAATATTTCAAGTAACTTTAACTCAAGATATTAAATAACCGCTCTCCAAATTCATCACGATAGTCCTGGGTGAAAAAATTCTCAAAATTTCTCTTCTTGAAAAGACAAATGTAAATCAGTTGCAAATTTTCTAACTACATACATATATGTCCCTCTTACTGAACAATCAAAGTAGAGAGTTGAACGCATTTTCTAAAGCGATGATTTTTAAAAAGTCATGGTTATAGTATCTTGTGCCAAGTGAAGATCGATATAATATTTATTGCAATTTACAAAATAGGTTCAGGAAAACACAGCTTTAGAAAGTCCTCAACAGATGCATCATTTTTATGTCATATGACTTGCAAAACATTGGAAATGTAAATCTTGAATCTTGGTCTTAATTTCATGCCTGCGAAAATAGCTTTCATGTATGTTTGTAGGTACATTTTTGTGAATGACAAATAAATGTGCAATAGAACGAAGAATTGAGAGCATCAAGAGTAGTATAAATATAGTAGGCTTCCGAATGGACAAAGTATCAAATTACTAAACGGCTCGTAGCGGTCTCTTAATACTCATATTTCTTCCTTTTTCTTGAAAACTCGCTATAAGTGACAAATATAATGAAATATTATGGAAAGCAAAAATATATTGTGGTTATGGATTTACTTGATTTAAAAAAAAACAAATCAAAAAAACTTAAAATCGTAGTCAAGGTCCGTGAAACGTAGATTGTCCGTGAAAACGTCGTGATAAGGTTCTAATAAGTGTTTTTCATTAAACTGTACTTAAATCAATCTGCTCAATACAATGGTTATATAGAGTAGTACGGTTACAGAGCAGATAAAGCCCAAGTTTATTGTTTTGCGCCCTTTGTTTCTTTCGATGCTGTCGTAGCTATGACATTCGCTCGGTTTTTTAAATTCATTTTTATGTGAGCTTTCTCTGAATTGCGTTTTACTCAATTTGCCGCATATTTACGATTCATATGAGACGATGTCTTTCATTTTTTAAGTTTTCAATTTAATACCGATTTTGACTTATAGTTTGGGGAAATTTTTCATTGTTTTACTTAAAGTCCTGGTAGACACCCAAATCTACGTCCTAACGTACCGCATGCTAATGCTGCACCAGCTCGATGATGTTACGGGCAAAACAAACGCTGCACAATATATACGTACAAATATGGTCTGTCCACTGTGACCCAAATGGTTGTTATCGCATTATTAGCCTCGTAGTTATTAGCGATTGAAATCTGATTGCATTTTGTAACGCAAGAAAGTTTGACTGGCTATCAGTGTACTTAAAGAGCGAAAAGACGTTTTCACATCAAAAAAATTAAAATTGTTTCGTACTTATTTGTACTTTAATTATCAATCCCTTCGATACAATGGTTATATAGAGTAGTATAGTTACAGAGTAGATAAATCACAAGTTTATTGTTTTGAGCCGTTTTTTTAATTTATTCTTCGATGCTACCGTAGCTCTGACATTTTCTCGGGACTGGACATTTTAGGACTTCTAAGTTCGGTTGGATGCGAGCTTTCTCTGGTTTCAGTTTTTGCGATTCGGTGCATTTTTACGACACGTATGAGACCATTTCTTTCATTTTTTCAATTTGGCAATTAATACCGATTTTGACTCATATTACGGCGAATATTTTGACTGTTTCACTTTGAGTCCTGGTTGTACTTTCACATGATACCCAAATCAAAGTCCTAGCTAAACGCGTTCTTGCGCTGCACTCATAAATATCTTAACACAACGCTTATATACAATCATCACGCGTGGGCCGATGACGTCACGGGTAAAACAAGCGCTGCACATTAAATACGGACAAATATGCTCTATCGGTTGTTATATCAATCGTGGTTATCGCATTTTTAGTCTCGTAGTTATTAGCGATTGATATATGACGGTGTTTTGTAACACAATAATGTTAGACTGGCGACCAATGAACATACTCAATGTCAAAACAAGACAACAAGAAAACGAAAGGCTATGCTAGCCTCGCATTGTTTGTCAAATCCATTTTGCAATATATGTATATTTGCATATAGAGTGAGTGGTAAACGTATTCGTACGACCCCACATTTTTCAGAAAAAGACGAATTTTCCATACTTCTTGATTATTGATCTAAATGTTCTTTATTCATTACGTTAACAATAACAAATTTAAAACTTTTACGTACACTTTCAAAAAACTAAAATCAAAAATTTGTCATTTACCGACGTGCAAAAAGTATTCGTACGGTAATACCGCGTTTACACCGACCGAAATGAAGTAGATTTAGTGAGATGATTTGATATATCTCCTCGCCCATTTACACCGCCAGTGAGGAGATTTAGTTTGACACTTCGACATTTTTCTTGTGAAATTGTAGTGTTTTGTTACTCTGTTTTGTTTCAAATCTATTACAAAACTTTGTTGGACAATAATCCATGCTTTCCCTTGCCTCTTGTGATTTGTTTTTTATTAAAACTAAAGTAAATTTTCAGAATCAAAAATCGCGCCAGATACTGAAATTAAACAACGCGCACAACAACCGATTGAACTCACTTTGGATACGTTGAAAGAGTACTAAATTGTGCTAAAAAATGAAAAATGTCACAAATGATCACCACTAGCTGGTGCCACTGAGGCGATTTATGTGGGTTAAAAAGTACCAAAACCTAATGTGAGTTACAGTATAAACCATTTATTTACTATTAACATAGAATTAACATTAATCAATTTATAACCATTTTAGATCAGAATAAGAATTACAAGGTGTGTATGGTGTGGCTGACTGAGGCTGACTGTACAATGGACCATTTGGAGGAACCGACGCGCTACATAAATTGCTTTTTCAGCAGCGTCGGTTTTAGCCACTTAGCTACTCCAAAGTGCCCACTTCAGCAGCGTTGGTTCCTAAATAGATCAAAGGCAGATCAATGACGTCATCGGATGAAAATGCATTGTTCGCCACATTTAGTGCGGATTTGGAATTAATCTACTCGCGAGAAGATTTGACAAAAGTATGGTAAATCGTGTAAGCAGGACTCAGGGCTAAATCTTCTCAATTCGCTTAATCTAGTAGATCAAGAGAGGAGGAGTAAAAGCAGCTCTTTTAATGAATGCCCTTAGCTAGTATAGTATACAAACCATTCGAACAGTGAAATTCATAGAAATTAGTCAAAATGTTTCGAAAAGGTTCAGAAATGAGAAACAGGGAAAAGAATCTTATCATTAGGCTCCACAACACAACACGGTCCCTTGAGAAGATAGCAGAAGCTCTTGGGGGTCTAAGTCAACGGTATATAGTCAACCATCGACCACCTTTCAGAAAAAAATGGTGCAAAATAGACGAAGAAGCAGATGCTCCCGAGTCCTAACCGAAATAGACAGGAACTTTGCTCTACTGCAAGTTAAGAGAGACAAAAAATTCATTGCTCCAAGGATTGCTGCTGAGGTGGGAAGACTAGGTAGACTCACAACACTAACTTCGACGGACGAAAAGCACGTAAGAAGTTCCTCGTAAGCAAAGTGAATCGTATAAAATGAAACGGCGACGTGAGAGTCTTTAACAAAACTATTTGAACAGATGAAAGCAAGTATAAGATCTATGCTGCCGTCCACAGAAAAAAGATCATAAGCCGAATTCGGCTTATGAATAAAATCCGAATTCGGGTTTTGAGTATTTTTGTACTTCTGAAAACTTTTTCTATCCCTCTGCTATGAAATAAAGTCTATCAAAACTTCAAGAAAATAACTAATTTAAGTACACCAGTTGTTTAAACTTAAATTGCGATTATCTCAAAACTATGACGACGGACATATTCTTTCTTTGCATGGCAGTATTGGTTAGATGGGAGCCGCCAAATAAGGCTACAGCTGAACACCGAGTTGCAACCTACAATCCTGATTTCTACCGTGAAACACGGAGGTAGATCATAAATATGGTTGATAATCACCCAAAGCATATGGCCCTAAGCACCCGGTTGTGGCTGATCTCCAAAACGCCTCGAAACTCCTCCCCAATCTCCTGATCAATGGAGCATTTGTGGCAACATTTAGAAACCAAAATAAGGGAAAGGGATATTTTCAATAAAAGGCATTTAAGAACCGCTCTAAAGGAAGAATAGGAGAAAATAACTGGCTTCTACTGCGCAAAATTAAATAATTCTATGCCCAATCGTTTGAACGCTGTAATAGCTGCTAAGGGATATCCAACTAAATATGAAACTAACTAAAATGAAACTGCTTGGCAAAAACAAGGGTTAATCTTATACAAGACCATTTCATTTTACCATACGAAAACTTATTGGTAAATGACAAATTTTAATTTTGAATTTTTTGAAAGTATAGTTTTTTAATCAATAAAGTATGTTAAGTTCTATAATCATAATTTTTTTCATTACAAAAATGTATAAAGAAGTATGGAAAACTCAAACCTTTTCCATAAAATAAGGGGTCGTACAAATACTTTTTCCGTTCTTAGGTACAATGATATAGAATAATGTTCGGTGCGAGGAATATGGACATGGGAGCGTTGTGTCTTTTAATTACAATGAACTGATTTTGACAATAATTATAGGCATAGAGTTCTTGAAAATTATAAATAATTATTACTATATACGTTTTCTTGTATAGTTGTATCTCAGAGAATAAAAAATTTGAGGATCAATATGTGTTTATTGAAATTTAAAATAATGGCATAGTCATCATGCAAAAATGTAGAAAGTGAGGTTAAATTCCCAGATTTTATTTTAAAAATTGTGAGTGAATAAATAAATTTTGAGTATTTTCTACATGATTTTTATCATTTTTACATACGGTTATTCACGCGATAAAGGTGGATTCAAAAAGACAAAGCTGCCAATAATGGTTGCAATTAAAAGAAAATTTTATTTCCAGTAAGAATTCAATAAAATATCATTGCAAGAAACAAACTTGAACTAATGTTCGTATGTGAGGGAGAGTGTAAGAGTATATTCACAAAATATTCACTTACATTTGCAACATTGACGAACTAGAATAAATAAAAATTTAAAATTACTTTCTCATTTCTATTTACAATAAGTGCCACATTGGTGTTTTATTTTTCTTGTTTTACTAAGTTTATTGCGGTATTAGCTGAGGAGTGTGAAAATAAGATTTCGCAACGTATAAAACATTATTTGTTTTGTAGTTTTCCAGTTGCTATGAGTGATTCCGTTGTTTCAGTTGCCCGAAGAAACTTTATCACGCTTTTACGGCTTTAGAATTCTACGTAAGTATTTGCGAATGCAAACAAATTTTAATACGATTTACTTTCGATATGAATCCAACGTAGAGAAAAACGAACTAGGAATCACTTTAGAAATATTTCATTGGAAACATAACGATTCATATATTTATATTATATAAGGCTAGTAAATAATGCTCAGGCAAAAATTTTAGAAGTCAAGCGGGAAGTATAAAGAATAGCATCAGTTTAAAGTTTCGGGATGCATTATATTAAATGCCTTAGGGAGAACGATAAACCTACTGATAGGCTCACTAAATATAATATCAGACATTTCACGTTGCTTCGAAATAAGCCCATCCAATGGATAAGCAAGATAAGCAGCTGCAATAAGCTGTTTTCGTCATGATGAACAACTAAAAGCACGTCAACCTCGAACCACGTGTGATCTATTTACGGTAAAACTGAACTGCGTAATTGTTGAAAGTCGCTATCTTTTATTATTAAGGTGAGAACTAATTTCAAAAATTGTTTAATTTGGGAGACATGATTTTATATACAGTGGCTTAATAAAGTAATCGGACACCTACCACATTTTGTTTGTGAAGAGGAAAATCAACCAAAGAAAACGTTCCCAAGAAAAATTAAAATGCTTAACTAATTCTACTATTTATTGCTTATCATATAAGAAAAAACTGAAGCATAAAATTTTATTTGATTTCATTTGGAAATTCAGAAAACTAAATTAACTTACATATTTGATCCCAAAACGGATATCGGAGACTTGGCAGCACTAAAAGCTCTGTCAAATAAATGCGGGGTAACCCGAATTATGACAACTTTCAACTGAAACAGTTATTTCAATTTTATTCAATTTTATTTGTTAGTTTTTCTTATTTGACAAGCAATAAATAGTAGATTTTATTAAGCTTTCTCGTTTTTCCTGGGAAGTACTTTTTTTGTTTATTTTGCTCTTCAGAAACAAAATGTGGTATCTAGGTGTCCGATTACTTTATTGAGCCAATGTAATTTATTTAGTAAAATATCTTTCAATTGTTAACAACTGCAAGCTGGAACGAAATTGCCTAGTATAATGATGCTGGGTAAGTCGATCGTAGTGGGACATGGTATTTTTGTGACTCTATGATAAATTTTAGTATCCTAGTATTTATTTCACACAACGTTTAAATCATCTGTCCATAACATAACTGAACCTTTGCTGACTTATGTTTATATACTTTTTGCTGTAAATATTCTTTTAAGATAGAGGCAAAGGGTCGACACTTAATATCAAATGTTCATCTATCATATATAGCTAGGTATGATAAGATTACTTATATGCACCCTGGTATTAAAAGGCGAATGCAAAAACATTTTAGATATTTGTGATAATTGTATGGTACTACAAGTGGTGAACATACAGGGTGTCCCGTAGTTTAGCGCATTCCTGTGGAGGAGCGATTCCTTGACTTAAGCGGAGTAAAAATTGTATTGGAGGCGAGGGGCGGGCATTATGCACCGTTTGTAAGTTACAGGGTGTTCAATGTTGTTGGTCATCGTCGTGAACTTTCTCAACATTTTTCACTATATCTTTTAAAATACTTATGCGAAGATAATAAAATAAACGTTGTATTTCAAAGAAGTTATTTTCCTTCCATTTTGTATTCAAAATAGTTTTTATATTTCAACGAATGTAAAGAAAAAAAAAATTTATGGCATGGCATAAATTTAAGGCATGTGCTACTAACAAACCTTGTGCACTTATGCATGGGAAAAATTTACTCAGTTTTACGAACCCATAACAGTTTTATGGCCTCAGGTGTAATCAGAGAGGCGCAGGCGATGAATGTCCTTAGTGTTTTTTTTTTTTTAGAAAACTTTCATTCCTCTTTGGGAATTTTTACCCACAATTAAGAGATTATTGTGTGCGTCAGTATAAAATAGCAGATATTTATCTATTCATCTAAATGCTGGAAATTCCTTTTGATATAATGATATCTTCCTAATTTTTGATCAATTTTCAAAATTTTCAGTCAAAAAATCATGAAAAGATGAATTTTTTTTCTATTTTTTCACATTCGTTGAAACATGAAAACTATTTTGTATACAAACTAGAAGGAAAATAACTCCTCTAGAATACATTGTTTATTTTATTATCTTCGCTTAAGTATTTTAGAAGATATAGTGAAAAATGATGGGAAAGGTCACGACAATGACCAACAACATTGAACACCCTGTAACTTCTAAACGGTGCACATTGCCCCTCCATCCCTCCGATACAATTTTTTACTCCGCTTAAGTCAAGGAATCACTCCTACAAAGGAATGCACTAAACTACGGGAAACCCTGTGAAACGGATATAAAATAATTGTCGTCATGGAGAAGTACACCTTAAAATCAATACTTTTACTCGTATTACTTGTTACGCAGATAAAATGATGCATTTACTAGAGATCATTGAAAACTAACATTCGAAGTCAACAAAAAGTAACTAAATGGGAAAAAATATCGACCAATATCACAGAAAACAGCAACTAGAGCCACTGGAGTCAAAGTATATGTATATTTTAGTATATTTTGGCGTGTATACTTGTAAACTAATATAAGGCTGATTTAGTCATTTTGAGGCTTTTTGAACATGCATGGTGTAACGGAGTAACGATCAATAAAACCGAGGAAACCAAACAAAGCCTTAAAACAAAAGTGTTGGTATACGGTTAAAATAAAATTTAAAATACATTTCAAGGGATGACATTTTTAAATGAATGGTTATGAAATTAATCAATTCGTTTTCTTCGTTCGGTCTGATCTGACAGATTTATGTATCCATGTATCGTACAATGGCAAGAAATAACAAATGGTTTTTATTGATTTACCTGTTGGTTTTCAAAAATAAATAAATTTCAGTTTTAAAAGACTACTGATGAAGACAACATATGGTTGTCGAAACAAATTTGTATAGGTTTAAAATAAATAATAAAAACAGCGCTAATTAAGGAACGTTTTTTTCAAACACCGAAATATTAGAATTTTAAGTACTCTTACCGGGACCCGGTGTGGTCCACTTTAAAAATCGTTAAATTTTTAATGTCTTTCAGGGAATTAAATCTTATAGATTTATGCGTATGAATCATAAGCCTTTGTTTATGTTAATATAATAAAATTTAGTTTAGTTTTTAGAACAAAGCAAGATTTGAGTTAGTTATTCCGTAACTCTGAAATAAGTACGACCACTCTCATTAGTAATATAAAAGTCAAAGTGAATAAACTTGAATTTATAATATTAAAAGAAATCACTGTTTTATTTTAAAACATAGTATTCTGGACTTCGAATTTCCAATAGGTTATGGGACCGGGTTACGCCGCGTTTATAAATTTATTATTTGACAAAAAACAGTTTTAGAAAACGTGAGGAAAATAGAGACAAGTTTCTTTTTTTAATAATTAGCAGAAGTGTAGAAATCAAATATAAATAGAAAAGTGAAGTGACTATTATAATATAATATATAAATATAAATATATAATGGAAGGTTAAAAATTACAACGTAATATTAACGAGGAAGTTGCCAGTGCGCGCGTTACTTTCGGAACTTGGTGCCTTAATCGTTATAGATAGCGAAAAACCGGTGAAGCCAAGTGATGATTGGCTGAAAGTAAAAAACACTGCAAATACTGTTATAATTGAGTATCTTCCCGACTCCTTTCTGAGTTTCGCCAAACCAAAAGATAGTGCGAGTGATATATTTAAGAATTTAGATGCGATATATGAACGGAAAAGTGTTGCAACACAATTGGCTCTTAGAAAAAAACTATTAGAACCTAAACTTAAAGGTGATACAAATCTAGTTAAACATTTTACAGTGTTTGATGAGTTGATAGCAGAATTAATTGCTGCTGGTGCAAATTTAGAAGAGACAGACAAAGTAGCACATTTGCTTTTGACGCTTCCTCAATCATATAATGGCGTAATAACTGCCATTGGGACGTTGTCTGAGGACAACTTAACTTTATCATTTGTAAAGACAAGATTATTCGATGAGGAAGTTAAAATATCAAGTGAATCTCGTGATACAAGTTCTAAGGTGTTAATGATAAATAAAAAACATGAAATCAATAAGTTAAAAAATTTAAATAAACATAAATTTTCCAATAATATTATAAGAAAGTTTTTCAAAAACAAGCAAAGTGAACAAAAATGTTTTCACTGTGGAAGCAAGGAACATGTAACCAAAGACATGTTTTTTTTATAAGAAGAATAATCCCTGAAATTCAAATGTGAGAAAATGAAATTTCATTTATTTTGGACTCTGGTGCAACAGATCATATTGTGAATCGTAGTGATGTTTTTCGCGATTTCAGAGAAGTACAACCAGTGAAGAAAATTGGTGTCGAGAAGGATGCTGCTTACCTAGAAGTCATCAAAAGAGGAACCATAGCAATAGTAACAGATAAAGGTATTCCCCAGACGCTGCTAGATGTGTTGTACCGTCCAGAAGCCCTTCATAATTTATTGTCTGTCAACAAAATGGTTGAAGCTGGAGTTGAGGTAAATTTTAAAATGACTGGAGTAAAAGTCATCCATGGTGGTAAGATACTCATGCAAGGTAATGCATGTAATTCTTTACATAAAATAAATTTTGCAATTCATAAAAAAAGTCATTGTTCATAAGCTAATCATAAAAATAAGGCATGTGCTCCTAACAAATTATGGCATCAAAAATTAGGTAAGTAAGTCAAAATTTATGGAAATAAAGAATAAACATTTATTTAGCGATAATGAAAATTTAAATAATATTAGGCCAGAAGAATTTTTATGTGAACCTTGTATAAAAGGGAAACAGTCTAGACTTCCGTTTAATAAATCAAAAGAAAAGTCTAATATAAATAAATCACTTTATATAATTCATTCTGTTGTCTATGGGCCAATAAATCCCCAAACATATGTACATGAAAAAAATTATTTTGCTACTTTTATTGATGAATATACACATTATTGTGTTACCTACTTCCTGAAACAAAAGTCAGATGTTTTATATGTAATCAAAGATTTTGTTTAAAAAAGTGAAGTGCGTTTTAATTTGAAACATGTTTATTTGTCCTGCGATAATAGTGGTGAATATCTTTCAAATGAGATGAAGGAATTTTGTATCAAAAAAGGAATAAGCTATCATTTAACAGTTCATCGAACACCACCATTGAATGGATTCGCAGAACGAATGAACCGGACAATAACGGAAAAAGCACGTGCAATGTTTGCAGGTGCAGAATTAAATGAAACTTTTTGGGGAGAAGCTGTTTTGACAGCAACATATTTGATAAATATAAGCCCAAGAAAAGCATTAAAGCAAAATAAAACCCCTTTCGAATTGTGGCATGAGGAAAAGCCAGAATTAAAGAATCTTAAAGTTTTTGGTTCAACAGTATATGTATGAACGTTCATAGCAGGGTTAGGCAAGGTAAATTCGATGAAAAATCATGGAAAGGAATTTTAGTAGGTTATGAACCAAATGGTTATAAAGTTTCGGATATACAAAAAGAAAAATGTTCTGTAGTTAGAGATGTAGTTGTAGATGAAATAAATTTTAAAGAATCAAGACCTAAAGCTTGTGTTGATAAAAGTTATTCAGAATTAAATGATGAAAGTAGTGAAACTATTAAAATTAGTTCAAAGACTGAGTCTCAGAAACCTGATATTGTAAAGTCAGGTGTTTCACAAAAACCTAATAGGCTAACATCAGATCATGTGAATGGAATGAGTGATGATTCTCCGAAATCTGATAGACAGATATCAGAGAGATCACAAAAATCTGGTGGGCAAAAATCAGATGTGGTAACAGTAAACAAAACACTGTATTTGAAAGTGTTGGCTTAGATCAAGGATCTACGAAATCTGTAGGTAAAACAGATATGTTAAATGGTTTTTTAACAAACAAAAGACAAGCTTCTCCTGAGGTGAGAAGAAGCACTATAATTAAAGTAAATCTGCTATTAGTTATAATGAAGATGATATTAAAGATTTTTTTTTTTTGTGCACAATCATTTAATTCTGAAATACCGAAAACCTACCAAGAAATGAAAAGTAGTGTAGATAGAGATGAATGTGAACAACCATTAGAAGACATAATAAATTCTCTTATAATTAATAAAACTTGGAATTTGGTACAAAAACTAAAGAATAAAAATATAGCTGATTGTAGGTGGGTACTTACAATTAAACATGATGAACATGGTAGTCCCGCAAAGTATATAGCCAGACTAGTTGTTAAAGGATTTAGTCAAAAATATATGCATGATTATAATGAAACATTTGCCCCTGTTGCTAGAATAGCGAGTTTTAGATTTCTCTTGGCATTTCTGTATCAGTTTGGTTTATTGATACATCATATCGATGTAAAAACTGCATCTGTAAATGAAATTTTAAAAGAAGAAATATATATGAAAATTCCTGAAGGTATAACAGGAAGAGAAAATCAAGTTTGTAGATTAAACAAAGCAATCTATGTATTGAAGCAAGCAGCTAGATGCTGGTATGAAACTTTTGAGAAAACCCTGATTGAAAAAGGGCTCAAAAGTTCTACTGTTGATCCTTGTATTTATATATTAGATAGAGGTAACGTTATGAAAAATATTTATGTAGTTCTATATGTTGATGATCTTGTGATCGCAACGGCAAATGCTGAAACAATGAACAGTTGAAAGAAATATTTGATGAATCGTTTTAAAATGACAGATTGAAAAGAACTAATTTATTTTCTTAATTATTTTTAGGAATTAAAATCGAGAGACACAACGAAACAATAACTCTTGATCAGAGTGCTAACATCGGGACAATTTTAAATAAATATTAAATGGCTGAATGCAACCCAGTTGCTACACCATTAGAAATAAAGTAAAATTATGAAGCATTAAATTCTGATGATAGATATAATGCGCCGTGTCTCAATGTAATTGGTAGCTTAATGTATTTAATGTTATGTACACGTCCTGATGTAAGAACTGCTGTTAAGATTTTGAGCAGATATTCAAATAATAAAAATAAAGAATTACCGCAATATTTAAAAAGAGTTTTGAGATATTTAAAAGGTACAATAAATTTTAAATTAACTTTTTCGCGTGCAAACTTTGTTAACATATTAAATGGATATGTTGATTGAGACTGGGGTGGTCAAGACCCATCTGACAGAAAAAGTACTACTGGATATGTATTTAAACTTTTTGATGAATCTACCATAACCTGGAGTTCAAGAAAACAGTTATCTGTTGCAGCTTCATCCACAGAAGCTGAATATAAGGCTTTGTTTGAGGGCGTGCGTGAAGCTTTGTGGTTAAAATCGTTGGCCACAAGCATAAATTTGATTATAAAAAAAACCCATATTTATATATGAAGACAATGCTGGATGCATTAGTACAGCTAAGAATCCAACTTTTTATAAGAAAGCTAAGCATATTGATATAAAGAATCATTTGTTTCGTGAGCAGGTACAAAAGAATATAATCAGCATTGAATATGTTCCTACGGGAAAACAGGTTGCTGACATTATGACGAAGCCGTTACTCGTTCCTCAATTCACAGTTCTTCGAAGAAGGCCAAGTTTAAAAAAAAAATTAAACATTAATAAATACATGCAGTTTACCATAAGAATGTATTTGAAGTCTATCTAGGTTTCACTGGGTTTCCTAGATCTTGCAACAAATGTTGGACTCTGTATTTGCTCCCAGGAAAATACTTTTGAGCATGGTTAGAAACTAATAAATTGAAAATGTATGAAATTATTTAAAAGTTGAATTAGATAATTTACAATAAAACATAAATTAGAAATATGTATTTAGAATTTTTATATTTGATATAAATTATAATTTTAAATGAATTTTTGAGGGGGCCTGTTGGTTTTCAAAAATCAATTTGTTTATTTAAATGTAAGTACTCTTATCGGGACTCGGTGTGGTCCGCTTTAAAAATCGTTAAAGTTTTAATGTCCTTCAGGGAATTAAGATTCATAGATTTATGCACATAAATCATAAGTCTTTGTTTATGTTAAGATAAGAAAAGTTAGTTTAGTTTTTAGAAGAAAGAAGGATTTGGGTTACTTATTCCGTAACTCTGAAATAAGTAGGACCACTCTCATTAGTAATATAAAAATCATAGTGAATAAACTTGAATTTATAATATTAAAAGAAATCACTGTTTTATTTTAAAACATAGTATCCTGGACCGTGAATTTCCAATAATACCCACCGATCTCATCATGTACCTATAAGATTTTGGAAGTGAATTATTGAATAAAACAGCGAAAAATATCTTTGCATTAATCTACTATACGTGTACAATATGTGTGATGGGGCTGCACGTTGAAAAATGGTAGTTTTCTATGAATATGTGATTTTGATTACTTACTCCAGAATTGTTTGACTTTTAATCGATGAATGTAAAGTTTTCTTTTTAACGAAGTTATATGTCTATAACAACTACGTTTCCAAACTAATCCAAAGTGTTTGAAATATAAGGATATAAGGGTTATATAATCGCATGTCGTTAAGTCGTTTAAATGTTGCTCTTCGCTTTATTTTTGTTATGGTATCAAACCAACAAGCGTTTGAAGAAAAAAGAGAAAACAAAATATCTAGAAAACACAAATTATAACGTTGTCTTTTATGTCAAGGCCCTTACATTTGGAATAATGGTTCAGGAATTGAACCCAAAAAAGTCAAAAAATTTAACCCAAAAAATACGGGCAGAAGTAATTGTATGATGGTAATGCTAAAAAATCCACCCCATAATCAGACAACTGTAACACTTTGCAAGAATAAACAGTAAAACAGGTAAACAGGTACAATTTATAACGTTCGCCATTAACTGCTCAATTGCCCTTCATCAAACAGGTAACTAGCTTGGACTCCATGACAACAACCCTTCACATTGAAGGGTTGATTGACTCTTTTAATGATACTAGTTTGAATTACCGCAAGTACTGCTGTTACATATTAGATTAGGGATAAAATTCGTTTACAGAATTCAATTTTTTAATAGCAAGTCCACTTTTAACAATGACCCACGTTGTGTAGTCACGAATTGACTCAATATTACGAATTTTAAGTTTCGGGGTTAAAAACAGTATTTTTAAGCCTTCTTGTTATTGCACATATATAGACGACGTTACTACAAGAAAAAAAACCATGGCTATATTGATTTCTTTAAAATAAAAATAATTTCCGAGCGGCCTAAGTCATTATTTGGTGCATTAACTAAGGCCAAGTAATAAGCCCTTGTAAAAGTTGCTTGAATGTGGGCAATCAATACAAAATTTCGCTCCGTGGACATTTTTCCACAAATGTTTCATTTCGAGTACTTAGCGTCGCGTGAAAAGTCTGGTGTATTGCTCGTTTCCGGTCCTAGTTAATATATGGCGATACCAAAATTAACACATTTTTTACCACACTCTTTTATTGGAGTTTTAAATGGCCAGGGCATTTAAAATGAAGTGGAAAATTGACAGTGTTGTGAAATAACAATATTTTGAAATAAATTTTAAAGTTCATAACTACAACTCAATGTTTATATTCAGATCGTTAAAATATAAATATTTCTACGCGGCATCCTCTTGAATTCCAAATTTTCATCCCTTTAAATTATATTTAAAAATTATTCTTCAAAACAGCTGATGACTTTCACCACTGTCAGTATATTTCCAGGTAATTTTATTTCATGAAATGACCGATTTCATTTCACGAGGGCTTAATGCTAGACTTAAAGGCTGAAATTGAAAGTCGAATTCACAAAAAATTAGACTTTTTCCAAGAGCATCACCTGTATTTCAAGAAACCAGGTTGTATAATAGAATATAGGAACGTTTGTACAAAATAAAACAAAATAATTAATTTCCTATTATGCACTAGTCAGAGCAATGATTTCAAGTTAAAAGGCCTTCGAAACGGTATTGATAGCCGTGTTTTATTATTCCATTGAGCGAGAGCCGGATAGATTTCTGAATGTGTTCCAACAACAACACGTGATCTTGATATGTTTCTGGATCACGCATTGTTGTTGTAGTACATGCAAAAACCTATTGGGCACTAGCTCAACTGCTATCCGGCTCTCGCTCAAGTGCATAATAAAACACGGCTGATGTAGTAAACCTTATAATAATCCAGTTATTATTTCTTTAAAGTCTTTAAAATCTTGTTTTGATGTTCATTCTCCAGGTAGTGAAATAACTTATAAGAAGACCATTTTTCAATTATATGAGGTTGTTTGAATTTGAAACACTTTTTAAACTTTTATTTTTTGATTGCTCCGTAGGTACCTACATACTTTGTGTTTATATGGAAACTATTGTTCTTATAGTGAAACTAAGTGTTAAATATCTCCACATGCTTTTGGCGATGTGTCAATCAAAATGTTTAAGGACTTTTAGAAAAAACAAGAAAACAGTAAAAGTTATGGGCTAATTAAAAATAGCTTTCATTTTGTGCATCGGTATATTTTGCATCTTAATTTATGTTCTTCATATTCAATAATGTTTCATAAAAATTGGTTTACTTTGGTGAGAAAACTTAGATAGCCTTAGATAATATTTTAAGCGTTTAAATTAAAAGAAAACAAGAAAGAAGCACAGAACTATGAAAGTTCAACTTACCAATGTTCTCATTTTTCTTGACTTTGCGGGCACCACACTCGGATGTGTTCTTAAAGTCGATAATTGCATTAAGCTATCAAAAGCTTCTATTTGACTTCATTTTGAATTCGTTTAATTCAGCATTGGTACTTAGTGCAAGAAGTTGGCGGATTTTGTTGCCGATTAAATTCTACACGTCAGTTTTAGTCACGAAATTCTTCTTTTAAATAATCTTCACCGTAATTAGATATATGTACAAAGTGCTTTTGTCATTATTTTTCTTTTATTGTATATTTGGGTTGACTTATTTTACGAGTTTTTAATCAAACTATATAACATAAAAGAAGCTTTCCCAAAAATTACGACGATATTTTCACTTATCTCTAAATTTTGTACTCTTCGTTTTCATAATTTCCTAAATTGTTTCCAATTTTTGATTTTGGATTTTATCTTTCGTTTGAATATGTAACTTAAAAAACTCAGGAAACCCTACTCAAAATCTGGACCGTTTGCTTTCGGTTTAGCACTGACTTTCGGTTTAACTCGGGAATAGTATATTGTTAACATATATATTAATAAATATGTGTGTCTATTTCTTATAGATGTTTTACTGGATGTTGATGCACAAGTTCAATTTTATATTAAAAATTCTGCATCAGAACGATATGCTCAAGGGAATTACAGTTGTGCACAATCTTTCTGTTCTTAAGAATTTTTGAAATTCACTTTCACGTGCACGTAAATTTTCCCTTCCCTTCCTACAGACTGTTGGTTAAAATTATTGTTTTGGTTTGAAAATTAACTAAAGACACGTACTTTTTGTTTTAAATTTTATTGATTTTTGAGTTTTATAAGGCCATTATAAAGGCACAACATTTTCCGCTTGATTGAAGCTAATGTTTTACATATTTTTTCACTAAGTAGTATCATTTTTTCCAAAATTTTCAAATAATCATAGAAATTGTGTTCCGGATCACCAAGATATATCAATAAATTTGTTAGTTCCTTTTGATGTTTAATTCTCTTTGATAGTTTTCGCGTAACTTTTGATTTTAACTTTTATACAAAATAGACTTTAGATCACAATGCTTTTTGTTAACGTGAGGCCAAAATTTATCACCACAGATTGTCTGTTTTTATAATTCTTGAATTAGAAAATATAATAAAATTTTAAAATAAAAAAAGAAAAGGCAGTTTAAAATGTGTAGTTTTTATTTCTCAACTCAATACAAAAAATTATGAAAAATAAGAAAAATTGAAATAATTAGTGTTCTTATGAAAGAATTTAAATATGAAATAAGTATATTTTGTTTACGTATAACTTATTCTGTATGTATTGTGTATATTATTTTATTAACATTTTTATCTTTGTTGTGCTTCAATTAAAAATGTAACGTCAAACATTACAAATATTGTCCGATTGCAAAATACCTGTGATGAATAGTATTGCATCAATAGAAAGTTTTCGAATTGAACGAAGTCTCTACCGTAAGGACAAAAACAACTAAATTCAACTTAAAATAAAATTTGTATCTTCTCTTTATTTCTGTTATTGTTTGTACCCAGAATTACAGTCCCAAATTTAAAAATATTCCATATTTATATGTTATTACTGGTAGATATTTATTTATAATATAAAAACAAAATTGATTTATAAATATTATCACGCAAAATTGAAACAATTAAACCTGACATTACTACTTCTCTCGTAATTCATATACTTCCCGTAAATAAAGCTGCTTCGTTTCGGAATATCCTTGTTAAAAATTTTAAAATTACTGACATAATAATGTACGTGTTTTTTGATATAACTAGTTTACTTACATGCTATTAAATTTTTAATTTAATTTTCTTTTTTAATATTTATTAGAACTGACGGGTTTTTGCTTGTGAAACAAAAAAAAAACAAAAACAGATAATGGCAAATAGAATCATATATGAGGACGTTGGCTTAACCATTGTAGTTTATCATGTAGAATTTAAATTATTAAAATAAGCGCGAAATTTTCTCATAATCATATCAATGTTTTCTAAAATATTTGAAGAAAACCTTACTACTGCTCAATCCAGAAACTATCTGTAAGATTCAAGGGACTGTGGCGATTTAAATTTGAGAACAACTTTCCATTTGTTTGTTTATCTTGGAAAAGTAAGTACAAATAATTTACTGTCAGTAATTTACTTCGATGTTCTATTTTTCAATGTTTTTTCACAGAAAAAGTCTTTATAACCACTGAATTATGTTTTCAACGATTATAATCCAACAAACGAAAAGTTCAAGTAGCTAAACATTTATTTCTTAACAGTCAAACGTAATGAATCACATTATTGATAAGATCGATCCTTCAATTATGTGTGATTTTTTGTTCACTCGAATTATAGGGTAAGTTTTTCAGCCTTTATTTTGTTCCAATGCGAAGGTTTCCGGTTGACATATTTCGGAATAATTCCAATTGGTTAAAATAAAAATCGTCAACTAAAATCTGTAGTGGAATGTATTCAGAGGAGGTTTATAAAATTTGATTGAGTGCGCTAAAAAATAACTCTAAGGAAAAATTTTAGTCGCCGCTTGACGTACAGATGACAGATTAATAGAATCAAAACATATGATGTTTAAGTCACCGTAAAGCTAAAAGTAGTTCTAATTCAACAATGTTTGTAGGTCTTTTCAATGATGCATTAAATTAATAGTTTCTCTAATAAACATGTTTTTATAACGTAAATTGCTTAAATTTTATTGTTTTACCGTACAATAAAATCTCTTGGAACTTTATATATAAACAATACATATCATATATTTACTGGCGTTTTTTAAAACCTTTTTTACTCAAGAAGTTCCTTACAATTTGTTGATACATTTAGTCTACAATTTTTCAGTGTAACGTAGAGATGTAGCTTTTTGTGTAAGCTACGTTTTTTTTGTAAATATATATTATATATATCCTTCTGTGTATATAACTATTTTTTGAATCTTTCGTTTATGGTTATGCTATCTTTTGTAATGTTTGTGTAAATGAATATTGATTTTTATCTTTGAATATGGTAATATTTTTTGTCTATTTTATCTAATATATGGTTTTGTAAAATTATGTATAAGAGTGGGAATGTGTGTGAAGTAAGTGTTTTTAGTAAATACTAGCTGTATGGTATGTGGTATTTAAAACTGTTTGTTCCGGTGTCAGTGTTAATTTGTGTAAATTTTTGTGTTTGTATTTTGATAATCACTTTATACAGTTAGAGACTATCAAGAAGGGGTGTTCGGCTTAATGAGTTTTAGATTTTTGCTTCTTATTTAGTATAGTTTTCTACTTTTATGTTTTTGGTATATGTGGTACTATTGATAGGGCTTAACTGTATCTATTATATGCTCTCTGAAGAACCAATCCAGTCTATGTTAAGTTATCTTGAAACACACATGCAATGATTATGTCACACTATATGAAATTTTTTTTACACCTGTCAAATCAAAGTACGTTCTAAAAAAGTATATATTAATTAGGAATGGTTTTGCTTTGTACAAATAATATATTATTGCTAATTATGCATAAATGAATTCCAAACCAAAACTTTCTTGAACCCAATTTACGTGATATTTAATTTCCAATCACTTATAAATAAATACATCTTCATCTCAAATTACAATCGGACTTCATTATTTAGGATTTAAGTCTTTGAATATTTATCGATTTTTAAATATATGTTTAAGTTTATGTAAATAAAGTCAGAAGCAACTACGATTAATCTTTATTGTTACAGAATTAGCTATTTGCGTTTCCGCTAGCGTATTGTGTGTAACTAAATAGACTCGAAATATTTATAAAAATGTTATCGCTTTTCTATTTAAACTTATTATCAAGTTGGTTTTTATATTAATCTGTGATTATCTTCATTCATTAGCGAGAAACACTTTTTCGTTAATTTAGTTTAGTTTGATGCTTTTTTGGAATTCCTTTTTATTAGGATATTGAACGTGAACGCACTGATTGTTTTTTTAATATTTTGGTTTTTAATACCACTGTTGGGTAACCACATGAACTGTTAATTATCCTTTTTATTTCTACTTAAATCATGTTAATAGGTTTCATATTGATTTTGTGATTGATTTTGTACTTTGAATTTTTTGATAAGGGATCTGAAGCCTTTGTAGACAAATTTTTGAAACAAATGTGTTTATTTGCCATTTGTCCATCTGTAGTTTTAATTTATTTAGCAGCACTTGATATGCGTTATTAAAATGTATGTAATTTGTATAGTTATCATATTGAAGATATTAGAATCTTGTTCTCTGTGTAAAACCAGCACCAAACAATGTATGCATGCATACTTATATATTTTTTTTTTGTGGTTATATTATTTTCTTGATCCGCCTTAAGAGTCCCAGATTTTGGCACGGTGAAGAGTTAAGCATTGCCTGAAAATGAGAAATTTCTTTTGTAAGTCGAGCTAAAATTGTGGACAAAATTTAGAACAAATATCCTCAATTTCATCAAAGGTTTATTATATACAACTTTTTGTGAAAAGTTTTCTGTAAAATTATATCCATTCATGGAACATTCAAATGCCATGGCTGCACCCTTCCGTTGAACATGCGTTTTGGAGGTACTATAAAAAGGAATAAGTAAGACTCGGAAGTTTTTCAAAGTTTCCAAATTTCATCCATTTTTAAAAAAGTTGATGTTGACTACATAAACTGCAGATACAAAATAATATGATTTGCATCATATCAATAATGAACATTGCAACATCGGTTTTGAACTCTACTTCATGTACATGGTAAAAACTGCAGGGAATGTTATTAGTAATCATATATGTGAATCTGGTTGGTAAAAAAATGTTCTTTAACTTTTAAAATTTGAAATCAAGTGGTTGTTGTAAAAGTGGATAAGAGGAAAACTTTCTGGTATCTAGTCAAAACAGTGTCTTATTTTCTAGACGACATTTAGAGAAAGTTTAGGAGTTACGGGATTAATGTTTAGATGACACACAGTTACCAAATATAATTCAATTACTTTATAGACATCATTACCTACGAATTTTTTTTATTCTAGTTTATTTGCTTTTTCTAATTTAGTTTTTAAAATCCGTGCAAATTGTTTCACTAAAATTATGACTCTCCCTACTCCAAAATCCTCTATACATGTGAGATATTTATATAGACAGTATAGACGATATATGCGTAGATATACGCAATCGTGTGGCATTGTGACAGAGTTCATATCAATCAAATAGGACTCTTGTTTATAATGTACATAGAACGACTTTGAATATGCAAAATGTGACTGAAACTAAATTTGCATGTTACATGACACCCAACATGCAGTTCAGAGCGTCATCCCTAGGTTTAGTTTTTTTCTCAGAAAGTTAAAATATTTATTTGTTATCTGAAAATATTCTTGTTATGTTTCGTTTTTTTCACTGTATACAAAATATATTGTAACTCATCACTGTTTATAAAATGTGGGAATTAAATGGCATTGTAATAATTTAGTTCAAGTATAATAAAGTTATTGTATGTACTCATCACATTGATATCTTGAAAAGATTATTTAAATTATAACTCCATTTTCTCCAATTGACTTTAACTAATGTTCATTGATTACAAATATATTATATTTCATTTTGCATGTACATGTTAGTACCCTAGTTTCGTTTGGTTGCTTTCAATGCAATGTGAAGTCTTTATTTCTCTCTTATACACTTTAGTTAAATTTCAATTTTTAATATTTTTTTGAGGTTAAACAAACTAACATACTTCTTTTGTTTAGGACATGCCTAATCACTAACTTTGAAAATCAATGTGCAAGCAATTCAATTTTCAAAATTTATTTTCTGATTAAGATTTTTTGGAGTGCACATGCTATTAAGTAATAAGATTGAAAAAATGTGGAAGCATGTTTTTGCAATAGAAATATTCAAATTCACTTCACACTTCATTGTGAAACCTTTATAAGTAGTAACAATAATAATATTTAATATTTTTATTGCCCGTTTTGAAACAAAATATGAAATGAATTAACTTTTTCTGTATAACGAAATAATTTTACACGCTTAAAATCGGCTATACAAAGTTAAATTGAGCTATGGTATTAATGTATCGTTGTTTGCGCTCATCGAACCTGCATCAAGCACGATGCAAACTGCACTTTTAATATTGCAATCTGAATACACCCCCCGTGAAGGCTTTCACTAGAGATACAAGCTATATTATTTTATATGACACAATATACAAATGTTAGTGGGCATTTTGATATAAGCCTTACATTGAAACAGACACATATAGGACCAGCTCAAGCTGAACTCTTGCCCACAAGTTTAACTTCTACATTGCCACTACAATTGGGGATGAGATTACAATCATCAAGCTTCTGCCTATAAGTGCTTAGCCTGCTTGACGCCAGAAAGAGAAAATATTTCAAAGTCTTCAATTAACATGTCTGCACACGCTTTTCATGTGCAGCTCGCGGAGTGCCAATAAGCTCGGTTTAACAATCGTAATATATTTCCAATGCAGTCCTGCGTTTTCCTGCCATTGCAGCACCGACCGTAGCTGTAAAGGTCCGTTCAAAAAGAGAGACGTCACACATAAACGTTGATTTGGATGTAGCAGCAATTTGCGTATTTAAGAATCTGTAATACAGAAACCAGAGACGCAAAACGCGTTTGGGCGGTGAATGACTTGCACATATTTTATACAATTATATTTGCCTCAAGACTATAATCATGAGGATCGGAGTGCGTATGCGCGTATGCAATGCAACGCGTTTTACTCATCACCACACCCATCCTGATTGCTTCTATGGAGTCAATACGGACCTATGTACCCAACACTTCCTCTCTATGCTTATATTTTAGCAATTGTACAGGACCCGCACGTACTTATAGCTCAGAGCACCGTTAAATGCATTCGCTTCAATCGGTGTGGACCGAGATGAAAATAAAACCAATGTACATAGAAATGTACAACATAAGCCTCTTTTACGCATCAAACGCAATTAAAATCACTCCTAATATATATCTACAGGTATAAATTAATTAAGAACACAAGAGGAAGACTGCTCACATGCAGCCGAATACATATTAGATGACACGTTGAATAAGACATAGATAGGTCTAGCGGAAAAATTGTTCAGTATATTTCAGAAAACAAAGTAAAATGAAATTACACATTTTAATCTGTTTATTATTAGACTGATATGGCTACATATATTTAAAATCAAAATAATTAGCTTAGCAACAAATTTGTTTGTTTCAAATGAGGTATGCGGACAAATCATTTAAATGACATGTGAAAATATTGGAATTGTTATATAGTATTTGAAAAGTATGTTTATACACGCATGTATGGTCTGACATCTATTTACACACACAGAGATTAGTTCATTAGTTTTACGCAGAGACCACACCTCGCCTACGCGTCTTCTTTAGAAACTAAATAAGAATATGTGAATGTTTATGGGAAGGTCACAGCTGGAAACTTAATAGCAAAGTGAGCCTGCAATAGCATATCTTTTACCTTCACCCGAAATACTATACTATCGTTCTAATGTGTTGAACGGATTGCAAGAAAAAGGGTTGAAAAACAATATTGAAACTGTGATTCATGAATGATTTGTACATCACAGTCACACAAACATAATTTAAATTCATCAATCAGTGGCTGAGTTTAACCCCGTAATTTTATCAATTCTACCTTTGATCAATACGTTTCCTTCTAAAATCTTATGCCAACTACATCAAACAATGATTTCACCACACTGGCAATAAAAACACAGTTAGCAGATTACTAAAGAGACGCTGCGTTCTATTGAGTGTTTAGACGTACCAAAAAATAATGTAAATGTGGCTGAACCTGCAAACTAATGTAAATAATAAAATGCGCTCGTTCTACATAACAGTAAAAGTAAAAAATAAAAAAACAGACATGAATTTTTATTTGTGCACGGGCTTTCGTGTTAATTATTGACAGTATCATTACGTACAAAATGTTTCCGATCTGTTTTTTCACTTGTAAAGGTTGCAAATGGCAGAATGTAATTTAGACTAACGATACAAATGCACATGCCTATAAATTCACAAAATTTTATTTAAAAGAAAAACTACAAAAATTGTAAATTAAAATAAAATTGTTATCACCCATACTCTTTTATACTAAAATGTTTTCTTCTGATGTAACTTGCACTGAGTTATTCATAAAAAACTACACGTCCTTTCAAAAAACGTCACTTGAAAATACTCACGCTCTTTTCACCATCTCTAATATAATCATTTTAACACAGTGAAGCAGTACATTCAGCACGGTTGCTCCCGCTTTACTCGATTTTCGGATGTTTTGACTGCATGCAGGGGCAGGTCATTCTGTCCTTGTTTGACTAACAAGCTTTATTTTTATGTTTTTCATGCTGCAAATGGATAAATGCATTCGATGTTGTTTGTTGGAAAATGTAAATACCCTTCTTTTCCTTGAAGTTCGGATGGGGAGTCAACAATTTTGCAATTCTTCGGCTCAAATAGAGCACCCCTGGAGCCGAAATTAAGGCCTACAAAGCCCAAATCAATGGCTTTTTCCCCAACCAAATAAGGCAATTTACATCAGAGGTAAGGCAACTTATTATGCCCCAATATACCTCTCCCATAGGAATGAAAATTATGTTGTTAATATCCGATACCATACCCCATATAATATAGAGTAGGGATAAAGTAGAATTCGTGATGTTTCATTGGAGGTGGTTCGTTTATGTGTATGCATTCGATGCCATTTCTAACACAGAGAACCTATCAACTCACATAAAAAAATGGTGGAAAACTGTTATGGACGGTTGAGTCTTCTGAATAAAATCGTAAAAGCGGGAACACCAATCGAATTGTAACGGAAAGCAATGCTAATTAAAAATGTTTAAAATATATATGTAAGTTAAAATTAAGATATATATGGTATGTAAGTTAAATTAAGATTAAGATAAATTAAGATCTGTAATAACTTTTGTAAAGGCCATGGCCTGTTGAGTTGATTTCAAAAAATATAATATGTAAACTTTATCTTTTGTGGGTAATAAAGAATCTGTATTTCTGTATTTTCCATTTCACCAATCGACTTAATTTTCGAATTCTAAATGTTTGTGAACTACCATGAGAGTCATTTTGTCCATGATGATTAAATTTGCGTATTTTGACATTAATACGCAAAATTATATTTTTGGTATCTTACAAAAAATCACAAACATTCACTGCCACTGCACAAATTATGTAGTTAAAAAAGGTCTACTCTAATTATTTCTAACGTCTTATCCGTGTCGTCTGCAAAATTGAGACGGGAAAGCGTGGAAAATTTTTTTTAAGTCGATACAAAAGCTCAAGATAGAATTTTATTAATTTTATTTTATTAAATTTCAATTGTATGTTACAATTGCCGCGTCGGAAAACAAGTTGGGTTCTAGCAAACCACCGAGAAGATCATGAAAGCAAGCTGAAATTTATCATTCTTAGCACTGGGTTAATTTACTACATACAACGATTCTATGAACGGGAATAATTTTGATGAGAAAACATTTTTATATACAGATAAAATACCTAAACGCCCAACTAACCCAAAAGCGAGAACATACGAAACGTCATCGAAGTAGGTACTGTAATCTTATCTAATAAGGAAAAGTTTGATGTACATATACATATTTACTTCGCTTATAGGACAACTGTACCGATCTCTATGAGGTTTAAATATTAAAACTTTCTGCTAGGCATATTCGTTGATTTATTATATATTATTATATTATATCTTTGTTAATTAATATTAATATTATTATTATACTAAGTAATTCTTTCGTACATTTATTTTTCAAATTGTAGTTACATACATCTTCCTCTCGGGTATTAGTAACTTTTCGATTCTGCAAAACCCCCTGGAAGTAGTAATATTACAAGCCATGAACCAGACTTTTTTACTACCACACCCTCAGAATATGAGCCCGGCTGCCACATCCAAGAATATGAAATCTCATACGAAAAATGAAATTTTCATCGCGGGAGTTTTGAAAAACACAAATATTTTATAATAAAAATCACTGTTTCATTCATTTTATGAATTTTCTTATACACAAAAATGATTACATTTGTATAGAAATAAGTATTAACATATGTTTATATACAGAAAAGTGGAATAGAATGAAATTATATTGGAAAATTAATTCACATATACAAAAAATGAATAAGAAAAGTGCGTTATTAACAAATCAACAACAAAAAGCAACCAAATATACGAAATATAAAACAATTACATAAATTAGAAATTAACAAAATATAATAAAAAATGAAAATTATAAGGTATACAAATAAAATTTGAATAAATTTTATACCTGAAAAATTTAATAAAAAACCCTTTTTCATACTTTTCAAGTTTTTTTTATTATCACAAATTGAAATTTATATAAATTAATTTAACATTTTACATTTAAAAACATTTTATATAAAATGTTACATATTTTCACAATTTCAAAATTGCAAAATGAATATTTGATTCTGTTTACCGACAAAACAACAAACGTCAAAATTCATGCCACCAATAAAGTTCGATTTTATGCGCGATTGGCGGATTTTCCGATTTAGAACTTGTTTTATGTCTATATTATGTATAAATGGATGTTGGTATATATGTTTGTCATTAATAGACTTCGAGACCGTTTGACCGATCACCATGAAAGTTGGTACATGTATGTAGTTTTTCATGGAGAGGGATCTTATGTCATCCACTTTTTTGTAACTCCCCCTTATCACCCCCATCACCAATTATTCCTGTTTTTAGCGGCTTTTTGCCCAAAGTGGCTATATGAAGCAACCTTATGTGTTCGTATATGACCGACTTATATTCTCATGTCATTTCTAACATTTTCCAGTGCATCACATTTGTCTACGGTGCGTTCTTAAGATGCCTTCCATACAAAACCCCTACAAATATTTGGAGTTTGATGGTTCTTTGATAAGCCTAGACAACGTTTGACCGATCAACATAAAAATTGGTACATATGTATATGTAGTTTTTTATCGAGAAGGATCTTATACTATACACTTATTATTATTTAGGATGAATGTACCATGACCCATAGGAAAGGTTTTGAGGCAGTTGATCGTACTCTGCGAGATTTTCGAAACGATCAACGTCAAATGGGTGGAGCTCTGATATTGCTCACCGGTGATTTCCGTCAAACTTTGCCCGTCATCCCAAGATCAACACCAGCAGATGAGCTGAACACATGTCTGAAAAATTCGGCTCTCTGGAGACATGTTAAGAAAATAACACTGTCGACCAATATGCGTGTGCATTTACTAAGAGATGCACGAACATTTGCCAAGCAACTTTTGGATATAGGCAACGGCAAACTTCCGGTTGCACCAGAAACAAAGGAGTTATCATTTCCAATGAACTTCTGTCAACTTTAGTCATCAATTGAAGAAAAGAAGGTTTTCCCGAACATCGCCTACAACTTCAGAAACCACGGTTGGCTATGTGAACGAGCTATCTTAGTCGCAAAGAATGATGACGTAAGTCGCATTAATAAAAAGATTCAACTAGAAATTCCAGGTGTGGTTACAAAATACAAATCAATTGACGCAGTTACAGAAGAGGATCAAGCTGTGAATTATCCAGCAGAATTTCTCAATTCATTGGAACCTGCTGAAATGCCACCGCAAATATTGAAGTTGAACTCTATATGCAATAGCTAATTTTTGTCTTCTCATTTGTAGAGGAATCATAGTGGATTCGGCCAGTATGCTGGTAATTGGAGTTGTTCTAAATGCCCCCAATACCATAGCAAATCAGAGCCTTCTAGATATTTGTCAGGATTCTTTCTTACGCTCCGCAATTTTCAGCTGAGAGAACTTTCATGATATTCAGACGCTTACTGCATTCGTCTTTAACATTTTTTATGTGCATTTTCCAATTCAGCTTTTTATCAAAAGTTAATCTTGGCTGTCTGTGTGATTTTAATTTTGGACCCCTTTATATATAATTTTAGTTTCTTTGTTGGTTTTTTAGGACGTTCAAATATGGTTGCAATGGTTTTGAACGCTGAAAATTTAGATCCGGTTTTCAAGGAAAATTCGTCTAAAGCTTGCAAGGTGTTTGTGAGTATTTTTTGGCTTGAATGGATGTCTTTGTCTCTCAGCATCAGCGTTACATCATCGGCAAATATGGTGCACTGCTTTGGTCTTCTTACATTTTTTTTATATAGTCTATGTATACATAAAAGGTATAGTATTACAATATAAACTAACTTTTGAGGTATACCGTTTTGGATATCCACTTAATTTGATAGGTGGCCGCTTCTTCTCACTTCTATTTTACTATTGGTTACGAAGTTTTTCGTAAGATATAATATATTTCCGAGTATACAATATTCAGTGAAAATGTGTAGAATTTTCTCTCAAAACCATGTCATATGTTTTCTCGATGTCGAGATAAACAGTTTTTAAATGTTGCCTGTTAGAGAATGAGTTGTATATTTCAGTCTCTATTTTAATCAAGCAGTCAGTTGTGGACATTTGTACATTTATTACGAATGAATTTAAGATTTGACTTGAAATATTATTATAATTCCATCATTTTATTAGATGTATTCCAGTTCGTTTATTTTCTAATAGAACCATTGGATTTACCCAGACAAGTTTGATGATCATTTCATATTTTCCTCCGTGTACAGTTCATATTATGTTAGTTTTTATATATTTCCAGATAGTTTTCATTTTGCTAACGATTTTTCAGTTGTCATTTTCATACCACCTAATTTCAGGAGGAATTCGAAATTTGTTCGAACATTTTGAGGCAATACCTATGCGAAAATACATACATACATCGACCCAGCGGCGTAGATGGTGTGTCTATGAAAATTATGCTTGAATTTGATAAAATTCTTTGTGTCCACAAATTAAATGCATTCCTACACGAAATTGTTTTACTTGTTTTCGAACTACATGATTTATAATGTTGTCAATAAAAAAAGAGCTTTGAAAGTCACTTTTAATTAGTCATTTTATTCATGAGCATTTCGTCGTAATCTTAAAAATAGTAAAAAAAAAATTTGACATGAATCTGGCGCCGGCGATAGGTAGTTAAGTCTCAAGTGACGGACAGTCGAACAGAAATCACATTCAAGAAATTCAGTCGAATGAGGCGAACATACTATTTCCTTGACCTAAAGAAAATTTTTCGGTCACAACTTCTCAACAGGATATTTTTATTTTTTAGATCTTTCCATTACTAATAACTCAAACTCCCTTATGTTCAATATATACCATAAACCTACCCACACTGATATGATTATACACATTTCATCATTCCACCCTCCCTCTCACAAATTTGCATCTTTTCAATGTTACATTCACCGTTTACTTTCAGTACTTTTAACTTTACAAAATTGATATTTAAAATTACTTTTTCTTAAACAATTAGCAGTTAATAATGGTTTTTGGCCTATTATTATAGATCAATTAGTCCAAACAAAAACTAAGAAACTTGCGCTAAAATCAGCCTTACCTGCAACACCTACAAATACCCTTTTACTGGTCCTTTACTTATACAGGCAAGTTATCTGAGAAAATTAAAAAATATTCATTATTTAATAACGTACAATTATCATACAACACTACAAATAAATTAGGTTCATACATCAAAAATAATAAAACGAAATCGAATAAGGTAGATCTGTAAGGTGTATATATGCTTAAATGTGGGACATGTGATAAAGTATATATAAGCCAAACGAGCAGATCTTTTAAAGATAGAATTAAAGAACATCACCGTAGTTTTGTTAAACAAGATAAAAAACCAAATTATGCTACCCACATACATGAATCCAACCATTCTTATAACAGCGAATTTAAAATTTTACGTGTTGCTTCAAAAAGCTGTAAATTAAATGCTTTAGAATCTATTGAAATAAATAATAGGAAACATGATAATAGTTTACTGAACGACCAACTAGATTTGAATTCCTCCCCGTTATTGAACTTAAAACATTTAAAAATTCTTGATTATTAATTCTTAAAAATGAAACATAACATAAATAACAGCATAAAACATTACACCTTTGTAGCAACCAGAATTATAAGAACGTATACTTTTTGTTGTAGAACAGAAAACTTATAATGTAGATTCAAAACCAATATGTAATGGTTTAATGTACATTAGTTTTTTACTTCAACTTTTTAGATTTTGTCTATTATTAGAACTTGAACAAGGCACTGTGTGTCGAAATATTTGTCGTTCACCAAATTAAAAAGAAAAAATCCTGAAACATTTGTTTTTTATTCATTTGTGAATTTCATATATTGGTTACATTATAAAGTGTACTTATTTAATATGAATACTATTGAAACAGATGGTTACCTGTACATTCATATTTAAAATTATCTAATAAGACATTTAGGTAACACTTAATAATAAACAAACAGCAAATCAGGAAGCCATGGAAGTACCGCGACTTAAGCGGCCTCACGAGTTACCGAACGGGACTCGTCTTAACATGTCCCGACTGTACTAAAGTAGGTACTGTGGGGGCCTATTTCGAAGTGAATTAATAAACGTTCGGTAAAGTGCCCAAATATTCATTGTCATTGACCGATGCGCAAGCAAGGTATTGGTACATAATGGAAAGAAGAAGGTTATTGATGAGAACGATGTGAGCCTTTTCATCAAGATAAGAATTGCTAATGTGTTTTCCATTGCTTTTTCTTCGACAGTTAACACAATTTCGGGGGATTAATTCTGTTCCTGCAACGGCGCTGTCTATTTTCGCAAAAGAAAGGCGCTTGAAACCGAAAATCAATAAATTTCGGCATGTTCTCTTTCGGCATGCATCATTTCGGAGTCGCATATCAACGGATACCACTTAGTGATAAAAACAAAAAAGGGTTGGCGAAGACCGAGTTACGGAATTAACCGCTGTTCCACATAATCTTCCGTGGAGGATGAGAAGTACATTGTTTTGATTTTGGGGTTCAGGTTGCTACCCCATTTCAACGCACTTTTCAAATGTTCCAGCCTTATTATTACTTTCTGCAGGGTTCTTGAGATGTGCCCCGAAAAGTACAATCCAAGATACTGCAATGGACTTTGTAAGGAAATATGAGTGTTATCAAGCGTGAGATTGATATCGCAGGAATTGTAGCCTCACGGCCGATCTTTAGCAGTGCCAGAGAAGAAAATGACCGACGTTTTAGCCAAATTTAGCGTGATCATCCAACAATGATAATACCTCACGGGGGAATCCAAGTGTTTGTTGATATTGAACGAACCTTCATTAGGGCTGTGGGACGCAGCGTAGACTAAGATATCGTCAGCGAAGCACAGTTGATAGAGCGGTGGCAATGGACGATGGAAAGGTTGAAAAGGGTTGGGCAAGCAAACAGCCCTGTGGAACACCCGAGGCTAATTTGAATCCTTGGAAAGTGCGGTGCAGCATGAATTGATAGACAATGTTACACAAAACTTTGAGAAAGTGGAAAAATTGTAGCTTGTGGATGAGACCTTCAATCAGCGTTGTCAGGTTTTTTTTCGGGGAAAAAACGGTTCTTTTTCATCGAAAGTGGGACATAGTACAAAGACGTATATAATCAGTTTTTGAATCAATTTTTGAATTCTTCTCTTTTTATATATAGATAGCAAAAATAGCCATTCAAAAATTATATTAATAAAAGTATGTTTCTTTGACAATAACTGACTGGTTTATCCTATAGGTAGGCAGTTGAGTCTTCATAGGACTATAATTACTAACCATATTGTATAACATAATTTAGTAAGAATTTGATAATTTGATTTCAAAATCGAGACGCCCCCCCCCCAATCGGGACTTCTGGCAACCCTGCCTTTAATCCACGTGGTGTCGAGTGCCTCTTCTATGTCAAGCCTAACAGCTGCGACGGGTTGCTTCCGGTTTGCGTTGTTGTAAACGGAGTTCTGTAGACCGTTGGGTGCCATATTGTGGTGCTGTGAAGGGGATACCACTCAGTGATCAGCAGTCATCGGGCGATTCCAATAGGTGGCTGCGACGAGATCATTCGAAATATGCGACGAATTTTTATATTTTTTAAAACGGAAAAAAAGTATTCAGTCCTAATATATTTTAATGTATTAGAGATGTGACAATTCAAATAGGATTATTTTATTAAGAAAAATATTTTAATTTTGATACTCAAAAATTATTCCAATTGTGCTCGCCAGGTGGATTTGAAACCAATCCACTTTGGCATTGAAAACGAGTGCCAGAGTCAGCGTAAACACACTCCACTCCAAGCTGGCATTGGAAACGCGCCTTTAAGTGGATTGGATTGGCTTACATGTTCCGCTCGTTTCGCACCCACGCACTCCGCCATATGTGCCTCTCGTGCAATCTGTGCCCAACGTGGATTGGAAATAGGATTTTTTCTATTTTTACGCTGAAGTTGCAAAATGATTTATTTCGGAGCGATTCTAACAGGTGGCTGCGATGAGATCCTTAGAAATATGAGACGGATTTTTTTCTTATTTTTAGTAAAATTAGGTAAAAATGGAAAAAAAAAATTCATTTCGAATCAAAAAGGCGTAACAATTCAAATATGTTTATTGAATACAAAGAAATTGAATACCATAATTTTGATAATTAGAACGACTGAAATTTTACACGGCAGATGGATTTGAAATCAATCATTCTGGCACTGGAAACGAGTGCCAGAGTCAGCTGCAACACACAAGCTGGCATTGGAAGCGCATCTTAAGACTTGAGTCATAAAGTCAGTCAGTACTTTCAGTTTCTCAGCGTCAGTACTCGTAAAGTCAGTCAGTACTTTCAGTTTCTTCTTCTTGAGTCAGTACTTTCAGTTTCTAAGCGAGGGTTCAAATCTATGAATGGAATCGCGGAGTCCAGCTAGCCAAAATTCGGCACATTTCACAAACGCAATCATGAGATATCATTTTTGTTTGGCTCTCGTGAGGTGAAGTTGTAAATAAGTGGTTTAAGATTTTATTTAATTTGAAAATTTAGTGCATTAATATCCAAATTGATGTAGTTGCATTCTCTAGCAGATAATTAATGTTCTCTGCTAGATTTAACCTCATAAAAATGATTGAAATTCAAAAAATAAGAGGTGTTACTCGTCCAACATCCACGATCAGAATGATGAATGTGACACTCCGAATAAATCGGACACACATACTAAGAAAACGAACTTTCGGAATCCACATCGGGATAGGGATTTCTGGTCGATTGGCCACTCCTCTCTTTAACTCACCTTACCATTACATTCCTGGATTCCATGATTCCAGACTTAGATGTGAACCATAGCTAATGTGGTTTTCGATTGGGTACAAAAATTAATTTTTAAATCAATTTTTTTGTTTTAGATCGTGGTCCGGATTTATTTTCAGATTTAACAAATACAAACACCAAATTGTCATTTGACACATGTCAAATATGGAGGGTCAACTTGAAAATAAATCGAGATTGTTTAAACTTGAACTAAATCAAAAACAAATAGACTTTTCTGCCCAACCGAACATGATTTTTTTGATCTGAATTGGAAAAAATAATTGAATATTTTGAGTTTGATTAAAATAATTTCTATTCGCGAAATAACAGAAATGTAACTCTTCACTCATACAAATACTTTTTCGAAGTGTGACGTTTTCGTGTTCGAGATGGGCACAAAAAAATCAATTTTTAAATCTCTAATTCCCCATCGAAAACCACATAACATGTTTGGGTATGTATGTGAGATAAAAATCGTCACAGTGCTGTCAAATCTCATCGTCACTTTTTCGGGATAAATTAGAACAGTTTCGATCTACCCTTAAAGTGTTAACAAATCCGGAGCTTTGTACTAAAGTTGCGATGGAGTAGTTCGGAACTTAAAAAAAACGGTCATAAGGAAACGTATCAAAATAACGTTACATATTTGTCGCGTAAAAGCCGCTGAACTTCAAAATACTTAGGTACCTACCTGTATCTACCATCAGTTGGGGACGAAAGATGAAAGAGAGAATATTACTTTTTGTATATTGCGTTTTATGCTTGAATTTTTTTTCTATTTATAAAAAAGAGATCAATTCCAGAATGCTGGTCATGTTACAAATGTTTCAAATTTAGCTGAAGGATTTTTGTAGTTATTTCAATGCGAATACTTACTCTATATAAACATATGTATGTGTCAATTGAAAATTACACATATGTTGAAAAGCGAAAGATGTATGCTACTTACCCTAGAATAGGACTATTTCCTTCCGAAGGATAATTACGTATGTATACATTTAGCCCACTGACAGCAGCGTTGATGTCCAGAGGTCTAACACAAACTGTCCTCAACGGTAAAAGATCCTCAAGCGTTCCCATCCATCTCATTATTCCATTGATAATTGATATGGAAAAAGGGTTACTACTATGTCGAGTTCCGATTACGACATCAATCAATCCAGGTAAAAACAAGCGGAATGCAAAAAAGCTGAAGCAAGAAATAGGACAAAAGACAAGAACAAGAGTATAAGCAAAAAATATCAACATTGTATCGAATTAAATATAGAGTTGCATTAGGATCGGTCGACGGTGCTGGAAGAAAATTTGGTATCGGACAAAGGGACGATGGCGAACAAACTGCTGATAGACACGAAAGGCATTCAAATGGGAAACAGAATAAAAACAATGGAAAATTATGTAAAGCAGTTACACGTTCGTCGCGTAACGGGTTTCGGACTTGATCGGGCCCTTCTGCGTCATCGCTTATACGCACCCTTCAATATTTTTCAGGACTTTTTGCGCTTAACTTGCTACCGTCCACCGGTGTCCTACATCGTCCTTAAATTGAAAATTTGCTCAATACAACCGTTTCATATAAATGTGCCAAGTTTCATTGCAGCTTCGTTATTTTGTTTGGAACCCTATGCCGTTGTATCTTTTTGACCATCTTAACGCTTGCGGCAGATACGTAAATACTTCCGTTCTTTTTAAATGCCTTCATCACAAATATCACTTCTGATTCCAAGCAACGGGATCTATAGACTTGTCGTGTATTGCAGCAGAATTCTACGATTTTGAAACATCAATACCATTCCCGTGTCGGCGTCTGTAACCCTTTGACCTTTCGACCAACGATTTTTGATAGAACCACCCGGGCCGTACATTAACAATACGTTTCCACTGCGTACGCGTGAATGAGAGTTAAACCAAAAATGCAAGCGTTACAGCATATGGCTTCGTATTTTGTATGCTGATTTGGAAGGGTTGAACGACAAGTTATGGGAAAATCCTTGAAGAAATCAACGGACTCTCCTGCTTTGAATGTTTCTTTCTCTTTTGGTGTTTAAATTAAAAAAATATTCGTTCTTCTCAACGGTGTTTTGTATTTCATTTGATACAGGGTCAAAATACTTTACCCTGACTCAATGTTGGGATCTCAACATTTAACGTACAGACAGGTCTTCTTCAAATTGAAAAGCAACCCCATCTCAGGCAATTGGATTGAGTGTGTTTATTTTTGCGTTTGAGACAAAAAATGTTCGAAAACGTTTAACAGGCTCTAACATTTTTCAGTTTGTTATTGATTCAAATTAATGTGAAACCCAAAGGTTTTCCGGCTCCTTTGAACATAACCGTTTGGCTTCTGATATTCAATTAAACCATCGCAAGTTTATCTCATTTCAATATGTGATTGCTCATAATATAACTGCAAACCATTCTGGTCAAAAACTTTAACTTTTACTCTTTCCTAGTTTTTAGAATTTTTTCGGGCGCTCTCGTTTTGGTCGTGATAACATTTTTGGTATTGAAAACACTTTGTGCCCCGAACAGTGATCTTATATACATATATGTAACTAGGACCTTACACAAGCCTAGAAAATAGTTTTAATATGTACATAGATAAATTACCTATGGTTCTAATATCTATAAATTCTATGGTTATTACTAACAGTATTTTTAAGTTACTTGTAAGTCTAGTACGTAAAAACTAGACGATCATGTGAAGCATAAAGTTTACATTTGCTGGGAGAAGAGTCACCGACTTGAAGGGGAAATGTAGGTTCCACAAGTCAAATGAAAAGGTGTAAATAACGCCTTCCACACACGAGTTAAAACGTAACAGCGTTCTAGTCATTTGTAGACGAAATTCCATGCTTGTTTGTTAATGACCTAGTTTAAAAATCAAATTGCAAAAACTGGAAAATTTTTGACATGAAAACGTCTTTCTTCTCGTTGAGTATGTACATTAGTAGCCAGTCTCACTTTCTTGTGTTACAAAACACCGTCATATTTCAATCGACAATAACTACGAGACTAATAATGCGATTACAACGTTTGAGGTCAGAGTGGATATGGCATATTTGTACGTATTTATTGAGCAGCGTTTGCTTTGCCCGCGACTTCATGGGGATAGTATAAGCGCCTACGCGTGATTATTGTTAATTAGCGTTTTGTGAAGTTTTTTATAAGTGTAGCGTTTAACTAGGACGTTGATTTGGGGATCATTGTTAAGCGCTTTTAAAGGGCTACCAGGACGTAAAGTGAAACAATGAAAATACTGTCCAAAACATAAGTAAAAATCGGTATTAATTTGAAAATTGAAAAAAATGAAAGGTATCGTCTCATGCGCGTCGTACATATGCATAGAATTGTAAGAAACTCAAATCAGAGAAAGCTTGCATCGAAACGATTGCAAAAAACCTAAAATGTCCAGTGCCGAGCAAAAGCCAGAGCTACGGCAGAATCCGAGAAGAAATGAAAAAAGGCGCAAAACAATAAAGTTATGATTTATTAATTCTTTAACTATACCATTCTATATAACCATTGTAGTAAAGAGATATATTTAATTACATACTACTAAGGAACACTTATTATAATTTTATCCCGACGTTTTCACGGAAAGTCTACTGCGCGGACTTTGACTACGTACAATAATTGTACAATAATTTTCAAGAAAAGTCCAAATAACGAATAAGACATTATTTTTCGCAGAAATAATTTCGAAGCTAAATAATTTCTAAAATATTCGAAATAGATTTTTTGTCGATAATTTTCCGTTTTTTCGAGAATTTCGTTTGTTCAAGGTTGACCTGGATAATCGCATTCGGCGATAAGTGGTTATTTTAACAAAAAAACATAATGAAAATAAATCAAAATATGCCCAAAAAATGTTATCGACCACATTCACCGTATACTGATGCCAAGAATTGAAGCAGCCTCCAGCACCATAAGCTCATTATCTGAACCGAAAGAAGCGAAAAATAGTTATTGGTATTTGAAAATAAATAACTTTGGAAGAAAAATCATGTCATATTATGGACATAGTGTTCGTCACGAAGTGGATGCAGACGGATTCTGGTTCAGAGACTATTTCTAGATGAAGATTAATTCTACTCCAGAGACTATCTCTACCGCAAAAACAAAGTGATCTGATTATGTTTTTGGAATGCAAGGCACATAAACTGAGTCGGGTTATATCATGATATTCCGCAAAATTACCACCTCAAACCAGAACCATAAGAAAATGAAGAGACTATTTGATACTACATATATGGATAAATTTGTTAAAAATACTATACTAATACGATATATTTCTCAAAAATAGTTATTGGTATTTGAAAATAAATAACTTTGGAAGAAAAATCATGTCATATTATGGACATAGTGTTCGTCACGAGGTGGATGCAGACGGATTCTGGTTCTTCAGAGAAATTACAGGTAGCCAAGACGAGATCATTCGATACATGCGATGATTTTTTGTACTTTTTCTTAGTAAAACTAAGAAAAAATTGAAAAAAGTTATTCAGTTTTGATTTATTAAAGGCATAATAATGTTAATATGTTTGATTTGTCTGGAAAGAATTTTATAATTTTTGTAATTAACCCTTAAACCGTACCCATGCTGGGAAAAACACTATTCTTACCCTGGGGTCTGGTAGACCCCAATATATATTAGTGAATAGTTAGCTATTGAAAGACTGTTTTATAAAAATTAATATAGATTATGATAAAGCAGTTAGTTGACGTTAAAAAATATATATAAGTTTTTTTTTGAATATATTCCTGGCAAATGACAGCAGCATGTTTCCTACAAAGTGGTTTTTGGCATATGCTAGAGATGGTGTTGGTTTTTCGGTCCTTGGCCCTTGAGCAAACACCACGTTTTTTCTTAACAGTTGGACTTTACTGTAAAATTTTACGATCACATAAAAGTTGATATCAATTATGTCGACCAAGCCAAAAAATTCTATCATTTGCCAACATCAGCATATTGGCACAAGGTGATCGCAACACTCCTGTTATGCTAATTACACATAAACATAGCCTTACCATTCGATATGTAATGATAAAGCAATAGTAATAACAACACGAATAATAATAAACTCAAGAATAAAAATGTAAAAATATTACACTATTACTACCCTGGGTCTAATGGCCAATAACTCCGTTTAAATTATATAAGCGCAAGTAGGAGTTAAATGAAAAAGTTGGCAGGCGACATAACTAAGGTCCTTAGCCCTTTGTCATTTTCAAAATATTAACAAAAATTCAACAACTGGAGTCTTATAGAGGTTTAAGGGTTAAAAACGACTGAAATTATGCTCGATAGTCGGATGTGATGAATTCGGAAACACGATATCAAAGTAACTTTTCACAGTCGGAAGAATTATTGAAAATTATTTTTTTATTATTAATAAGTTTTTTTTTCAAATCTCAATTGCCAGGGTTAAATTTGTTCCGAATAAAGTGAAATAAAATTTCTATAATCATAACTTATCATTTTAAAACCGCATTCATTAAAACATCATGTGTTTTTCCAAACATATTCTGTGTGAGTTCTTAGCAGTATACATCTTTCGACTGACTTCAATCAGTTTTAAGTCTGGTCAAAATTTTTCGACTGATTTCGGAAAACCCACTCTGCCATTGGAACGAGTAAGTAAAAGCACACTCCATTCCAAGCTGGCATTGGAAAATCACCTTTATACTAAAGGTGCCTAGAGAGGATCATAGAAAAATACATCATATCATATAATATATGACATATTAAATGATGAAACGTACACACACGTTCTTGAAAATATCACAATAAATACCATGTAAAAATATGACAAAACGATTTTTACTGTTCACACGACACAATTTAATATGATATATATTTCTAATGTGGTGTGTTGTTCGAAGTTGTCATATACAGATTGTATTTCATGAAAAATAGAAATTAGTAAATTGGAAATAAAATGAGTGATGAATATAAAATTGTGTTTGAAAATTATAAATAAAATATAAAAATTATAATTTACTTTCCTAATTACCACACTCCCTTTTATTTTCAAAACAATTACCTGCTGCATAAATATAATACAGTTTCGTCACAAACAGAAACATGGAAGCCCAATATTGTTTCCAAAAGAAACAGTTAGAATTTAAAAAATTCAGGTGCCAATTTTCATCATAGATTTCTTTTCCATCGAAAATGGAAAAGAAAAATATGTCATATCTATGATGAATCGTCCACACGATCATAGAATATGAAATATTTATGTGTCATATATATGATGTTTCATCATAAAAATATGTCATATTTTTTCGTCATATTCCGTGTGTACTGTTTCATCATATATTTTCATCACATATATGACGAAACATCATAGAAATATGATCGTCTGTTGGCACCTGAATTGATATCACAGCGGCATCATACGAAGGGATCTAGTATCAAAACTCTCCCAAAAGTGCTGCATCCATATATAACTATTACGGTTATCTACACTGAGAAGCATTATGCCAATCTTAGTGATCATTTCGCCTAACGTTATACGTTAAGTGCACGGAAAAAACTGTGGAAACTGCTGTGGACTTTAATTTTAAAATATTTTTTTTTATGTTTCTCTTTTACATTAAGAGACAAAATTTAATAATAGTGAAGGTCTGCGCCGTAGACTTTCCGTGAAAACGTCGGAATAAAACGATAATAAGAGTTTCTTATAAGTATTTAATTAAATATATCTCTTTAATACAATGGTTATGTAGAGTAGTACGGGTACAGAATAAATAAACCACAAGTTTATTGTTGCGCCTTTTCTTCATTTCTTCTTCGACGCTGCCGTAGCTCTGACATTTGCTCGGCACTGGACATTTTAGGTTTTTTAAATTCTTTTTGATGCAAGCATTTTCTGATTTGAGGTTCTCGCAATTCCGTGCATATTAACGAAACGTATGAAACGATATCTTTAATTTTTTGTTTAAATTTCAAATTAATAACGATTTTTACTTATTTTTCAGCTAACATTTTTATTGTTTCACTTTCGGTCCTGGTAATTTTTTTTATGTTCTTTACAATGATGCTGAACACAATGTCCCAGCTAAACGCATTCTCACGCTACACTTGTAAATAACTTTAGGCAATGCTAATTAACAACAGTCATGCGTAGGCGCTTACACTAACCCGATGACGTCGCGGGGAAAAGAAAAATGGGCAAAAAAAAATCTCTTTTCGAATGACAAGTTAAGTTAATATTTAAAAACTAAACTACTTGGATCTCAATAAGAAATACATTAAACTAACTAGATTGATAAAAACATAGCGATAAATAAAGTTATTATTATTTTATTGTTATCATTCCTTTCATTCATTCCTTCTCAAAGACCTCAACCGTTGTTATTGCATTATTAGTCTCGTAGTTATTAGCGGTTGAAATACCATGTAAAATATGACGGTGCTTTTTTTTTGACTGGCTACCAATGTACAAACTCAACGAGATGAAAAACGTTTTAAAATCAATATAATGGAGTAACAAAATAATAATTGCAATAATGTAGAAACCAGAGAACGTTATTGCACAAAATGGTAACGTAACAGTAGCTCCCAGGTCACATTAAATATTCGACCAATAAAAGCATTTCAAGATAACAAACCATTGCCCTAAGTGATCTCAATTTTGAATAAATGAAAAGTTTGCCCAACAGCCTTTCAATTTGCACATACCAATATATATATATGAATTTTTTAAAATGATCTGTTGGACCAAAACACATTTACAATTTGCACTTATCATACCAGGACCAATTTACATTAAGATCTATGGTTTAGGGCATTTGAATAGAGGCCTTGTAAATACAATTTATTGTAAATTTCAACTCAAAGTTTGTGAATCACGTCTCAAGGTTATACGAAATTGGATTGGGAACACTTATGGACGTTAATTTACTTTGAATCAAAAAAACTATCACAAAAAGTGCATTTTTGTCTTACATTTATTGTCAGTAGGTTTTGTGTATGTAGTATAGAATCTGGTTGTGTTCTGCAGCCGGTAAAATCTTGTGGTGCGCATACCGTATCCCTCGATACCGCATTTACAGAAAAAAATAACTTGGCTTGACATACCTTTATATACCCTATAAATAAGGAACCAAGACCCTCTGCAGTAGTACAAGCCATGAACCAGACTTTCTTACTACCGCATTCAAAGTGATCGGCCTACCTTTGGCCACATGGAACAATATGAAATTTCATTTGAAAAATGAGATTTTTATCGCGGGAATTTTGAAAAACTCAAATATGTTATAATAAAAATCACTTTTTATTTATTAAATGAATTTTATTATTTAAGAAAATTAATACACTTGTATATAAATCATAGTATTAATATATATTTACATAATTAAAAGTGGAATACAATTAAATTATATAGGAAAATGAAATCTGACATACAAAAATTTAATAACAATGATTACGTTATGGACAATTTAATAACAAAAAGCAACCAAATATGCTAAATATGAAACAATATAACGAGAAATTAACAAAAATTAATAAAAAATTAAGAATTTTATGGTACAAACATAAAAGTTAAACAAAATTTGTACCTGAAAAAGTTAATAAAAAAACACTTTTTAATATTTTTCAAGTTTTCTTTATTCTCGCAAATTGAAATTTATACAAATAATTTTTAAGAATGTACATTTATAAACATTTTTTAAATTTTAACTAGTTTTCATAATCTGAAACATTACATATAATTTCTATTTAACAATTTATATATTGCTATAATTTATTTTATCTACAAAATATCACAATAATTTTTATTAATAATTAAGTTTTTATTAATAATGCTATTATTTCACTATTTAAGTATCACGAGCATTAAATTTAATGAATATTTGCGTGTGTTTTCTGTCAAAACAACAAACGTCAAAATTCATGCCGCCGACAAAATTCGATTTTATACGCATTTTGCGGATTCTCCGACACAAAATTTATTCTACATCGATAAAAAACACTTTAATTATATAACTAATTCTGAATTTTATATACAATATTTACTTTTTACACTTTAATTAAGTTTAATTCCAGAACAAAACAACAAACGCGATGAATGTTCCATACTTCACTACACAGAATATTGAGAGACGTCGGCCTACCTTACACACATTGACAAAGCCTACTTCATGGCTTGTCAATACATGCAGAGGGTTTTGTAAGGAACTTAATTAGTTGTTTGTTCGTAGTTGGCGAGCCCTTTAATTTAAGTGGTAGCTTTGCCGATTGAGGAATTCTGCTTTTGTGTACCTTTAACGCGCTATCTGAACCCTAACTCATGTTTCCTAATGTGAACTTTTTACCTCTTATTAAAATTAAGGAGAATGTATGTGAATTGAATGGGAGTTATGTATTCTACTCCACCCATGCAAGGGTCGATAAACGAAACGGGTCATTGTCAGTCATCAATATCCGAACCTATGAGAGAATGCTCAATTCCTCTCCACTTACTCGATAGTTGGGCAGAATATCTGGGTGAGCTACCATATTCAGCTACACCTCTTTTGTGAAATCACTAATTTTGCCGAGGACCCTTATTTTCAGCTCTTTTTTCGTTCTTGTTGCTTCAAACCTTCAAAACGCATACATTCTAATTTTTCTCATATTTTAAAAGGTGTGTTGCAGTCACCTTCACCAAACTGATTTCATATACATATATACAATCCAAATTGATTATCCTTACATTCATAGAGGTACAAGGTTACAATTCGCAAGTTTGAAAATAAAAAAAAAATTACAGAAAAAACTTCATTCGTCTTATACGTATACATGTAACAAGTTCTTGCAACAGATAATTTTTTAATTCCAAGCTGTTGTTCATTTGGTGTGGAAATCTAAGCATACGGAGTAAAAGTATATTAAATCAAACTAAAAACCCATATAATTTTATTTTCATTTCTTAATGTCCTCAAAATTCTCTCAAAGTATGTACATATTCTTATGTTTAATATTAAAAAATTGAATTGTCTTCTATTTTCCTCTTGTAGAACAAGTTGAATGATGCACAGTTAGTTTCTTGTTCAGTTCTAGAGATTAGCAGTCAGTTTCAAGTAAAGGAAAACAAAAAATTTATCATGGAACCAAATACCAAACCACATAATATAAGAATCGTATTATTGTGGCACGACAAGGGTCAAATGACCCACTTACTCATTTTTACTTTAAATCATCATCCACATAAATTGCAAATATTAGAAGAAGACACACAGTAAGGACAATTTTGAGTGTACATTCAATCATTTGATGCTTAGTCATATTAGTAGATATATAAAATGGATCAGCGTTTTTATAATGATATGAAAAATTTCATCGCACCTACATATGAACATACCTATATAAAATTTTACAAAATAGAGGTAGATGATCGAGCAACGGATTACATAGTACGTACACATTGCTTACTAATTCCGGAAGGTGGCGCAAATAACGGTACGTTATGTGCAATTTGAGGTGGTAATTGTTTCATACGTTGCGTTAAACCTTTTTTCGGCGAAAAAATGAGATTCAGCCAAAAAAAGGAAGGTAATCGAAAAGGCAAATGGACGAATAGACTAAAATAAAAAATAACCACAAAAGAATTGACCTTGGGGCAGAAGAACTCCCTAATGTTCATTTTACGGTGCTGGCATTTTTTGCTTTCGATGTCGCGTGAGAGAATTACTCAATGTTATCTTCCTTGTTGGTGGAACACTAACCCTTTATGTTAGTTGATGGTACCCGAATAACCATCCCTCCAACATTTAGTTGGTGCCTGTTGCTCTTGTTCTGATTTTGGTAGCCAGGAAAGTTGAGGAAAAAAATATAATGGAACAAAGTGAAAGGGAAAAGAATTTTGTAAACATTGCTGAAATGGAAGGCCGACGCTGTTAGTTAGTTCTAGGATTAATAACACGTCGTTGTTTTAAATCAGAGGAGCATATGTTCACGATTTTTCCTCCTAGCCACTATATCCCTCAGAGAATCACACCATCAAGCTCAAGCTCTTTTTCATAGATGTTCTAGTTCTCAAGCTCTTTTTTATAGATGATTTTTAATGCTGGTCCTATTGTTCCTAATTTAGTCGTGAGCTCCAGTATGTCCCTGCTATCTGAATTCAACAAGTGAATAAGATAGCACTTTTTTTGTTCATATGTTCCGAACCCTTCGAAATCTCTATGGCTAATGCTGAATTCATTGGAATTGGAATGATTGGAATGATTTAGGGTGAGTACAGTCAATAAAATGGATTACAAATATACAGAAATTAGACAGAAATTTTATAGATAGAAATTTTATATAACTTGCCCACGTTTAACTACCTGTTGCAATGGTTGAAAAAATTGTAGCATGCCGTAGTTAGCATGCAAATTAAATTGTATTGTCTTAGTTCCTTAGATTTCATAGGTTCATGACAGGTTCAGGTTCATGGTTCAAAGTGTTTGACGGTGCTTGAATAATCGGTCACCAAGAAAAGTGCAGCTAATTTTGTAAATCACGTTTTGTTATATATTATCGAAGGATCGCCGTTGAGATTACGCGAGCTCTATGTCTGGGTTTGGATTAACTATGTCCACAGATAGTGTAAAAAAATATGTCAGATTGATATAAAAAATTGTCAAAAGTAATGTTCTTATAATGAGGTATTTTATTAAATCTTAATTGAATATATAAGTATTAGTATAACGTTCCCAAACTACATCTTATTCTTCAAAAAACGGTTTTTAGTACTTCTGCTCAAGCAACGCAGTTAAAATATTTTGAATTGCATGATATGAATGAATGACTCTCGACTTTTTTATATTTTGTTACGCCGTCGATTAAACAAATTCCTCATATAATGTATAAAATTTGGTCTCGATAATAAGTGGATTAGTTTGCACCTCTCTATAAATTCTTCTACATGGTTCATTTTCTTTCCCACGAACCTAAAATTTTCTTTAAACTCCACAAAATTACAATTTCTTCGAAACTGTCAGTTAATTTCATCTGAAAATTTAAATTCAAGTTATATATAAGGAATTTGTTTAATCGACGGCGTAACAAAATATGTATAAAAAAATCGAAAGTAATTCAAACGCATGTGAACTGAATTTGGTTGATTTGTAATCTATCGAGGGCAAATCCAAGCTGTCTTTTTGCTGCCAATAATTTGCACTCGATTACGTGTCGCAAGAAAACACGGCTTATGGGCTTTGACAGTTCTGCATCTCTCGATGCAGGAAGAAAACAGCTTACACAGCAACAAGAAATAGAGCATTTCAGATTCAAATTCAAGAAGAAGCATTGATATATCAACTGACCATAGGAAGCAAAAATATTCCAGAGAGTCGATGGATAAAAATGACTTCAAGATAAAACTTTACAGTTCAGTTTAAGTTCTTTTCCAAAACAAAAAAATTACGCGTATTATTTTGAATTTACAAGAGGTAGTCCTTACGAATAGATACAATCCAATATTACTGCGTTTTTCATTTCTGAAAACTTCTCAGCCATCTAGCGGCGCATAGGGTAGCAGAGAATGGTCACAATAGTGCATTCGCTGAAGGAAACTTTGATCATTTGATACATGGGTGCTAGATGAGAGTAGTATTGGTTCGAATCATAAGCAAAATTTTCGACAACTGTGAATACTTTAAATTTTGTTTCTGGCAACATGTTTTATCTCATGAAATGTTGAGGAGTGTCAACTCAAACACCTAATTTAATAGAATATATTGTTTATTGATATACAATATATTAGATGAATATATATTGATAAACAAACAAACAAAAAATCTACCAATTCCTGTTATGAATGAAATTACCAAAATTACTTTTTGAGTTGGAACATAATCAATACCAGATGCCGACAGACATTACTCTATGATAACATTTTTTTGTGACGAAATACGTTGCGTTTAAATTGAATTGACTTGAATAGAAGTTCTGACTTGTTTCTCCTTATTGAAACCTTCGACCAAAGAGATAAGGACGGGCCCTGACGTATATTAATAGGGAATTTTCGCGTCCCGAATTAAGAAACTGGTCTAAATTCCCTATATAAACGTAGGTTTGGGTTCTGGAATTTTTGGAGGTTTGGTCTAAGTTCGACCAAACTAGGACCAAAAAGTATTTCTTAAAATCGCATAAGAACATTATAGGAAAGACAAAAATGCTTAGGAATCGTACATTTTCAATTTATATGATTTTCAAAATATTACGGGTATTCATTTCACTTCGTAAACTCTTCGTATTTGTCGTAAACGTCGTATTTCGTATAGTTTACGAAATTTCGTATTTCTCCCCATACAAAAAAGAAAAAGAAAATACAAAAATATCGACGTGTTTTTGGGCGAACAAGTATCAAATATTTTGGTTTTTGTTGAAATATAATTGTTCCTTTTTACGTATTTGTTGACACTATACAAATTTGTTTGGACAACTACCTATATGTTGTCTTCATCAGTAGATATTCATAAACTGTCAACCGAACAAGTATGTTTTTGACCACTTTCGATTCTAGACCGTTGTAGTAGAATTGGATTTTGATATTAGGTAGTTTCTAGATTCGTCAACGTTTTAGGTTCGAAATGAACGGTTTAAATAGAAATTATGTTTCCTGCGACCAAATGGTGGAGGCAAAACGAGATACTGAAATTTTTTAGATTTTATGTAGAAAAATTGAATTCAGAAGAAAAAACTTAGAAATAAATGCAAAGAGGTCGAAATTAAACGGTAAAGGCAGAAAGTGATAATGTCTATGCATGTATTTACTGTAGATCCTTCCTTATATTCGCAGTCAACCAAAGGATGGATGACATGTTACTTGGGTCCATAATTCTTACAATGGAGGAGATAAGAAATACCGAAGGCCATACTTTTGAAGGTTTCCAGCCTCACTGAAGCATCTTCCATCATCTTCAAATTTGAGTTCCTAATGTTGTTTTCGGTTTATCATATAATTCGGGGGCTTAGATCATAGTGCCTATTAATATGAAATTTTATATTTAAATTTGGTCATAATTGTTGATTCTTACAGATATGTATATCAGTGTAAAAATTATTCCATAAAACAGTTTGATTTTCTTTATAGGAAGCCAGTTTACTTAAGTATCCAATTTTGCCTTGGTCTCCCATACGTTATGTATAACGAGTCTTTAATTTAATTCAATTATAATTTTCGTGGACATAAGAGTTCCTCCACCTGCGCGGTTGCCGAAAGATCCTTTGTAATTGTGTTATAATTAAAATTTCACATTAAACTTGATGCCGATTGTTGCCGTCACGTAGCTGAAATTTTATGTACAATATATTATTTAAAATGTGAATAAGTTTTGGAGTTTGAAGTTACAGAAATTTTATACAGTGGACCCCCGGTAATCCGGCCCCTGTCTAATCCGGCACTCCCTGTAATCCGACATGGTCTATTATTTATTATGTATTAAATATTTTTTTGATAATATTCGCTAATGCATGATTGAACAAGTTACAACTTGTACCCACCATCGCTATTGTGCTCGACGCGTAGGGTATTGTTTTGATTCTGATTGCTTAGTTTGAATTTGACTACATGCGATGAGGATAGCGGTGCGGCCTAGCGTGTGTTCATCGTTTACTGTTTATTCATTGTGTATTACGTACACGTACCTAATAATGTCGTCACGAGCTCATAAGCGACAGCACAAAACACTGACAATTAAAGAAAAATGTGATATTTTAGACCGCCTAAGTCGTAATGAATCTTTCAGTAGTTTAGCACGTGAATACGGCGTAGGCCGATCTACAATTTATGACATTAAAAAAAATCACGAGAAGATTCAACAGTTCGTGTCAACTACTGACTGTGGGCCAGGCAAGAGACAGACACTCATAAAAGCTGAACATCCAGAAGTGGAAGAAGCTTTATACATGTGGTTTCTTCAGGAAAGAAATAGGCATGCGCCCATTTCGGGACCCATGTTGGCCATGAAAGCTAAATATTTTTATAAGGAAATAATAAAAAAAGATGATTTTGTGGCTAGAACGTTTTAAAAGTCGTCATGGCATACGTTTAATGACTATTACAGGAGAGAAACTTTCTAATGATGCCACCTGCATAGAGCCATTTAAATTAAGATTTTTGCAAAAGGTGAAAGATTTATATCTTAACCCGTCACAGGTGTACAATGCAGACGAATCAGGGCTTTTTTGGCGTGTGATACCTAACAAAACTTTTGCTTCCTATAACGAAAAATCCGTACCTGGACGAAAAGTAAGTAAAGAACGTGTAACCATACTACCATGTGCTAACGCTGCGGGTACACACACGCTAAAGATGGTGGTCGTTGGAAAATCTAATAAACCTTGTGCATTCAAAAACATTGATTTACCTGTACACTATTATGGACAAAAAAGTGCGTGGATGACAAAAGATCTTTTCAAAAAGTGATTTGATGAATGCTTCGTACCAGAAGTTAGAAAATGGTTGAAAGATCATAATTTTCCTCAAAAAGCTTTATTGCTTCTTGATAACGCTCCCGGTCATCAGTCTGAAGAAGATCTGACAACTGAGGATAAATGCATCACTGCGATGTTTCTTCCGCCAAACTGCACTGCACTGATTCAACCCATGGATCAGTACATCATTCAGTTTGTAAAGCAAGATTATAAGAAAAACCTACTTCTGAAAGCCGTATCAAAAGACCAGCCAATAGAAAAAACGTTAAAAGAATTTAATATGAAAGACTTGGTTTTTGCTCTATGTCAATCGTGGAATGCACTACCTTCATCAACTATTACATCGTCTTGGAAAAAGTTATGGCCAGATATAGTCGCCACTCCTACCAACGATCCACAAGTCAGTGTACCTTCGGAAGTAATAGAGCAAATTGCTGCTGAAACACAAATAAGTCCGGAAGATTTGGAAACCTGGTGCCGTGGAATGGATAAAGAGGAAAATATTTTTCATGAAATGTCTGATGAAGAGATTATAAAAGGGATTTCTCGTTATACAACAATAAATCAGGAAGATGACGACGAAGTAATTGCATTTACTCCGCAAGTGAAAGAACAAGATGCAATTGACGCCTTTGAGCTGAGTTTGCAATGGGCTGAAGAAAATGGTGCATCCTACAAAGAACTTCTACTTTAGAGAAGACTGAGGGACAAAGCTTTAATCTCGCGTTTCAACAATGTTAAAAAAAAAAAAATTTATGAATATTTTCATGTTTCTTAAATTGATTGATTTGATTATTTTAGTAAGTACATTTGTTTGTACACAATTATTTCCTAATGTAAAGTTATTGCATATTTTTTGTAAGTTCTGTAGCATTAATGACGTTAATTTTATAATAAAACGTAAGCTCTCTATTGTGTTGTTTAATTTACTAAATTTGACATACATAATGAAGTACGATTTGTACTTCAGAGTACATATACATAATATAAAAAATCTTATCATTGGATCTGTAATTTGTCGGATTACAAGGTACTCTTTGGTAAAAAATTTCTTAGGGTCTTAGGCAGTACTCTATAATCCGACAAATTCGATAGTTCGACACTGCCCTGCAAAATGTTTGTCGGACTACCGGGGGTCCACTGTATTAATTTTCTCTTATTTAACTCGTTCTCCAAATGATCATTTCGAAAACAGTTGTGGACAATTTTACCTCTGTATATGTAACATTGGTGAATTGTTGTTTCAAAGGCTTCAAAGACAGCTGACAATTTGAATTTCTATGTTTCCAAGTAAAGGTGAAAGTAGTTGATTTGAATTCAGTTTCAGTATTTCAGATGCTCACAGTTCTACGATCTAGAAATGGTTTCATTAGTTATTGCAATTCACAAAAATATTAAGAAAAAAAAAGTCTGTAATTTTAAATGTCATTTAAAGACAAGGCCAAAAAAAATAATGAATTCCCGATATTAAAGGAAATTCAGAGAGATTATGAAAAACATTCCCGTATACGTTTTTAATATTTGCGCAATATATTGCCACCGTCAAAGGAGTGTGATTCATAGAAATGAAGAAGAAGCTTATTATTTTCTCATCTTACATGAGGCTTTCCATTCCAGTCTGTTAATCTGTTTCCCTCTTATTTCCGTAACCTCCTCATGATCATGTCGGTCCGCAAATTTTTATTTCCAAGTTTTTTCCTTGTTTGCTTACTTTCTGTAAGCTATCCAACTATTCACATTGATACTGTAGCTTTTCTATCATCTTTTTGACAGTTTTAGTTTGTTTGAAACATCCGCACACACAGTTTTTTGTGTATACTAGACTTTTAAGCTGCGCATGAAATTGGCTTCTTGTCTTCTCTTCTACAACAAGTTGATGAGACTGAAGGTGTTCTGGATAGTGTTATTCTTAATCATCTAACTTCAATATTTGAGTTCCCTCCTATCTGCTTTCTTCTCCACAGTATTGATGTGGTTAAGAATATCATTTGAAAGTATTTCTTGGACGAAAAAAGTAAACAGGTAGAAATTTTTGGAGCTACCGTTTTTGAAGCACTCGTTGCTTTGAATTTTTATCCTCTGCAAAATGTCACACTTGATTTTAGTTATTATTATTTTAGCGGAGAAGTTCATTCAGGCAGGTGTTTGCTCCTATAATTTAAAGTTTTGTCTGGGTAAACAGTGCGAAGCTCACAATACCAATTACGTTCCCACTTCAGGTATTCTGCCCTGCCAAGAAAAAAAGTCATATGTCCATTTTCATAGTTTCGAGATATTCGCAATTCAACTTTAAGCAACTGGTGTACTGTATATGGGAGGTACCTTAATAAATTAGTTGTTTTTTTTAAACTCTGATAGAAATACGACTTTATTTCATAGCAGAGAGATAGGAAAGGTTTTCAGAAGTACAAAAATACTGAAAACCGAAATTCGGACTTTTCGCGCTTACGGCCTTTTTTCAGTAACGGCAGTACATACTGTCTTAAGTCTGGACTAAAGAACATTGAAGTGTTGAGTGGAGAATACACAAGAATAAGATATCTTGAACAATATAAGTGTAGTAGTTAAAGGATGAACAAAACTTTACATATTCCGGAGTAAATCGGCGACGTTGTGTATAGTAAATTTACATTATACAAATTCTCATTGATGCTATTTTTGTAGTAACTGTTTTTGTAGTAAATCAAATTTCCACACGGAATAATTTTGTTTGGAGTGGATTCATTGTTGCTATTGTAAAAATATTTTATTGGACCGAGAGCGAACTGAGACCATATGAAAACCAGCATGTAGTGTGCAACAAGCCTAAAACGTTTTTTACCGTGCTTCATGAAAACATATCATAATTTACCTACGTCATATCGATGTGTTTTCAGCCTCATTTCAGTCTATATTTTTCTGGATTAGTTCGATGAGACAAGAGGCAATAGAAAAATGTTTGCATGTCACAGTTATAAGTTCTTATTAATTTACTCATATGTAAATGTCATGTTTTTTATGCAATCATTAATGTTTTTTGATTCGAAAAGATTTCGTTGCATAAGTTGAAAATGTCAATTCAAGAAAATAAATTTATTGACGGCCTGAATCAATGAACCCAAACATTCTGCTCAAAAGGAACGATGTTATATAATATTTGGAATACCCGGGTGAAAAAATATGACGGAATTCAGTCGCAAATTAGTCGGAATTCAATCGGAAAAGTTTGAGCAGAAGAAAAATTGACGGAAGGCTGTCGAAAAATATATTCTATTGGTAATGTGAGACGTAATTCAGTCAAAGATTTTTTTTAGAAAGTTAATTATATGCAAAATATCTAGATCAATAAATCATGCCTAATAGAAAATCATGCCTAATCACGTCTATTTCGGTATTTTATCAACAACCTCGGCCTGTTTTTGACGTAATTTTGGCCTCTATATTTATGACATGAGACGCCGAAAGGACAGCCAAAACGCATCGAAATTGATGTTTTTTCGGACTAATATTTTTATCCGGGAACCATGCGGATAGAACAAAAAATGCAATACATTAATACCTCGACTTAAGCTACCCCGGAGTTACGCGATTTTCAAATCTTGGTAATTTGCCTTTTGTAGATTTACTGCCCTCACACTATTGTTCAGGTAGAGTACAAGTTCGGACTTGTCGCACGAAATCAACGCATAGCTACAATTTATTTAGTGTTTCGTATCTATTGGTTATCCACAGAGCTCATTTTTGGTATTAATTTATTGTGTTCCCCGACTTACGCGAACTCGACTTACGGGGTTATGGTTCGATCTCATCTATCGCGTAAGATCGAGGTATAACTGTATTTTTAAAACGAATAATGATATTTTCAAAAATAGTTTCTGACGTACTTTGTAATGTGTTTTTCAGCTTGTTCCCCAGGTTTGTAGTATAAGTGATCCAAAAGAGTTTAAGAGTTGAATGATCAGTGGAAGAATTCATAATTGATATTGCATCAAATGGCATATCAAGAGTTGGGCTAGTAGGGCAGGTAGGCTCACAATTCACTGTTTTAAACTTGAAAATCCAACTAAACCAATGATACAACATTTATTCAAGTAATGTTGCGGTTCCTGTAGCTGTTTTTGACTGTTTTATTTAGGGTATCTGGTATTTATATTAATCAAGATAATTTACATTGATGCGTACCATAGGCACCATTTTCGATTGGTACGCTCCTGGTTGAGTCTACATATGTACTTAGTTAAGGTATTCCATATAATAATTATGGAATTCAATATATAACAATTACAATTTGATTATTCGCTGCATGATTTAAAACGCCTTAAATCGACAGCTCGCAAAATACAAAATTGTATGTATAAGTCTGGGCATGTAGCTATGTACAATAGCGCTCACTAATATTTTGACAAAGATAAAAATATATTTAATTGGACACAATTGAAAAATATAACATGAAATTTTTATTTCCATTCAACATAAATTTGGTAGCCACAAGTTGTATTTTCTAACGTTTAAATAAATGTAACTAGATTCCTCACACGCAAGCCAACAAATTTTTTGATATATTTTTTAATTAAATGAAAATACAAGGAATGATTTATTGCAAATACATTTGAGCGCCAAATAGGGAAGTAGGGCAAGTTTATATTTCGCAATAACCACATATATTTTTATAACAACTCGTTATGTATCAAAGTAAAATCGTAAACTGAACATAAACCCTAAAAAGGATTTTGCAGCGTTTGGCAAAAACTTAAGGACCATAGCAATGTAATTCTTAGCAAATGTTGGCGTATTACCTAGTTTTACCCTAGTATATGTATAGGGGAGAGAGTTAACTTGAGGGTCCCAGTTTTTAATGACTGAAATACCTAAATTATAAAAAATAAAAGAAAATTTGTTCTACGAATATGTTCAAATTTCCTTATTTGTATCTATGTTTGCCCAAAATTCATGTTATTATCCTCTATTTAAACATTTGTGATTCAAATAGTTTTTTGGCATTCCGACAATTTCTGGCTAACTTCAAATTTTTTTTATTTAATGATATATGAGGAGTGACTTTTCCTAAAAGTCATATATATTTTGTATGTTAAAATCCTTTGCACTGTTATAAAATAGATAGAAACACTTATCATGTCTTGTTTTTTCAAAGTTTAAAAAATCGAAATTTACAAAACACCCCACCGGTTGTTTTACAAAATGCCCCAGTAAATGCATCAGGTACATAAAAATTGCTTTAACACTTATGAAGAAAATGCCCCGTAAGCACATGAGGACAACTTTTAAGGAATCATGGACCAAAGAAAATTTAGACGAAGCTATCAAGACTGTCAGAAAGAAATTCTTATGTCATTCAAATATTTTGTCTCAAAAACATGAATTTTTCTTAAGTCGGACGTATTATCTAGTTTTACCCTAGATAAAGGTACATATATTTTTCGTATAAACCATGTACATATGTTTTTCATTATTACAATACGTTGGATGTTTGCTGTCCAAAGAACACTGATTTTGAAAAGCACTTTGCGCTTCGAGCCCCTATAACTCTGTAAGATAAAATAACGTCCTTATGGAAACAAAGTAAGTAAGAATAATATAACATTTGACACTAATTTTATTGGTTTATTCAAGCCGGATGAGATGTTAAAAAGAAAAAGTACCCCTTCACAAGAGTAATTTTTTCAATTGTGATGTAATGGCGAACTTGCCATTATATATGTCGAGCTACTGCAGGACGCTTCAAAACACGGAGAAAAACATTCAATTTATAACCCTCAAAAAATACCGGGCGTAGATAAACAGCAAGAACTCGTCATGCAAGTTGGTATAACAACTCGTATTGTAACATAATCTTTGCACAATGTAACTGGACAGTGGTCAGTCAGTTCTTGGGACATCTGCCGGATAAGTTTTTTTGTGATTGTATTATGCATATACCCCTTTCTACCAAAAAAATTATTAAACTGTTCCTATTATGTTCCATAATTTGGGAGAACTTGAATGTTTCAGGTTTGGTGAATTTGCCCATTTCATGGTCATTTTACTTAACGGTTTAAAAAATGTTAGGGCAGTTAGTCGAAAATGTATCTTCTTGTCGGGTTTGTTTTTAACTGAACAGTCTCATATGTTTAACAAGTCTGGAGTAATATCTAGTCCCATAACCCAAACTATGTCAAATAAATTCCAAAAAAAGATTTTTTAACTTTTCAATGTACCTACATTGATTTCCGAAAAATCATTTCTCGTTGATATTATGCCAAAACTAAGAGACAGCTAGAATAGTACAATCAAAATGTTCGTTTCAACATATTTTGCATGGTATGGAAAATACTTCTTTAAAGCTGGTAAGTTCAAAGTTATCTCAGGTTACCGCAATTTCAATTATTATGGAAAAGCAAATGGAAGATGCTTTCCGGCAACCATTTAAATGGTTGAACTCAGAATTTCGCCCATAAAACATTCGAGGATATTTCGCGCAATCGCATTCCATAAGAGAGACGAATGGTCAGAAATCACTAACACTACACGAGTTAATTATTTCTTTGCATATTCATTTGTGATTATGAAATTATTCCTAATCAAATTTAAATAATTGTCATCGTCTTAAACTCATTGAATACGATGTATTTACATTTATACGCTCGATTTATAAAGGAAGCATACATGTTGACTAAAATGAAATCAATAATTCGACAGCTAATAAGACAATTTTTAAAATTGATAAATTTAAAATTTTAACAATAGAAAGTATGTCACGCACCCATATAAACGTGATTCTGCTGGACTCAGAAACAAAAAATTTCATCTATGCGACTCGAATCGATATAATGGGTTACCATTGGTCTGCAACCTCTATTAGACAGTTTAGCGCATTTATGACTTTGAATCTCTATAATGATTAGGTACTTCTAGATTTGTGTATTTACGTTTTATGAACATTCTCAAAACTAAAGGACTAAATTTTAACAATATTTTGCATATTTAACTACTTAATCTGATCTTCATTATATACGAAGCAAACAAAAAAATTCTTTTTGAAATGAAATTCACAAGAAATGCTGAAACAGGAATAAGCAGTTATACTTTTTACACTAATATTTCGCTGAACGATAAAGTTAAAAATTTTTGCAAAACGAAGAAGTTTCATTTTGATAAGGGATGAACAAAAACGTCGTTTCCAAATGTTTCCTATGCCTGCTCTTGAGATCAGAATTAAGACTTATCTATATACCACGCTAGGTCAATTTCACCCAGTCAAAATATCAGGTTATGGAAATCGAAAGAGATATTGTTAACTGTTAATATCGTACATATGATATGAAATCTATTTCTTGTCTTCAGGCAAAGGTTACAACCAATATAAAAGTTTAATTATAATAAACACGGGTGAAAAAATTCGCGAAAATTTAGTCGTAAAAAATTGCCTTGAAAAAGGTAGCCTGAATCCGATCGGAAATCGATCGGAGGTAGTGAACACCAGTCGGAATTCAGACGGAAAAGAATGAGATTTCCGACTGTGTTCAGTGCGTTTTCCGACTGGCATTCTAGATCTATAGGCTGAAAAGCCCTCAATTTCCGATCGTTTTCCGTCTGAATTCCGACATTTGTTTTAAATGGCTTATAAGCGTAAACAAGAGTCGGAATTCAGACGGAAAACGATCGGAAATTGAAAACTTTGACCATATGACCATTAATAATGAGCTCAATAACACAAATAATGATCCGATTCCTTTGTCACACATTCATACATTCGAACAAAATGCAATTAGCAGAAAATTAATATTAATAAATTCCATAGAGTCTATTTGTTTCATTACGAAAGTTGAAGGAAAAATGTATATAGGAGAGCTCATTAATAATGTCGAATTCAAAGGTGCTGATTAGAAAATAGTAGTAAGAATATATAAATACCTTATAACTTTTAATACCTTATACCTTATAACCTTAATACCTTATAACCTTAAATAGCAAAAATAAAATTGTAGACCAGTTCATGTAAGAAAACCTCATCTGATGTTGAAAATGCTTAAATAAAAAATCATCAAATATTCAATCAAATTTATGTGTTTGGATTATATTATTTATAATTTTTTCGAACGATCGTTGTTAAAAATATTCATGTCAAAATAACTAAAAAGGACAAAAACATGGTTCATGATTCTTGAAACCACAAACCCACAAGTATTAATGCAGGACATTTTCGTGTTAATTAACAAGTTGCTCGGAAATTTCTCATGCATAATTATCATATACATTTTGTTACATTGACATATTATTAAATTTCGCAAATTTGCCGCAAAATTTTCACCAGACTTAAAACAGTCGGAGAAGTTTCAGTAGACTGAAAACTGACTGAAATCAGCCGGAGAATATATTCTGTAAAGAACATTCACCGAAATTCGGTCGGAAATCAGACGGAAAAATTTGTTGAAGAAAATTGCACATTTTCCCGCCTGATTTCCGACTAAATTCCGTCCAATGTTCGCATTGTTTGACGCATTGAAGATTCACTTCTCAGTGACAAAATGATATTTTATTTTAAATTCGTAAACAATTTGGTAAACTGTAAACTGTCTGAATTCAGTCGGAAATTAATCGGAAAAGTTTCAGCAGACGTAAGACGAACAGAAATCAGTCGGAAAATATATTCTCTTGGTAATATGAGACGTAATTCAGTCGGAAAATTTTCAATTTTCTTCACTTTAAGAAAACAAATTTTTCCGTCTGATTTCTAACGAATTCCGACTGTTTTATGTCTGGTATAATTTATATAAAACATCAATCGGAATTGAAAAGAAGATCCACAATTTCCGACTGATTAAGATTGTAGCGTTCTAGTGCTTGGGCATATCTAATGTTACAAGAGTCGGAATTCAGACGGGAATGAGTCGGAATTGAAGACTTAAAATCCACAATTTCCGGCTGAATTCCGACTTTTGTTACATTAGATCCCGGGTGAAAAAATTCTCTTTTAAAAACATGCCCAAGCACTAGAAATTCGACTGATTTACGTTTGCCTTTTTCAGGGCAATTTTTACAAGCGAATTTTGAGACTTTTTTCACCCGGGTTCGAATATAATTTCTGAATTTTGAAGACAATGGAAATTGAATATCCTATTTGAATTTCCATTGTCTTCAAAATTATGTAATAATATTCGAATTGTAACAATAATATTTGAAAACCATAGAAAATGCTATCATATCATAAAAATATAATATTCACGCACATTTCGAGTGTCAGAGGATACGTCCAGATTGTTTCATTTTCGTAAGATACATATTATCGTGTCACTAAATTTTGTCTGCTCTTGGTTTGTTTTGACGAGCTGTGTTTCTATGTTTTATACGTAAATCTTTTTGATGGGGCAAAATTAAAATTGTAAATTCTTCAATCCAACAGCCGTATATCATATCTGAAATTATTTCCTCGTTTTAGTATACGTACTAGATGATATTGAAACAAAAGCTACAAATGACCCAAACTACCGATGACATTCTGAAACAGACTTCTTAAAACGAATCAAACTCAAACTAATGTATACATAGAACTATGTCATTACAATCTCCTTAACTCATTCACCCCATTCTCGCTTCTGGCGTAGAGCTCCATCTATTGTATCCCTTCAAATGCAAAAAGTGCCTTTGCAACTTACAGTAAAGGCGGATATTTAAGCCGAAACTAAGAAGTTTGTCCAGGAAGCGGAGGGATACACAAGGTAAGGGGGCCTTAACAAAAAAGCAGAAAAACCTAGAAATGGTCGTCTCTGGAAAGGAAATATTTTGATCGAAGAACGATGAGCTAATGTTGGTAGGCAGAGCGTGGTGTGGAATGAATGGAATCTATATCACGTCTTGGGGTGGTATGCAAGGTAGAATTAATCCGTAACGACGGAGTGATTGGAGAACCTAAAGAAAACCGAAAGAAGTAAATGATTCTACTGGATGCTTGGACCCACTTTTTCTGCTTTTGTGTGAAGCGCTTTTAGTCTGGATAGCAGGGGTTGATGGTGTGGGTCCAGAGTAAAGTCTACATGAAATGTAGGAATTTGTAGTTGTTTATTTTTCGTTGATACTTAGACGTAGGCACTTTAAGTAGATATATGCATAAAAAAGGCAAGGGGATGATACATATTTATTCCGTATATGTATAGGTATTTATACCAAATAAGAAAACCAAAAATAATAGAAGGACGATTTCTGGAAGTTAGAAAGTATATTTAAAGGGGTGCACAAAGGTATACAAGGATATATATTGTTTTTCACCATTGTTGGTGCTTATATGTATATAATGTGTATGTACAAACACTAATGCATTCGAAGACAAGAGTGATGAGGAACACAGCCTTTCGTTGAGTTTTACAAATTCACAGGTCACCTGAATGGCGGAAAAGGACTGTGTTGGACAAAAGGCAAGATGATAAGAAACACAAACCAACCAATTTTCAAGAAAAATTATATTTTGAAATTAAAATTAATATTTTGGTGCGTAAATTTTTTGATTTGCTTGTGATTTTTCTGCTCCTGGATTTTTGTTAAAGTTTTTGTAAAGTTCTGATTTGTTAAACACAACGTAATTCTTGTTCATAAACATTGAAATTATTAGTAGGTATATCTATGATTCATAACCAAATAGCTGGTGTGCAAAATTAACTAAAACTCCAGCCATAAGATAGATAATTCATTTTCCGATTACATCAAATGTCATGTTTTCTGTTGGAGTAAAAAATGATCGTAAAGCAGAAACGTTTGATTTAGCATTTGGGCACTTTGGACGCGATTCTGCATATTAACTAAATACTGCTTGGAGTTTTGGGATTCTACTGTATTAAACGCTGCTTTATTTAAACGATGATGGAATATATTTTAGATCGAGTTCATATTATCATTTGAATTTTAACGATTCTGGAAAAACCCATGCATTCAACCAAAGTTACGTGTTCGAGAATTTCACAAGACTGACCTTAAAATGGGGCCATTTTTACCTATAAAAGATATGAATCCCAAAACAATACATGTACATACGTCCTGCTCGCATATTCGATTCCTAGTTTACTCCATCAACTTTTTCATTCTCATCATCTAACTTTATTACTTTAACCTAAGTTTATTTTGTTCAGTGTAGATACATGTAAAGTTAAATAGGATAATGTAATGCCACACTTTCATTCTTAATAAAATAAGAGATATCCTTGCATTCTCGATCGTTCCTCTCTTTTTGTATAGTGATAACCTATGGTACTATTTTTAAATTCCTCCGCTGATAAAAATTTGTTCATAGCTTCAAAAATAATATTTGTTTCTGTGCCTTATATTGACAAAAAAGAAAATAACTCATAATTAAATATCTATAATACCGTGGAAGTTTAATATACATAAACAACATGTTGAGCAAGTATTATTGATGATTATCAAGCAAAAATTTATCCTACCACACAGAATACCAACATTGAAAAACAAAGCCTATGCATGGTTAAAAGCCTCACTTGCGTTCTTTAATATATCGATTTGTTTCAGGACAAGAGTATAAACTTAATTCTAGACAGGGGGTATGATGATGGACGTGTATGTAGAATTCCATATGAGCGAGTTCCTTATAGACGGTTCTGCCCCTTGTTATAAACTGAGAATATTAGAACTAAATGGACGTCAAAGAACGAATTAATTACTTTGCCTTTAGATTTTTCGAATATTCGTTTGTCATTATGAAGGAAGAAAGTTTAACCAATGCATACGCATTAGTACAAGTGATGAAAATATAATTTGAAAACTATAATTTTCTTAATTACGAAGTCTGTTGGACAATATAACGCTTAAGGAAAACGAAATGCAATGTCTATAAAGCTAAGAATGACGAAATTGTATTCAATTTCGAATTTTCTGTGAGCTTTTGAGCGAGAGATTTTCGAAAATGTAAGAGAAATGCTTCTCTTAATAATTGAAATGCCCGATTTACTCCTCATGAGAGAGCTTTTTAAAATTTGAAACAGTCCCATCAATATTCTCCTGCATGCAGTGAGCCAAGTCTTTCAAAATTTGCCTTTATAATATTCCATCAAGAAATTTTTAATTCTCTCAAAATATGACACCATGGATTTGTCCATTATGAGAAATATTTTCTGAGGATCGCTTATTAACATATATACATGGCTTGTATTTGTAAGAAATTTGATTGAAATTGATTCGTCCATTTGTATGATTTGACGATGCAAATTTTACTCAAGGTGGGGTGTATCACTTGATCGTCTTAAAAGATGGGGATAAATTATCCAAATTAATTTTCGTCGTTTAAATAACGACGGTTGGAAAATAAATTTATCCACCAAACTGTCACCATGCCACAATATGAGGGAAATTATAAATCGTTTTAAGCTTCAGATTTTCCTTAAGGTCTTTTAGAGGTGTAACTCAAAATTGTTCGGGAAGCACTACGAAAAGAGTTTGAAGTAAAGTTCTTTTAATGTTACAAGAATAAAGTACGAAATGTACTGAACGATACAACAACTTCAAAGGAGAGGAAAAAAGAATCATTGAAAATAATTTGGAAGATGTTTTATTAAAAGTGAAAAGTTTCTGTTTTATGTAAAGTGCGTCTGTTTGACAATTTGCTTTTAATGTAGACCTCTCTGCCAAATATTGTTATAAACATAGTACAAACATTAGCAATAGTCTTAAACCAGTTCTTGCAGTATGGCTTTGAGAGCGCTAGCATTATTTGAATCCGTTGCAAAAGGAGCATTTTATTTGTTTCTTAAGTTCAAAGTGATTTCTTGATATTGAAATTGTATATGCTATAATGTTTAATGTTTATTCAAAGTGAACTTAAAATAAGTTTCAGCTGACACTACTTATTTTGTGTACGCTAATAATTAGTTTAATCGAAGAAGTACATTTGGACTTAATTATAATATGTTCACTTCATAGTTTTGACTGAGTGTAAACGAGATAATCCAACCGATAACAGCAATTCAATTTTCAATTTACCAACACTTCAATATCCTGTTGACATTTTATTGTTCCAGTAAGTCATTACTGTTCAGATTGTTGTTTTTGAATCTACGATAATATAAGAACGTTTTGCAACGCCTCTCAGTGCTTTTGTCCCATCTATTATAGATAAAGTAGCAGGAATTGCACAAAATACTTAAATCTACTCTACCTCGAAAGCTGTATTTTGTTACAAGTTACTCCATATCCGTTATCTCATTGAATTGAGGAAGATCACCGGATTCTCATTTATTGAGTAGTTTTAAAAGTATACTCAAAGAAATGGTATCGAATTTGTTAAATTTAAGTATAAATATATAAGCTACGTTTAGTGATACGTTAAGAGTTTCTCTTTAATTTAAAGAAGGCATCAGATCCATTAATCCGAGCAAAATCAAGGGCAGTACCCAGATTATGGGTAACCGCAAGACGCATACACACCTTTCATTCAATTCATTCGTTGATTAAAGCTTTACTTTTAAAGCCCGCCATTCACGAACGCTCCAAATGGAGTGAAATGGAGCGAAATGGAGTGAAGTGGAATGACAGCCAAATGATGCGGTCATTGACGAACGCTCCACTCCATTTTGATATCACTTCATCTGAACGTCTTCTCAGTACACGCATGTGAATAATTTTATCGTAAATATTATTTATTGATATTAATAATATCAATCGTAATATTGATTTATTATTAGAAGCCGTTGTTTCCAAAAGCACGTGTCATGTGGAAGGAAAGAAAATTTGGGATACTGGGTAATGGGATACCAGGCGCACAGAATCAGCAACAAGCAAACATCAAAAATGGATTGACTTCATTCCAAAAAGTCGTCGTGAATGGGAAAGGCGAATGGAGTGGAGTGTGTGGCCTGAACCGATTTCCACATTCACGATGACGGCATAAAATGGAGCTATGGAGTGGAATGATGGATTCCCAATCGGCTATCCAAATCAGCTATCGTTTGGCTATCCAAAATACCCATTCATGGTTTCTATTTGGAACGATATCGCTCCATGGGGTGAATGGGGTCCGTTAGACTGCTGTAAACAGAGCTGGATGCATTAGACTGGACAGCGGAGATGTGGTTAGCCATTGCCGCAGCGCTTGCAGTGTCAACAGTATAACCTTCAAAAAATGTATGGGAGTTTATTTCTGCCTTAGATCATAGAGAACAGGATAGGGCATCTTATCTAAACTCCGTATACATATTGGGGCACAGCAGCGACATGAGTGTGCTGACGTGTAAATGGTGAACAAATTTCCCCTTTCTAGACGCAGACTACCAGCTCAGGGGCACGTTTTATTTAATGCCGTCATAAAATTAAATTTCTAACTTATAGGCTTCTTAACTAGATTTTTATTTTCAATTGAGAGAATTAATTGTGAAATACTCTCCTGCATAATTTTTTGTGAATTTCTTTTGATTTTAATTGGAAAACCTGGAAATAAATCAGCTTGTCAAAACGAAGACACCCACGTTTTCCAACTTGGTTCACATCCATTTTTCATTTACAGCTAGCGTGGGAGCCAACTGGTGTACGAAAATTAAACTATACCTCGTTTTTTATCAGTATTGTTGTTTGTAAACAAAGTAAATAGTAAGTGTCAAAAGGAAGCGAAATTTATTGAATGTTATAGTGTTTTTCTGAAAAAAAGTAATAATTTGTTCAAAATAAAGAAAATTAAGTGCAGTGATAGTAACAATATTAGAAAGTGACAGTGTCATATTCATGAAATATATTAGTTAAAATAAAAACTCGAGGTACTTTTTCAAGAAAGGTTTAAATTAGTATTTTTAACAGGACGAAAGCATTTAATTTTTGTGAAAGTGAAATTCCATGTTTCCTGTAATTATTTTTATGGTTTTCAAAGTGGAAAACATTGTGTTAGTAACTAAATTTACAGTTCTAGTGGCAAATGACGCATCGGTTGTTCGATTTGTGCCAAATACGAAATAGAGTAGTAGTATGAAACTTTTATAGAATTGTATACTGAAATTTTTAAACAGTTTACTACGTAAATCCGAAAGTGTAACATAAGTAAAAATGTTTCTGAAAAAATGGATTTGTGTTTTTTAATTTTTTGTGGCAAAACCTACATGTTTCATGGTTTAGAAATTTCCCGACGTTAAGGCTTTTCATTCAAGTATGGTTGTAAATTATGTTAGATTGCGTTAAAATGGTACGCTCAACTGTCATCGTGCCCTATCCTGTTCTCTATGATCTAAGACTGCTGCCAAGCCTGTTGGTAAATTAAAAGGTATTGACCTTTACGAGTTTTCTCTGCAAATTGTTCCTATATTGCACATTGATTAAACCTTTTATGATGAACATAATTGAAATTATGATTATGAACATAATCGAAATTTATGAAAGGCACCGCAAGTACGCTTTTGCAGTTCGATCTGAACCTTCATCTTGTGAGTGTTTTTTTTATTAAGAAAATATAACCGTAAATGAGAGGTTGTTTTGCTTCTCATTTACAATTTGTTCTAATTCTACTATTATACTCTGATCTAGAGTTTAAACATTCTTCTTAAACTATGTTGCTATTTTCTAGGACGTTTCTTTAGCTAGGACGTTCATTTGGGTACCATTGTAAAGACTTTGAAAAGAGCTGCCGGGACCTAAGGTGAAACAATAAAAATATTCTTTTAAGTATAAGTAAAAATCGGTATTAATTTGAAAATTGAAAAAAAAATTAAAGATATTGTCGCATACGTGTCGTAAATATGCACGGAATTGTAAAAACTCAAATCCGAGAAAGCTCGCATCAAAATGACTTTAAAAAACGTAAAACGTCCAGCGCCGAGCAAATGTCAGAGCTACGGCAGCATTGAAAAAGAAATGAAAAAAAGCCGCAAAATAATAAACTTGTGATTTATCTATTCTGTAAACGTACTACTCTATATTTTATTATTATTATTTCAACAGTGGGTCAAAGCCATCCCAGAGGGCGTTTTGACACTGCGACCTGAGGATCTTTTGCACCATCCCCTACGTTGCTTATTGCGTTACGTCTTATCTCCTGCCTTTTGAAGTACGCGATCTAGGATCAAGGTTTTTAAGATCCTCGTATGTTGGTGCTTTCTTACCGTGTGATATAGATCTTTCTTGTGATAGCACTTCACATTCTATCAGAAGAAGATGTACAGATTCTTTGTCCTCGTTACAAAATCTACGGCACTTTTGTCGTGTAGTGACATCCGAAGGTCACCTCCCAGTCTTTGTCGTCCGTAGGTACTTCCCTCAGTTGTGGTCATTCAGATGTGGTGTTCAGGATGCTGAGATGTCCTGACCTGGACCTCCCTATGTAATTACAACGTCTTCTATGGGTTCTTAGGGCTTCTGCTAATGCCATTCACCTTACATGCAGATGTAGAGCCGTGAGATTGTATTGTATTCTGTTTCGTTTTCTTTCACCAAATGGAAGAGGCGTATGTGATTGCCGGTCTGACAATTGTGATCTATGACCAGGAAGTCACGTTGGGTTTCAGTCCCCATGTCTTTCCTAGCAGTTGCCATCACATATGTGAAGACTTATCAGGGCTTTGTCCCTTATGTGGCTAAGATGCCTGTTACAATTCAGTTTCTGGTTGATATAAACGCCCAGATATTTTACCTCCTTGGAAATGTGCAAATATTCGCCCCCCATGGATATTGGTTCCCAGATTTTCCATGTTCCTCTTCCTGGAGAATGGTACAATCACAGTTTTCTGCAACACCTGATGACACGCCCAAAGGCTGTTTCCATTGGCTCCTTCAGAGTGTCCAGGTGTTTACCAGAGATAAGTATAACTATGTCGTCCGCGTAACCTATTGCGACACAGTTCATCTCCGATAGTTTGCGGAGGAGTTCATCCGCCACAATAGACCACAACAAGGGAGAAAGTATCCCTCTTTGGAGCCGTCCCTTCCCGCTATTACAGTTTTGGATACTCCTCCTAGCTCCGTTGTCATTTCCCTGCATTTAAGCATGGATTTTATCCAGCTAACAGTAGTGGGTTCTATATCCTTCTGTTTTGACGCCTCACAAATGGTCACGGTCTCATAGCCCCTATCGTAGGTACTACTCTATATAACCATTGTATTAAAGAGATTGATTTAAGTACATATGTACTAATAAGAAACGCTTATTATAATTTTATCCTGACGTTTTCTCGGAAAATCTACGGCGCAGACCGTGACTATTCCTTTCGGTTTTTTATTTAAAGGACTGTACCTTTTAAACAATAATAGTGAGGTACAAATTCTGACGAGGCTTTTAGAAAGGATTTATTTACTTTCTTGTGAGAATATATGTCAAGGAATTTTAACATATCGTTTAGAAGTTATGATCGATCAAGTAAAAAATTGCTCAACTAGCCCCGCCCTACCCAACCGATCAATATATGATAGTATGGCAAACAAGCAGGCAAAATAAAGATAATCTAATCAGGTTCCAGATTATTAGTATTGTATCGACGGTTACATGGTACTTATTTGGAAGGGCCATTCAGCACCCCTGTTTTGTCCAAATATAGAAGCATAGAATGTGGAAAGCATTTTTATCTTAGCCTCTTCCCATGGGAGGTACACCTTCTAACAAGATAATCCATGTTCGTAATTTCGTTCAATTGGGTAAGATCACAGGATTCCTGTTTATTGAGGAATTTGAGGATGATGATAACTGCTACTGTGTCAATTCGTCTCAATTTAGGTTGTCAGTTATATTTAGCCAGGCTGAGTGCTTTGTATTGAAGTCACCTCCACAGATTACAAGGTCATCTGGACTAGCCATGTTAGACATACCATTCAGGTCTTTGCAGTTGATCCAGTCGTGAGCAAGACCGGTAAATTCAGAATGAAAATAGCTCCGAGGAGCCACAAATAATATATTTTGCTGTATATTCCATAACCGGAGTGGGGACAACTATTTTATTCTTATAGCCGATGTCAGACTTGAGAAGAACCGCCGAACCCCGACAACCGTTCTCCTTATCGTTCCGAATCATAATGAAATTACGAAACGATAATTTATTTCTCAGAGAGAGGCAGGTTTCGGAAAGGAAGACAATGTCAGGGCGAAATTTGTTGACGTGGGACTCAAGAGCATGACGCTTGGATCTACTAATCAGCGAGTTAAAGTTGGTAGCATGGATTTTTAAGATTATCAAACAAGAACTAACGTTCCAGAGAATCCCAGCAAATTTGAAGCCGGTATACCTGGTTCCAATTAAGCTAGGAAAAGGATTCTTGAGTTTGGTTCCCTTAATTTCTCGATGCTAGAAATTTTTTCAGCAATTTCAAATCTGCTGTATTTCTCTGTCACGTCATCTATAAAGCGTTTATTTTGGAATCAGCCGATTTAGGTTTCATCTTTTTTTTTTAGGTTCCCGACTAAGAGTCGATCGCCCCCTCTGGACAGGTGAATAAGTTTCCGGGAGATTCAACTGCGATAAAACAAGTTGTCGAAGTAGCTCCACATTGTTATTGGTGCTCTGAAGAGCTTCCGGTAACTTGTTGATGCTCTGGTTTTGAGCAAAAATTAATGCTTTTAGGCGATCTGTCCGCTTGAACCTGAGGGTGGATTCAAAGGGTCCATCACATCAATCACCTAAATGGTCGATAGGTCATTGTCTGCAGGAGATATTCTCCCAATCTCAGCGAAAGCGAACATGTCAATTTCCATTTTCAAATCTTCGGTGAATCCAATAGATGAGGCCTCACAACCGGCCACATGCCAAATTCCTAACTGTGTTTTTCTGATGAGCATATAAATATATCTTTTAAGTAAAATTTAATTTTTATGTATCACTCAAAAGGTGAAACCCAAAAGGTGAATCCGTAGATACCAAAATAAAGAACAAAGACCAGTCCCTAATTTGACAATTATTTGATAATACTCAGTAAAATCCTTTGAAAACACCAAACAGTACTGCATCCAGCGAGATGATGGACCGAACAGACCCAAATATTTGGCGTTCCACAGGCAAAAACCCCGACTGTGTACTGGCTAAATATTCATCAATACTCGGCCTGTCCAAAAATTTTGTCCTCGGAATGATCGAAAACAATTCCGGAATTGACGTTAACCCTGACGGTCTAAGCTAGGGTTCACCTCTGTCAATGAAATCCAGAAATCCATCCAGCCAAAATTCGGTACAATTCACAAACACAATCATAAGATATCATTTTTGTTTGGCTCTCGTGAGGTGAAGTTGTAAATACGTGCCTAATGATTTTCGTAAATTTGAAAATTTAGTGCATTAATATCCAAATTTATGATGTAGTTGCATTCTCTAGCAGATAATTAATGTTCCCTGCTAGATTTAAACTCATAAAAATGGTTAAAACTCAAAAAACAAGAGATGTTACTCGTTCAACATCCACGACCAGAATGATGAATGTGAAACTCCGAATAATTCGGACACACAAACACTAAGAAAACGAAATATCGGGATAGGGATTTCTGGTCGACTGGCCACTCCTCTCTTCCACTCACCTTACCATCACTTTCCTGGATTTCGCGATTTCATTCTGAGATGTGAACCCTCGCTAAGATAATCCTGAATTTTTCCGATTCATAAATCTATATCAAAATTGTATAGAGCGGTAGGAATAGTGCATTTTTTCATACATATAGGTGACATATATTACATATTATATATGAAGCAAAGACAGAAACGCAAAATTAGCAAAGACACACAAATTGTTGTATATTTTTCTCAATAAGGTTGAAGGATTACGCGTTCCTTAGAATTGCATACTTACAGGAAGCTCAAAACTCAGTTTTGATTAAAACTGAGTGCTAATCGACGGCATAACCTTTCGAACGACCTTTTGAATTGAAGTTCGAACTTTTTCGACATATGATACATTTGCTTGTTACTAAAACAGAAAAAAAATTATTAACTTATATTACTTCAAAAATATATTAAAATACTTTTGTCATTTCCTGCATTCATGTGACGTTTCCGTTTTGTTTTGAAACTATCCCTGAACGGAACAATACAATACCAATCAAAATGTCAGTATGCGAGTGCCGTCGATTAGCACACAGTCTAAAATTAAATATTAATCCACCTGCGTATCGCATCGCCTAACCATTTTGAGTTTAGATGGTTGTGCCGCCTATCTGTCTCTTATAACCAGGTCTCTTATAATAAATTTCTTACGTTTTCTTTCATGACACCAATGGAAACAGGAGTCCTAGGACGAAAACATCCATTGAGATCTAATTTTTACGAATAACTTATTCTTTTGTTGTGGGAAGTGGAGCAGTTTTTTGGTTCGTTAATCAACTTCTTCGACTCATTTTTTCTCTCTCTTACTTTTGATTGAAGGTTGACATGGCTTTATTATATTATAGTTATGACTGTTTTATTATTTTAAAAGTAAACTATATGCCGGACAGACATTTCAGCCTTATATGAATTGCATCATTATAAAAACGAGCCTCGGCTTTAATAAACAGTCCCAGCAAACTATTCTATAAGCAACTCCTTCTACTAATTTTACCATACAAATTCCCAGGTTGGGTTGGGTCGCCTCCCGAGTGAAAAAATCAGGCCGAAATTAAAAATATTTCGGCGTGTTTTCGGCGTCAATTCGGCATGTCATCTCATATAGATAGAGGCCGAAATGACGCCGAGGTAGTGAACAAAACGCCGAATTCACGCCGAAATGAGGCCGGAATCACGCCGAAAAGAGGCCGGAATCACGCCGAAATGAGGCCTAATTGGCACCGAAATGGGACCGAATTCAACAATTTCGGCGTCAATTCGGCCTCATTTCGGCGTGATTCCGGCCTCATTTCGGCCTCTTATATTACACCAGTTGTCCAATTCAAATGAAATTTTCTTGCTATTATCAATCAAGGTGTTTTAAGCAATATTTTTAAGGCTACAACTTCGATGGTAAAAGATAACGGGTTACTGACTATATTTTTAAGGAAATGGATGTAGTTCGGTGGTAAAAGTAGAGGATATAGAAACTATTTCTTTTATAATTAATGTTCATGGAAACGTGTATATATGTAATTAAACTTGTAAATTCCGCTGACTTTTATTGTAAATGAATGTTATTTTATGTAAATTGAAATTGATTATGTAAGTAAGAAAAATTATTATAACTAAAACTAAAATAAAAAATTATAAACTAAAATAATTATAAAAAATTATTTTATGGTTATAGTATAACCAATTGAAATATTCGTATATAATATAAAATTAAATATATTTCTTCAAATTTTCCTTATTTATTTGAGTCTATTTCAGGCCGAAATGAGGCCGAATTGACGCCGAAATGGGGCCGAATACACGCCGAAATGAGGCCGAATACACACCGAAATCCGTGATTTCGGCGTTAATTCGGCCCCATTTCGGCGTCAATTCGGCCTCTAAAAATTTTCATGTCTTGAAAATATTTCGGCGTCATTTCGGCCTCAATTCGGCCTCTACATATTTTTCGGCGTCATTTCGGCCTCAATTCGGCCTGTAAAAATTTATCGGCCTGATTTCGGCCTCAATTCGGCCTCATTTCGGTTTCGATTCGGCCTGATATTTTTACCCGGGCTTACACGTGTTTAGAATGAGGGTGCAAGAGCGTCAGATTCTTAAAATTTGAGGCCTATTGTTTTGTGCGAGGCCTTGTTCAAACTGAAGGGATACTACAAACAAATCTGTAAAATTCGCTAATACGCCCTGGCTTTTGAATTAAGAAAAGGCTCGATACAGGTGCAGTGGAGTGCAGTAACACATGTGGAGTACAATCTGACGATGGACACCTCTCTGGGTGATAAGTCTGTAAATAAAATTTTTCCACCACCCATGATTAACCTTCTTGATATCATGGGAGTGCTACGTGGCCGTATCATCTTAGTTTTTTGTAATAAAACGAATTCTTATGAACGAATCGACTATGACCTAGTTGAATTAGGATGGATTAACAAATTGTACAATACTAAAATCGAGTCGAATCTGTAAACTGTAATCAATTGTATATTGGATTGTTATAAATCATTAATAATATTGGTTATATTGATTGAAGATGGACAAAATAATATTATGTATGGATATATATTTTTTTGTTCAGTAGTAATTATTATATTGAATCATCCTTTATGAATAAAACAACAGTTGATTTAATAGGTTGGTAAACATTATTGTAGAATTAAACTCTAACAACTAAATCTTATAATGAACTGAGTGCCGGAGCACATCGACTATGGTTTATACAAGCTGACTTCAAGTTAAGCAGTTTCGTTTTCACTATCTCTTCGTTGAACCAGTAGCCTATCAGTCAGATTATTGCATGTATTGACGAATTAGATACCTACGTCCATCAATTCTTATGTTAGAAATCTATATATAAATAGGCGAAAAGTTTTTTTCTTATCCCTTTTACAGGAAACCAGGTGGACCTAACAGGATAAAAATTATACCATACGAAAGATTAGTTTTCCCTCTATGTGCATCACTTAATTTTTTTCTTAAATTTAATTATGAATTAGTTTAATTTTAAATTGAAATTAAAAAATTCAATGGGATAGTATGTGTGAATTGAGCACACGTATAGCGTAGATGATGCTTTTAGGAAGAATGTATTCGTGTGATTGTTTTGCTTTTTGCCTGGAAATGTTAATCAAACAACCTGTATTTTCTCACCGTCAATTGTATATTGTAGCCAGTAAAGTTAAATCGTTTGATCGATTGCGTGTCTATATGTATTTCTGAAGCACAAGGCCAAGGTCATTTGGCAGAAGATGAAAGAATATTTACAAAAACTATTTTGTATGAGAAAATTTTAAGATCTTTCAAGGTCCGCAACCGCACCCGCAAGGTTTTCGATACAATAGGGCCTCTTTCAATATAGATGTACTTTGACGTGCAAAATGAGCTGAAATGATTGCTACTACAGTCTGAACTAAATCACATTTTTACTTACAATGCTACTGTATATATAGCGCCATGCGCGAGCTATTAGAGTGAGCGTAGCGAACGGCGGTGTTTGGCGAGCGTAGCGAGCAGGGGGCGCCCCCCTAGTATAATATAACTTCAGGTGCACTTACTATCATCATACAGCTCGAACGACACAGGAATAATTTTAATAGTACAGACTTAAAAATTAGTTAACAATGTGTCTTGCTTACATCTCTAGTTCTTTTTCGGTCGGTTCGGTTTTTTGGGTTTTAAATTAACTCTTTTTTTGTTGTTAGTTTTTTATTTTAATGTAGTCGGTGAGAGTAAGTAGGTACCAAATAGGCAATTTTATGATGTAAGTTCGTTGGCAGCGTTGACACTCTTTAAGCACATAAGTTCTTTTAGGCTCTTTATTTTTTTCTCAGTTTTTTTATAAATTTATTTTCGTTTATTATTCTTAACTGAATATCACCATAGTGTTGAATTGTATATTACTTTTCCGTTCACGTTGTGTTAAGGAGACGTATAGGAATTGGTCCCGAAAATATAAAGATTTATCTATTCTGTTACCGTACTACTCTCCATAATTCTTGTAATTAATAGTTTGATAATTAAAGTACAAATTAGTACGAAAATCTTGTTGTAAAATTTTGACTTAAAAACGTAATTTCACTCGTTAAGTACAATGACAGCCAGTCAAACTTTCTTGCGGTACAATATACCGTCAGATTTCAATCGCTAATAGTTACGAGGCTAATAATGCAATAACAACGGTCGAGGTCACAATGGATAGAGCATGCTTGTACGTGCTCATCATGCAGCATTTGTTTTGCGCGTGACGTCATCAGACTAGTGCATCGTAGGTATGCCTGATTGTTTTTAATTAGCGTTGCGTAAAATTATAAATCAGTGTACCATGAGAATGCGATCAGGTAGGACGCTCGTTCGGGTATCATTGCAGGGAGTTTGAGAAATACTACCAGGACCTAAAGTGAAAAAATAAAAATTTTCAGCAAAATATAAGTAAAAATCGGTATTAAATTGAAAAGTGAAAAAATTAAAGATGTCGTCGCAAATTAGTCGTAAATATGCGCCGAATTGAATAAAACGCAAATCAGAGAAAGCTTACATCAAAACGAATTTAAAAAAAACCTCAAATGTCCAGTGCTGAGTAAATGTCAGAGCTACGGCAGCATCAAAGGAGAAAAGAGGCGTTAAAAATAAACTTGTGATTGATTTTTGTCACCGTAGCACTCTATATAACTATTGTATAAGAGACATTGATTTAAGGACATACTAATAAGAATCGTTTATTGTAATTTTATCCAGAATTTCTTACGGAAAATGTACGGCATGGACCTTGACTAGGCCTTTCGATTTTTTTAAAATTATTTTAGATCACCACAAAAACTCATGAACCGTAAAGAAAGCACATTTTTGAGACACTTTTCGGTTCGTTTGCCGTCGTTGTCGTCGTTGTAGCTGTGCGTTAACATGATAACTCGAAAAGTAGTGAAGATAATTGAAATCTGTAAATGCCAAAAGTTTTGTATCCCAAAAACCTAGTTTGAGTTCGAAGATGAGCTATTTTCGACTTGACCCAGGGGTAGTTGCGCTAAGAAAAGCATTAAAAAAATGACACTTTTGTATGGAGAGATACCATATTAATGCATTTTTTTTTATTTTCTTCAGAGGAAAGGGCTATTATGAGTAATCTTGAGGTTCATTGCATTCAAAAGTGGAAATCCAATGAATATTGTAGACCATGATTATGCTTTTGTCTCTTCTCAGTACAAGCTCGCTTCCATGGAAACTCTGCATGAATACTACGATTGTTGTTTTGTTAAAAAATCCAGATTCAAGTTACTAAATTACGAAATTACCAACTCTTTGTTTAATTCCAGAAACATGCCTTAAAGGTTAAGGTTCTTTAGGGAATAGACTGACTCGACCTCTATAAGAGATTACATTTAGATGACGTTTTTGGAATACGACTATTTCGTCAAGCGAACTCTTAAATAGTCTTAGTATTTCTTTATTTAAGAACAGGGTTAAAACGATTGTGTTAAAATATGAATAGTCTATCTCCTTGAATAGTCTAAACTTCTCTTGTATTCTCTTTATTTTTTCTTTTCTTGTTTTTTTTTTTTTTTTTATCTTGTTATATCTTGTATATGAACTTGTACTAAGTTGTAAGTAAATAAATCATATATCTCGAAAAAAAAAATATGAACAGTTGATTTGTCTAATTGATTTAATAAATTTAGCTCTTTAGCTCCCTAATATAAAATGTGGCAAATACCAAATAATTAAACCATGTTCATTTTCGTATATAATCGGGGCAATTCTGTGCGCACTTAACAGATTCTGTTAATTTGACAGCCCATGTAATTTGTTGCTGGATTTCGAAAAGTTTAGTTACGGTCGAAATTGGTATTCTGGGTGTCAAAAGTTAACAGATTTTTGTTAAAAATCCTTTAACGTAACAGGCCCGAAATTCTTCAACTTAAACGTAACAGGGTTTTAGTTAAGAAAGTTGAGAGATTTCAAACAAAAACCGGTTTCGTAACAGATTTGAGCGTAAATTTTGGCCAGAATACCAACTTAAAGAATTCTGTTAGAAATCAAATCTTTTAACTTTCTTAACAGAAATCTGTTAACTTAACGAAAGTGGCCAGAATCGCTCCGAATGTATAACTTACTTACGCTTGTCCCGTTGAAAATTTTTTTTTAAATAAATAAATAAATATATATATGGGGTGCGCTTGACCTTGTTAATGTTTTGATTGTTCACTTACGATCTTGAACTGTGGCTGCAGTATTTTAAATCTATTGAAGATTTGAGAGGCACTATGTACTTTCTTTTTCAATGAGTGCCACTCTAGCTTCTTATGGTTCCATATCAAATTCAAGGCCCTTGATCAGTACAGAGAGTCCTTGCATTGCTTGAGGTCGAATTGTGTAGTAATCGACCTGTTTATCGTTGAGCGTATTGAAAATTTTTCGGTAGTATGTAATTGATTTTTTTAACTTTGTTTTCGTTGATTTGACATCGTGACTTCAAATTTGTACATACAAAGTATTTTTGATCGACTGATCGCAGTAAGTCAATGACCGCTGACATTGAAATTTTTCGCAAATACAATGGGGCCGGTTTTGCTTGCCTTACAGCTTGATTGGTTTCGAGGTTTCGACACCAGCGCAGTTCGCAAGCACATCGAAACGGTTTTGCGGTAAAATGTCACTGCACAGTTTCTTCGCTGCATTCGCCGAGTAAACTGGGCTCACTGTTTTGCGCTTTATCACATTATAGCCGTCGATTCCAGTTTGAGTTTTATGGACAGCTGTATTCTTAAGAAATGACGGAACTGGAGAGCCTGATCCATCGAGACTGGAAGCACTAATTGATGGTCCGGGAGCCTTGTATCACAAGTGGCTCCTCTACGTCTGTTCTAAATACATCTGTTCTGCATCAATTGTAATGGAAATTATAAATATGACCAGACTTCATTATATCATTAGCAATTTTAGCTGTAATGGCCTACTACTGATAGGCTACGTATTTGGCTTAATGCCCACACTGAAAACTTTGACTCGGTCAGCTCCCGTAAAACGATGCGCTGGCAATTCCTCCACCATTATAGATTTTTTCCTTTTTTTCCTCAAATGTTTCCGCAGACCTATTCCTGTCCATAAGGGATTACGGTTCTGATATCTATTAATTAACCTAGTTATGGCCTTCGTTTTTGCTATGGTCGAAGAGATTGACGCTGATATGCAACATTTTCTTCCACAAACCGACACGAACCTGAACATGAACATGAAGACATGAAGATGAACATGAATATTGTTCCATATGAATATCGAGTCGTGTCTCATCTAAGGTAATTTTTTTTCCTCAAGAAACAGTCTTGAACTAGCCTTACTGGCCGTAGTCGAATAGCGAAAAACGGAAACTTATAGTTTCATGTCCGTCTGCCCGTAAACCACAGCCATTTTATTCGGAGACTATTGGGACTATATGGATGAAATTTAGAAGTAAGGTGTCGCTTGTGAACCGCTACACCAGGGGTCGGGAACCTTTTTGTCTGAGAGAGCCATGGACAATAAATATTTTGAAAAGTGATGCTGTAAGAGCCATACATTATGTTTAAACCTAAAAATTCAAGTAAATGTGCGCATTTTGTATAATTTCTACACTAAAAGTAAAATAATTATGTTTCTGAATTTTTTCAATAACTTTTTATGCTGTTGCTAATCAATAACGAGTATTTCTTGCCGTTAATGCGACTTCTGGTGCTGCATGGTACTTCTGGTGATGCTTATGGTTTTGGAGTCTGGTTGATACGTGCTGAGGTTAAGCTTCATGCAGGCGGTGAAACTTCCATCCGTTACACGTGATCGTAAGTTGGTCTTAATGTTCTTTAGATGTGAGAAAGACTGCTCGCATGCATACGTAGAGCCAAACATTGTCAGTATAGCAATACTCACACGCTGCAGTGTGTGGTATGTGACGGGAAGCGCGTTCCAAGTTTTGATAATCAGCTGGTCTGCGTGTTGAAGTTTTTTCATTTCTGCCCAATTGTGTTGGCCTGCCAACTCTGCTCGCTGTCGTGCAAGTCTTTCCAAATCTTCTTTCAGTGACTTGAACTTATTCATCCACATGTCTTTGGCCTTGAAGTCAGCAGCTTGGAGCGCAAAATCTCGGACGGAGACACCGTGGATGTAACTCAGGTCAGTGTTGTCCACTGCACACTCGTGCGGATGGGTGATGAACTTAAAAAGACGGGTGTGCTTGCGAAATTCTCCAAAGCGCGATTTAAATGACTGCAGGAGATTAGACGTGAAGCCTGCTTGCTGCTGAAGATTAAGGTGATGAGCAGCGTTACTTGATGTGCACGTTTTTATGACCTCTCTCAGTTTTTCAAAGTGTAGTAAACGACCGGTTTCAATGTCGGCGATGAAGCGTTCTAGCTTGTTTTCAAATGCGAACAGTGCTTGTTGCAGGGATAAAATTGTATTTCCGACGCCTTGCATTTTCACATTGAGCTGATTTAGATGTTCAGTCATGTCTACGAGATAATAGAACTGCAGGAGCCACTTTGTGTCAGCTAACTCGGAATACTCAACATTCTTCATTTCAAGAAAAGCCCGGATTTCGCTCAGACAAGCCGCAAATCGGCTGAGCAACTTCCCCCGTGACAATCAACGCACGTTGCTGTGCAGAAGCAGACTAGGATAATTATTCCCAACCTCATCAAGCAGTGTTTTAAACTGGCGATCATTTAATGCTCGGGCAACAATAAAGTTTACTACTCGGACCATCAGCGACATCACCTCACCAAGCTGCTCGCCACACATCTGAGCACAAAGCGCCTCCTGATGTAGAATGCAATGAAAGCTTATGATGCGTCTGTTTTCATACTCACAAAGAAGAGCGACAAATCCTCTGTTTTTCCCCACCATGCACGGAGCACCCTCAGTGCACACCGAAACAAGTTTATTCATCGGTAAGTTTTTTTCTTTAGCGAACTCAGTAAAGGACTCGAATAAATCCTGCCCTCTTGTCGTGCCTTTCATAGACAAAACAGCAAGCCTTTCCTCATGTAGTGTATCACCGACAACATTCCTTGCAACCAGGCTGAACTGGGATACATTACTGACGTCTGTTGAGTAAAAAACGGTGCGGCATTAATTTCCTTCACTTGCATTGCCTCAATTTGATTTGACATCATGATGCTACGATCGTGAACAGTTCTTGCCGACAGAGGCATGTCTTTTATCCGTTTAATTATTATGTCCTTATCCGAAAAGTCATCAAAAAGTTCATTGGCAACATCAAGCATGAATGCCTTGGCATACTCCCCATCTGTGAATGGTTTTCCGTTTCTCACAATAGCTAAAGCGCCAGCAAAGCTAGCCGAATTCCAGTCTCTTTGTTGGGTCCAAATACGGATTTGCTGCTGACTAGCTTGCACTCTCGATAGCAGTCCTTGACATGCTTTCTTTCTGCTGTCTCCTGCAGGATATTTCGATGCAAATGTAGAATGGCGTGTCTCGAATGTCGCCTTACATTTGACCGTTTCATAGATGCAATTTTATCACTGCATATAAGACATACTGCAGAACCCGTTCTCTCCACAAAGGCAAATTTCTCTGTCCATTCCTGCTGAAAAGTACGATACTCGTCGTCTTTCTTTCTTCTAGCCATCTTATCACGAGGGTTTCTGAAATCAGTTAGTTGACAACGCGATTCAAACGAAAGCATACTCTCTGATATGTATTTTTCCCACTGTTTTCCACTCGTCCTTCTTTGTCAGTGGTCGGCCATCAACTGGACTCTAATCACTCCCAGCCAGATCGGCCCGCATTACTGCGGTGTGGTAAAAATACGCCACCTTAATGACCGTCACGACTCATGGCTTTGACTTTGATTGCGTTTGTTTTCGCATCTTATCACATAACAGCCATATTCCCACAGAAATCACTGTGAACCGGCTTTCTAGTTCGCGCATTTTTCGTCACGTGGGAGAGCGTAGAGGTGACTCATCTTGCAACATGAATTGCATTTGGATGTAAGGCAAGAGTTATTTCCCTTTAAATGTAATGAATGCAGGGTTGCTATTCTTCTGTCTTTTAGATAAGGGGAGTTTATCTCCTTTACCACTTCTGATGCTGAGCTGCAGTAGACTTTGTTTAAGGAAACATTTTTCTTATAATCGAAAATTTGTCTGCGAGCAAGATGCAGCCATCAATAGAGCCATGGGTTCCCGACCCGTGCGCTGCACAATGCAGTAGTACAAGAAGTACCGAAAAAAGTTTTATTAAGGGTGGCTCTCCATGTATGTATCGGAGGGGCAAAATTTTTATTTCGTTGCACATTTGAGATTGCGGCTCTAAATTCGTCAAAAGTGTGTCCACAGGGGGGGGGGGGGGCGGTGGATTTGTAAAATTAAGGTAGTATAACGATATAAAAACAGTAAACCGTCAATAAGATATTTGAAGTTTTAAGTTACCAACAAACTGTTAACTTTAAGTCAATACCATATCAGCATTTTACGGAATCCTGAGCTTATGCGTGTCTGACACTTTTTTTTTTTTAAATAATTGAACGGATTAACGTTACGCTTAAAATACGCATTTTGAAAAATTTCACGTGAGGTGGAGGGGGAGGGGATGGGATCGAGCCAAATTTCACGACATCTCGTCAAGGGGGGAGGGGGTTGAAAAATTCCTAGAATCGTCTCACGTCATTAATGGACGCCCCCTTATCAATTTACAACGGTGCAGCAAAATACAAGAAAAACTCGAAAAGATAAGGTCAGGTACTGATAGCTTTTCAGTATTAGAAGATTAAGAGCCCAAATAATCTGACAGATGGGCGGTTGGTTGTGGTGATGACACCCCATAAGCGCTTTCGAACAGATCGTGAATAATAAGTTCGATGCTTCATGTACGCGGGTAAAATGGGGTACGGCTATACCCAGTGATTTTTTGGTGTTCAGTAGTAAATTTCTGAATTTTCCAGAAAGGCCTACATAGTGACATAAACCATAGGAACAGCTGTGAATGGGTTTCATCAGTGAACAGCAACGACAACATCAGTGATCACCAACTGTTGGTGACATCCGAGGGAATTACAACGGTTCTAGCACCTGCCGAGCTGATCAAGTGCTGGGTTTTGCTTATATGTAACAATTGGGCACACTACTCCTGTGTTTCCGCGGTAATGAGGAAAATTAAGCAACGTTATCCTGCAGACTTTGTTGTACCCCATCTTACCCGCATGGTAAGGCAAGATGGGGTACTTTGACTTTTCTTACTTTCCTGATTATAAAATTTTAAGTGGAATTTAATTTTGCGTCAAATTATATAATTATGAAAGATAAATATTCAAAGAGAATTTTAAAAATGAAAGACCATATATAAGCCCCACAGGTCCAGTTTTATTATCCTCCAAACGATAAGTACCCCTTCCTGCTCGTATTCCCCCTAACTTCACAATCCTGGATAATTGCTGTTTTTCCGATGACAATTAACCACATAACATAGAAAACCGCCTCTTCTAACCGGAATTCGTTAATGACATAGAAATATTTTTTTATTTCCAGACTAGGTGTGCTTAGAAAAACGTATGATTGATTGTGATTGTGCATGTTAAACAAGTCGCTCCATAAAACCGCAATAATAAGCGTAACAATTAAATAAATAAGACCAACAAAAGAATTTTTGATGAGTAAAGGCAATTTTGAAAACTCGAAAAACTTACTCAAAATTGCTCTTTTTAGTATTATAATTTGAGCACCTTCTTTCGGTTGCTATTGAAAATTTTCGATAATACTCGTAGCTATTTGACATTATTTGGAAAAATAAGTCTTAAAACTTTAAGTTTTAGCGAAAACGGTTGGGGGAAAAATATTTTTGAATGATTTGTTCAAGAATGACGATTGTGACAACGTTGTTAAGAAAGTAACAACAAAACGTATAAGAATAAAATGAGTAGATTCATTTTATTAAAGGTTAAATAAAGGTTCAAAAGATCGATAAAAATGTAATCTAATTATGCTGTGACCACAGACAATAATCAGATATCTCGCCTTCATACAACGAATTGGCACACATTTTTGAAAGCCTTTTCCAGGAGCTTTTCCAACTCGTCATCGGATTTTCATAAAAATATGATCTTATTATGCTATGACCACAGACCATAATCCGATGTCTCGTCTTGATACAACGAGTTGGCACACGCTTTTGAAAGCTCTCTTCAGGAGCATTGCAAACTGCAAATTACAGAGAGACCTTGAGAGCTTTTAAACCCATATGTATGACGAGCTCTTTTTAAAGGTAAAACCGGTTTTGAGTTCATTTTATAGATAAAAAAGCCATACTCAAATCAACGTCCTAGCTGAACGCGCTCTCACGCTACACTCATATATATCTTAACACAACGCTAATCAGCAACAATCACGCGTAGGTGCTTACACCAATCTATGACGTCACGGACATGAAAAACACAGAATAAATACGTACAAATATGCTCTATCGATTGTAACCTCAATCGTTGTTATGGTCTCGTAGCTATAAGCGATTGAAATATGATGGTGTTTTGTAACACAAGAACGTTAGACTGGCGACCAACGTACATACACAACGAGAAGAAAGACGTTTGCACAATCAAAACCAGTCTTTAGTCCATTTCTCTCAAACAAATAATTCCTTATACAAAATTAGGCCCGTGCTATATGTATTTAACATACACCACCAAACGATAGTTTAAATGTATGGAGCAAGAAAATTGTCGATCCCGAAATTTGGATTTTTTAAAAATCATATTTCTTGTGTTAAAACCCTAACTTTTGCATGGGGAGACTCTTAAAAACACACGATGGACAAAAATCGTGTATGAGGACGGTTATGAAATCGAAAAATAATGTAAGCTGATCATATATTTGAACCCGTTTCGAGCACAGCTTCGTTTATCCGCTAATTGCAAAAAATGCTTAAAAGTGAAAGTTTTCTAGAAATACTCTATTAATAAAAAAAACATATACATATGTTTATTCGTAATCTAAATGAAAACCATCATGAGAATAACTCCAATTTCCGGCAAAACCAATGTCAGGTTCAGATGGATTTTCACGGGAAACTTCGAAATATAATTGAGTTATTTTTTATGTAATCATTCAGATTAATTGAAAATACTTTTAGTCTATTTTGTTTTATTGTATACATAGCATCTTCATAGCACAATAATAACCGTAATCATAATCAGACATGGAATAATAATTATAAATATAATAAAAGGGCAATAAAACAAAATATATTTGAATTGATTATTGTGTAACCTAGGAGAATTACTTGAATATGTGTAAATCACAGAACTTATGCATAACCAACCATTTATAATTTAGAATGATAATAATCATAAAAAAATTAAAACTTCAAGCATCGAAAAAACATAATGTAATTAATGCAAACAAAATAATAATAATAGTTTAGCAAAAAATGTCCAATATGTCAAATTTTTTTTATTTTACCTATAGATTAACAAAATTTCCCCGATATACCGGAAAATAATCCATTTCAAAAATTTTGAATAACAGTAGAGTAATAATATAAAAAAAATACAATATTAACATGAATTCATTTTTTGAGAACAAATGCAAGAAAAATTAAGACAATCTCGCATTTTTACAAGGAATTACGAAAAATAACAATTTTTCATGTTTTTGTGTAATTAAATTTGCATAAATTTTTATCCATTTAATGAAAATCACCAACACATACAAAAATTCCCATATTCTACACAGAAAAGTGGAATTTTTGAGTGTGTGTCCTTGTACGTGTGCAAATTTAGCTCATGAATAAATACTTTCAAATTATTTTTATGTTGGTGTGAGGCAAATGAAGTTTTTGGGACTGAAAAATTCTGTACAATTTGAAAATTACATAAGAAACCCACTTTCCCGTTACTTCGATGATCATTTCTCTTAATTTACGGTAGGGTGAAAACCGGCTTTGAATTTATTTCGTGAATCGGAATGTTTTATGAAATGAATTCAAAACCAGGCAACAGCAATCCCTCTGCTCGGGTTAAAAGACTATTTTGGTTTATTAAGCTCGTATCAGGTGGATTTTTACAGGTGTATGAAAAATATTAAGTAGATATACTTATGAATTTCAGGTCTTACGACATCACTGTTGCCGGAAATCAGAATTTTTTTCGGGTTTTCAGGGGTGTTTAGCTCCTAGCGGCTAATCGAAGCCTCCTAGGCGGTTGCTATATGATCGACTTCCAATAATTTTCTACTTCCTAACTTTCTGCGATACATCATTTTTCTCTAAATTGAATATTTAAAGGTGTGCAGACAAAAGTTGTGAAATATAATCAAATTAAAATTTTGAATTTTCAACAGTTTTTTCCTCGTAACGGTTAAACAAAGCACCTTCAGGGGTTCACATATATGACCGACCCCAATTATTTTGACATTTCCTTACTTTTCCCTATAAATCACTTCTCGCTGCTGTGAGCTTTTACAAATATATGCATGCAGATGTTAGGAAATAGGAAAAAATTCAGACTTTCGCTCAAAGTCTTACAAATTAATAAGTTTGATTCAAATCTGAATTTTTAATATTTTATACTTCCCGTATTGAAAACCTACCCACAAGTATGTTCAATAAATAAACTATTGATAAAAGTAACATAATCTAAATAAAAATAATCTTAACAGTTACTCCACTTTCCGGCTAAACCTATATTGGGAACAATAGAATTTCAGCGACAATATCTAAAACATCATGTAAACAACTATAAAATAATAAAAGGAAGTAATAACAATGAAAATAGCACTCATATAAATAACAATAATAAAAATAAAAACTTACAAACATTGGTAATATATAAAAATTTTTAATGCAATTGATGCAAACAAAATAACAGTTTGAAAACTGTTATTGAAATTTAAATATCAATTTAAATATTTTCCTCGGTTTAAGGAAAACTAATTCCTATCAATATTGCTTAGTAATAGTAATAATGTAAAATAATATACCGTTATATTAAAGAAACTACGAAAGTCTTGCGATTTTTGACAATATGTGCAAAAAATGTGTTTCTATTTTCTTTTATTAAATTTGCAATTTTATCACAAATAATGAAATCTACTAACACATATAAATTTCTGTTTTTTACACAAAAAACCAGAATTTTTCGGCTAATGTGTATGTAGGTGTAAACATTTCACTCATGAATGACACACATTCAAATGATTTTTGTGTTGGTGTGAGTCAAAAGAAAATTCCTAGGAGTGAAAAATGCTGTCCCATTCGAAAATTCCATAAAAACCCTCTTTTCTTCTAACTTCTATGTCCCATTCCCTAGATCAGGGGTCTCAAACTCGCGGCCCGGGGGCCAATTGCGGCCCGCAGGACGATAGTTTGTGGCCCCCTCCTCAGTAAGAAATGTTAATGTTAGTGTGGCCTGCAAGTCACTGAGTTCAGTTCGCATGATTAATGATTCATACATTTAATATAAGTTATAAGTTCTCGGATTTTTGACGTCACAATCACTAACGCTAAGATTTATATTGATACATTGTAACGTTCTATCGGCTAAATGCTTCATTGAAACATCAGTGCAGCAGTGATAACAAGTTGAATTTTATATATTACACAACTCCTGTTAAAAACAATGAAATGAACATGTTAAATACATTGTATGAAATCCTGCGGGGCGGATCTGAACAGTTGAAATTTGACGCCGTAGGAATTAAGGTGTTATCAGCCCGCATTGCGCCTTAGCTTAATTTTATCTTATTTAGCCAGACAGAGCGGAGACTGTCTGGTCTTTTCATCGTACATTGGTGGTCCCTTAGGTGGTCTCGGGTTTAGTTCATTTTTGCAAGGGAGTTAATCATAGTGTCAGCGGAAAAATAAGGTCTTCGTCGAGCAAGTTTCAAATAATCGAACAATTATTGACAGTTTATTAGTATTGTATCATCACTCGTAACTAGATTTATATGTTTATTCATTACTTCGAGAAATTAGACAATTGGTAGTTACATTATCGAGAGTGATCAAGAATCCTTATCTTCTATTATTGTGTAATAAAAATCTTAGCAGCGCTTAATAATTGATAGCCATTGAAGTTTTGTGTAACATTTATGAGTTCATCGAACAGCTCCAAACATGTCTTTTTCAAAGCCTGCAATGAAGAGAAAGATTGGTGATGAGCACAGACAATTTCAAGAAAAGTGGGAAATGGAATATTTCTTTGTTGCGCATAAGGGCACCCCGACATGTCTTATTTGCACAGAGAAAGTTGCAGTGCACAAAGAATACAATTTGAAACGCCATTACACGACAAAACATGCTCAGGAGTATACGAAATACCAGGGAGATGAGAGAGCCAACCAAGTTGCTAGTCTTAAAACATGTCTACTGAGGCAACAAGATTTCTTCAAGAAAGCAACCAAAGAGGGTAGTGCAGCAGTCGAAGCTAGCTACATGATTAGTGAGATGATTGCAACAGCAGGAAAGCCATTTACAGAAGGGGAATTTGTCAAAAAGTGCATATTACAGGCTGCAAGTGTAATCTGTCCAGAAAAGAAAGGTCTGTTTAGCAATGTCAGCCTTTCTGCGAACACAGTGGCGGAGCGTATTTCTGACCTGTCAAGTAACATTTATGACCAACTGTGTGAAAAAGTCAAATGTTTCAGTGCATACTCAGTCGCTCTTGATGAGACCACAGACATCACCGACACTGCCCAGCTCGCAATTTATGTCCGTGGTGTTGATGATAATTTTGACGTGATGGAGGAGTTGCTCAAAGTAGTTCCAATGCATGGCCAGACCATCGCTCAGGAGATGTATGGCCAGTTGTGTGATGTCATTCAGAATGCCGGTTTGTCATGGCAGAGTTTTGCTGGGATAACAACCGATGGAGCACCATCAATGACAGGGACGAAAAATGGACTGGTGGCACTTGTTCAAAAAAAACTGGGAGAGGAGGGTGTAGAGGAGGCCATTGCTCTGCACTGCATTATCCATCAGCAGGCCCTTTGCAGCAAATGCCTGAAGTTTGACAATGTGATGTCTGTCGTTGTGAAATGCATCAACCAAATTTGCTGATTTTAAGAAGCACAGTGCCACATTTCAAATTTTTGCAGACTCGTTCTCTTTTGATGTGCAAGATGCCCCTTCTGTGATTCAAATGGAACTCATTGACTTACAGTGCAACTCTGAACTCAAAGCGAAGTTCAGGGAAGTGAGTGGAAAAGTTGACAAGCTTGGGCAATTTTTGAGAGAATTGTCCCCTCGCTTCCCTAAGATTTCCAGAATCTTCAAGCGGACCATGTGCCTTTTTGGGAGCACATACTTGTGTGAAAAGCTCTTCTCTACCTTGAACTTTAACAAATCCAAGTATAGGTCCAAACTGACTGATGAACATCTTCAAGCCATACTGAGGGTCTCAACTGCTTCCTCCCTCAAACCAAATGTGGCTCAGCTATGCGACAGGAGGCGCTGCCAGGTATCTGGTAGCAAGAAGTAGGCAAGATTCTGAAGAACAGTCCATGTTCTTCATGTTCTGAAGAAGAACTATTAGTTAAGTCTTAATACAGTAATTATTAATTCTTAATATCTTCAATTACTTTTTCATTTAGTCTTAATTTGTTCATTTATGTTTTCAACTTGTTTTGTGTTTAAAAAAATAAAGAAATTTGAGAAGGTTTGTATTGTTTCACGTAAGCTTTTCTTGTGGAAAACCTGATGCGGCCCAGACCCACGCAGACTCTGCCTCCAGTGGCCCCTAGGTAAATTGAGCTTGAGACCCCTGCCCTAGATGATACCTACTACAAGACAATTATGTTCTCAGACCGTGCTAACTAGTACGAACTAGCCTAGTACTTTAGTCTAGTAGCGAGTAATTTAGTAGCTGAAATACTCGCTACTGCCCAAAAATCGTTCGCACTTTGGTCGAGTACAGTTTACAAGTGAGTGTTATTTTGCAAGATGAACAGTCTACAACTCAATGAAATAAAGAAAATAATTAAGCTAATCGTAACGGCTATTTGAGAAGAGGTGGATGAGGAAATTTTTGTGATTAATAAATAGAAGCTATGGGTACGAAAATGGATCGATAGAAGAGATAAACTAGGAGCTACTAATTGTCTTCGATAATAGGAGTGGTGGGAAAATAGTTATCGACTAATCGACTCGACTAAATTAGTTGGTAAACTGCTGGACTAAATTTTCATTGTCCAGACAAGTTTAGCTACTAAATTACTCGCTACTAGACTAAAATACTAGCCTAGTGCGAACTAGGCTTTAGTGCTTTTGCATTCTAAAAGAGCGTAAAACCAAAACGACACTCACCGAAAGCTTTATGTCCGCTTGTAGAGAAATTTTGTGCCAACACGATGCATGAGGACATCTGAATACTTGTTTGTGCTATGACCCATAACAGTGTCATTGAAATAAATAAACTTACTCTTTTGACAAGCTTACTAATCTCCAACTCATGTTAGATTATGAAACTGAATTTAAAAAATCAAAATAGAAGACTGCGATCTTAAGTGTTCAAAAGTTGAACACATTGCCATAAGTATCTGCAATCACGGAGTTGCTGCTAACAAAATTAGAAGGAATTTCAATAACGTATTGTCCGAAATCAAAGAGATTTAAGAAATTCAACGAAATCAATTTCATGAGGTAAGGCTCTCATGTTTTGGGTTAAAGTTATTTTGTAGAATTTTGAAAATTCGGACCATGAAGTAAAGCAATTCTCAATAACTGATACACGTGTACCGTGAGGTAGGTGCAACTGGCAAAGTTTGTCGAAAATCTCCACATATTAAAATAGTCTTACCTCCGAAAAGTTTAGTTGGAGTACCGCATAAATCGTTTAAAAAACGGTCAATTAATTTGAGAGCATTGAGTGGGCACATTGAGATTTCCTCTATGATAATAATAGATGCAGACTTTATGAACTGTGCTGGGGAACTGTTTACAGAGAGGCTTGATACGGAATTCTCTAAAATGGGTGTAGGTAATTTGAAAACATTGTGAAGAGTTCGACCTTGAATTAAAAGAGTGGATGCAATACCACTGAAAGCGCATGCAATACATTGTATGTTCAAAGTATTCAATTTGTGAATAATTGCTGTTTGGACAAAAGTCTTACCACAACCAGCATGAGCTGTAAGACAACAAATATTGCAATCAGTGTTACTATTTAAAACTTCCTGTAAAACTAAATCAATAGCGGAATGTTGCTCGGCATTGGCACTTTGGAACATTTCTTCAAAAATTGCTTGTTCTCTTTCTGGATCTACATTGGCATTTTTTATAATACCTGATAAAGATTGAGGTATTGGAAGGTCTAGTTGTTCACAAGAGAAATTATGACTGAGCAAAATTTCCTCTATAACTAACAAAGCACGATTATATGAATCATTTTCTGAAAAATTTCTTAAAAAGTTTTCACACATGAAAATTTTGAATTCATTCCAAAAGTTTAAAGCATTGGCAGGAACGTTCATACCACAAATAATGGCAAATAACTCTCTTAACTGGTGAGGGGACTTACATTTTGGTTCATATAAACATTTACGCCATTCCCTTTCGTTTGATGCGATACTTCGTGCATGTGCAGCAGCTGAAAATGTGGGCTAAACAATGTTACCAACAGTACGGAAATCCTGAAAACAAATGGGACCTCGAACAGGAAGCAAAATTAATCTCAAATGAAACAGTTCGACATCTTGTGTAGAAACATAAAATAATCTAGCAATAGATCTACCACCCCCTCTTTGAAGTTTTTTGCATTTCTTTTCTTTATCTACCCAAATATAATGTATCGGCATCTCTGTATATAGAAGATCGGACAAATCAATTTGATTGATTTCAAAGAAAGCAGTTAATTTTGTTCTTCTGTGACTTTGAAGAGCTTGCTGAACATTCCCTTCCCTAAAAAGTACATTTTGCCGTTGAGGCAAATGACACTCAAGTCGAACTATATCATGTGACTGGTAATGCATTGGGTACTCATTTATGCGCCAGTTAGCTTCCGTAGATCCAACACGGCGACCGGACAAAAAGCTATCGATTTCATTTATATGAACTTCGCCCTGAGCTCCATCACTAACCCTAACGAACTGTAATGAGGCACGGTCGTACCGGTTATTAACCTATTTGTACATATATTTTATACTCTCAACTGTGCTAAAAACTTCAACATTTAGGTGACAATCAAATTTTGCTAGAAGATATGGATTGTAAGGGACAACATAACGATTATCAACAGAGTGGCCACGAACGTCGACAGTTCTACCATTATCACGACGCATATAAACTGGATAGCCATTTTCGTTAGCCTGAGTTGTATTGGAAAAGTCTTTAAGAAAACTTTTGCTGCATTTACCATCTCTCATACAAACGGAGTTAGGATTTAATAAACCACATGGACCGGGAATCATATGTTTTTTGACTAAATCATGAAGTTTTGGGTTAACTGAAATATTTGGAATTTCCGCACAAACAAATTTATCGATATTATATAGTCTGTCAGTAGAATCTAAATTAAGTAGGATATGAACCACGCTTTTGGAATTCAATCGTGTATATGAGTGCCTTAACATTTCCGAAAATTTTAGATTTTTCTAGACATTCAATCAATTTTTTCAACTTTGAACGAAAGACACAGACGACAATGTGAGGTTGAAAATTAGGACTATCACCAGGAGACATGTTATTAATAATTTCTGGCCAATTGGGGTTCTATGTCATTGTGATAAAAAGTGAAGGCTTTCCATCATGCTGACCTATTGCCATAGCATCTAAATAATTTTGATACATATTTCTTGGCGAACCAATAAAAGAGGATGGTAAAACTATTCTACGAACTACCGAATTAACAGAATCATTTGGATGCTGCTGTTAAGAAATCTGTTAAATTATTATATACATCAGGTCGAAGAGTGGCTTGATTTTGTCGAATAAAGTGCAAACGACTTCCTTCTATACGGACATAAATGTCTACAAATCACTGTAAAAACAATTTCGGTGAAGCATGAAAAATACTGAATTTATCTCGAATAGCTAGACGAAATGATGCATATTCCAGCATTGTAATCTTATTTCGGGGACCAATAAAAGCAAAATTAGACATTGCTGAATGTTTCAAACTTACGTGCCATCCAGTATCACCATTGGGAAATAATAAGGGCTAAGCTAATGGGTCTAACGAAGAATCAGGTACCGAAACACTGTAAACAGAAGTTGAAGTTTTGGAAAAAGTAATCATATTTCGTTCAAAAGGGGGTTCGCCGTCAACGCTTTTAAAAATTGTTGCAACATCCGTTTGGATTGCATCATTATAACGCCGCAGATCTAAATCCTGATTGACTCTAATTACCATACTTACTTCAGCAGCACTGTTTTCAGGTTTCTGACAATACTCAGACATCGTTTTGAATGAGCGGATAAAAGGATTGACGCGATATAACTCTTCTGCTAAAGAACGCATAATTCCTCAACCAGATCTAACATTACTTCTGTCACTCATTCTGTACTGAAGAGCAGTCTCAACATCATAAAAATATAGTTGTGCATAGCATGGCGCATGATTAGGCAAATTTTGAACAGCACCAATACGGTGATAAAATACATTATGTATTTTGAAGTGATAGACCCCGTTTAAAACATTTTCATTTGATTGAGCTCCTGAGCTCACCATAGCAAATGAAGCGTTATAAGAACGAATATTTTCTAGATAGTACTGTGCACGTTTCTTGTTGGTACCATTAGTTGAATTTTCATCTTTCAGCAATTTTACAATGAAGTTATTGGGCGTCAATGCCGGCAACATTACCTTTCCCTTGTGACAACATAGGGAAAATGCATCATTTTCCCGACCTGTAATTTCTAATTGAAAATGCCTAGCAAAACAAAAAGAGCAACGAAAGGTCATATTTCCTAAGTGAACGAATTAAAGTTATTTGGAGGCATATTTATTGCACACTTATATATGATTCTTGCAATTCAACTGAAGTGTTTTCACCAATTAAATTATTAGTTACAACTCTGTCTGTCCCTACCGAGATTCTACGCCTTTGTCTACGTCCACTATTACCTGTTAACGATTGGGATTTTAATACAACAAAAATAAATAAACAAATGAATGAAGAAATAATTAGAAGAAAACCTAATTAACAACAATTATAAATTGAAATAAAAACTGCACTCACGAAAATCCACTCACAATATTCTTTTTCAAATGCACTCACAATATATATTTAATTTATTATTATTATCAACACAACTATTTATATTAGAAACACAATTTCTTTAATGATTTTGTCAATAAATCGACAGTTTATTTAGTTAATAGTCATTTAAATAAATAATCTGTAAATAAATTTTGTAAAACCAACGGTTAGTTAGCATTGACAATAATTCAAGCTTTGGATGACAGATTTGTGAGAAATAACGGATCTTTGAAGATTGTAAGGAGTTACCATATCCTCAGCGTTCTAAATTTAATTTGTGTTTAGCAATTAGTAGTACCAGTGATTTAATTTCTATTCATGAAATTGAAATAATTTTTTATTCCAATAGCAATTTAATTTTTGTTTTTATGTGAAACATAATTGATCCATTCCATATGTAACGATTTTCGACAAACTTACCCCGTGCCATTTATTGAAGACACAAACCAGTACAATTACACCACATTACACCGTGTCTGTCCATATGACTGCATTCTTATAGACAAAATCTAAGCCTTATGCTGTAAACACAACACGGGCTATAAATATCGAAAATATTTCATAGCTGGTAGCCAGCTATGGTGAGCTAAAAATTATAAACACAATTGCAGCTATAAATGTAGCTTGACGTCACACTTACAGCTGTCAAAACGCATGAAAATGAATTTGAAATTTGCACTTTGAATTTTCCACCAAAATATAAGTTAATAAGTTTAATTTAAAATATATGTTATAATTAATAATTTTGATTAAAATAATTTCCACCGGAATAAAAATATGTTTCATTCAAAACACATGAAAATGAAACACAAACCTGAAACACATAAAACAATCAAACGGCAATTTCGTTCAGTGCAGCCAACATATTCATAATATGTTGCACCGCGGCTACGGCTAGAATAATAGAAAATAGCTCTAAGCCAGCTATGAAATATTTTATAGCCGATAGCTCACGCCGCAGTTTTGTGCACCTCCATTGAAAACTACGGCGGGCTATTTTTCTAGCTGCTATTTTCTAGCCGATAGCCCGTGTTGTGCTTAGAGCATTATGCTGTAAACACAACACGGGCTATAAATATCGAAAATATTTCATAGCTGGTAGCCAGCTATGGTGAGCTTAAAATTATAAACACAATTGCAGCTATGAATGTAGCTTGACGTCACACTTACAGTTGTCAAAACGCATGAAAATGAATTTGAAATTTGAACTTTGAATTTTCCACCAGAACATAAGTTAATAAGTTTAATTTAAAATATATGTTATAATTAATAATTTTGATTTATTTTATAATTTCCACCGGAATAAAAATATGTTTCATTCAAAACACATGAAAATGAAACACAAACCTGAAACACATAAAACAATCAAACGGCAATTTCGTTCAGTGCAGCCAACATATTCATAATATTTATGAGTATTAAGTTGGCTGCACCGCGGCTACGGCTAGAAAAATAGAAAATAGCTCTAAGCCAGCTATGAAATATTTTATAGTCGATAGCTCACGCCGCAGTTTTGTGCACCTCCATTGAAAACTACGGCGGGCTATTTTTCTAGCTGCTATTTTCTAGCCGATAGCCCGTGTTGTGTTTACAGCATTATGGTTGCATTTGCGATAAATATGATTCTTCAATCAAACCTATCATCTATGGCAATGATAATGCAAGATCTGTGGCAATATCAATAGCAAATGATGCCCTATGTGCATGGTTTTGGTTTGTGTCTGGAAGAATCCAAAGTTATATCAGTTGCCTGTGGTTTTATTCATTGCGGACACACACCGAAATTATTAATATATGATTGCATTTTTCCAGCCACCGGCAATGTTATTTCATGTGGTTTTCGATTGACCACAAAGTTTAAACAATAGCCGTGTTTTTTATTACGTTTGGTTCGGATCAGATAAAATGCATAACCCTCAATTGCAACAACAACGATGATCCAGACTGAAAGTTAAATCAATTATTTGGATCACCGAAAATCGTTCCGTTTCGTTTCGTTCCGTTGAAAAGTTTTCTTTAGTGTTGCCAAAAACAGAAAATAGGCATTATATTTTAATAAATAAAAACATAATGGAATAAGTTTTATGCATATAACTGAAAATATAGCTTTACACTCTTAATTTAAAATTTTAATTTTTGAAAATCTGAAAAATTATCGTAGCGTTTTTTATTCACAACTTGATCCAGATCAGTAAAAAAAACACGGCTAACTTTTAAATCAATTTTGTTGATCTAGATCAAAAAGTCGTGTTCGATTGGGTAGAAAAATTGATTTGTATTTTGATCTAGATCTTTTTTTCGAGATCTTTATTTATTCTCAGACTGATATACGTCAAAAATTTAGTGTGAAGTGTAGAGGCAATATTACGAGATACGTAATATTAACGGCAAATATTTGATTATTTTCGTCTTTCGTAGAACAATACAATCATGTTTGATTGTTCTGATGTGCGTTCCCACTACGTGCACGTGCTAGTTTTCCTCAAAATTAAACATTTATAGGGGCACAAACCAAATATGATTGCAGCCTTCCTGGAAGAAAACGAAACAATGAACATATGGCCACAAACAATCATATATCTGCATTTGCCATTAATATTACCTATGTATCATTATCATTTTCATAGATCACAGGTTTAATTTAAAAGAATGCACCCATTTGGCAGAAACGGTAGGTTATACATTCACACGTATTATCTATGGCAATGATAATGTGAGATAAGTAATATGCAGCCATATGTTGATTGTTTTGGTTTGTGTCCTCAATTAATAATTGATCCATTTGGTTTGATTTTCTACTTAGTATATATTTGCCATTTATTAGGGACACAAACCGAAAATCATCATATGGTTGCATATTTCCAGGCAAAAAGCAAAACAATCACACGCAAACATTCTTCCCAAGAGCATCATCTACGCCATACGTGAGCTCAATTCACACATGCATTGAATTTTTTAATTTAAATTTAAAATTAAACTAGTTTATAATTAAATTTAAGAAAAAAAAATTTAGTGATGCACATAGAGGAAAACATAACCTTTCGACTGATATAATTTTTATCCTGGTAAGTCTATTTGGTTTCCTATAAAAGGGATAACAAGAAACCCTGTCGCCTATTTATATATAGATTCCAATTCCATTACGAATCTTCAGCAAAACGATTCCCTCTCCAAATTTTAAATATCACGCGTCACTTATTTATTCTCTTTATCTTCGGATAAAATATCAAAGAGCTTATAACAACTGGTATGTTATTCAGTTTTCATAAATTCACCCGACCAAACACGGACCGAAATGAGGCCGAATAGGTAAAAGAGATAATCTGCAAAGTACCTAATAATTATTATGTTCTCCATAGTCTTATCTGCTGTTTATTAATTTATTATTGTATTCTATAAATAGATTTCGTTGCAGGAATGTATTTGATGCTCTAAATCGAAATACCCTCCATCACATCCTCATCCATGCTGATGCCCTGAATCCTAACATCCTCCATCACATCCCGGGTAAATATATCAGACCGAATTAATCACGAAATGGACCCGATAAATTTTAAGGGGCCGAATTGAGGTCGAAATATTTTGAAAGGGTGAACATTTTAAAGGCCGACTTGACGATGAAATCTGGGATCCTATAGGTCCCTAGAGGAAGTAACAAGGAAATGAAATGTTCTGAAATTGATTATTTAATTCTTTCTTAAGTTTACAATGGAATCTGAAAGCAAATTTTCTACACAATTACAATTTGTTCTGTTACAATAACATATTCTTAAAAATTATTGTACAACCACATTTGATCTAATGAGAGTGTCAAATTTTATAAGACACTCGATAGCTGGCATAAGAATTTTGACCATTTTATTTTATGCATTCAGATGTTGCTCATTTAATGTGTTTAATGTGTTTAATGCAAACATGTTTAATGTTCATTCAATGTTTGCATTCTTCAAAAATTTCATTTTTCCAATTTCATTTTCTTTTTGTATATATTTGTTTGTATAATTAAGAAAGAAACATGTGTGGACTTCACACGCGGTAGAAACAAAATCTTCAGCGAAACTAAACTGCGAGAGAATGAGAAAAAATCGTGTTAAACGTCACTACCACTTCATTCTAATTTTCAATTTGTTTCTTTCCATATCTCTAGGTCTCATCGCCCTACAACTCTGCGTCTCGTAGCCAAAATCAATGTTCCATTTCATAATCTGTTTAATCTTATCAATTACATGAACATACTGGATACTAGGCAATACAACTGTCGCAGCTACTCCAATAATCTATCCGACTTTTCGTTGCTCCAGTTATTCGAGCCACGCAACTGAATTGTTATTTTTGTAAGGTTCATGATTTTCTGGGTTTCTATGAGTTCAGTCGCGACATTTTCAAAAGAAATATATTATCTATTATTAATATAAGATCTTATCTTTTTTGACCACATTTTCCAAATTGCCTCTTTTTTTCCTAGATGTAAGACGATACAGAATTATTTTAACTGATTAGATTTGGTGTCTAATTAATGAAATAGTTGTGACTTTAATGATTTATTTAATTTTTGAGAATTCGCTAATATGCACCGCTAAGAAGCACAGCACAAAAAGGAGACGAAGATAATAGGAAACACAGTATATGTCTATCCTTACTCATTCTCTCGCAGGGTATGGCCTATAGATGTATATGTTCTTCTCATTTTAATGTTGCTTTTTCGTTTCATTGAGTTTCAAATCACAATGGTGGTAAAGAAGTTTTCACTTCAAGAATTTCGGCGTGTTTTCGGCCATAACATATAGATAGAGGCATCATTCAAATCGTTGGCTTCGTTTCGGCGTCAATTCGACTTCATTTCGGCGTTAGTTCACTACCTCGGGGTGCTTTAGGCCTCTATCTCTTCATTTCGGCCTCTATCTATTTTTTTAATTTCGGCCTAATTTTATCACTGGAAATCTACCAGCACAGGAATAATATTATTTATATGTGAGATTTCCTTTAAGATAGGATATTGTACATATTTACGTTACATAAATATATACAGCTTCAGTTCAGTATTTCAGTATTTATTTCATAATTTGGAAATTCATAATTTTTTTTTCCAGCTACTGCAAAATTCATCTTTCAAAATTCATTCATCTAAGAGCTTATGAATTTTATAAGTATGTAATACAAAACAAAGTGAAAATGGTTGAAAGTGTTGCATATACAAAAAAGGAAAATCACCGGATCATCATCAAATACATTTTATATGTATATCCAAGGATCTAACTTTCTACGATGATGTTAGTTATGGTCACCCCTATTAACGTTTATAACTTTTGCTTAGACAGGAATGTGTTGCATATATCTATATTATATTTTGTTATTTTTCTTTCCGAATTTTATTCCACTATTCTTACTTTTTGATCACCAGGAAAATTGCATCATTTCGCAACCAGCCTACTCACACCGAATTGAAAAGTAGCTCCAAAACAAAAATATGATTTAAAATATTTATATAAGACATACTTAGAGAAAAACTGTCATACCTTAGTAAAAATCAAAATTTTATACTAGTATTATAAGTTTGTGTTGGAAAAGGAGTGAAAATGCGGAACAGCAGAAAACGTTGGTGTGGATTTCGTAAACGAAAATTCTAGGTAAATATTGAAAGACATACAAAAATTCCGTGAAATGTAAACTAGACTTTCAAAGTATTATATATAATGTAAACCCCTTAAACGGTATCTCAAAATTCCGTGAGCATGCAGAATTCTCAGATCGTCGAATCAAATAAGCTATCATATGGCACGATATTGTTCAGTGTATCACTCCTTTCCCGTCGGTGGCTTTATTCGTTTCTGGTTTTCATGCGGTTAATACCATTTTTAAGTATGAAAAATTTGAAGTGTTTCTTAGCTCAAAGTAGGTACGTAAGGAAGGAATTGTACTTGTGTAGGATGTACTCTAATTCCCCACTTTTTCGGTTATGTATATTAAATGAAGACATCCCTGACTTGCTCGTGGTTGATTTTAAGAACTTCGCTGGGGGTTGTTACAAAGCCTGAATGCTTGGTACGCAAGCCAAGTAAAAATAAAGACTAAAATAATAATAAGGTGAAAACAACTTCATTCTTGCTACTATATATTCACAAGTAACGATAGAAAATGAACTGACTATAAAGCTCTAGCATAAATAGAATTATGGATCACTAAATGAAGGTATTTTTTAACTGTTAGAAAAAGAGTACTGAATTTACAATTCTCACCGAACACCATTGCATCAGAATTTTGACGTCTCGCTCGGTTTGTAAATTGTTGACCTTAAAACTAAGTAAAAAAGGAGTTATTCGTGCGATAGAAAAATCTAAAATGTTCTGCTTTGAATGTGGCGCATTCATTGATCATTCATCAGGGCAACGCATTCTATTGTATTGAGTTAGATACCACCTTAAGCCTTGTAGCCTAATAATATAATTCTTATTGTTCTTTTTTTTTTGTATTTTTTCTATTATTTGTTTCATGTCCCTTCCCGGTCATACTTATATTATTTTATCCTAATGGCGAACGGCCAGATGGAGTTGTTCTTCAAGCCATCAAAGTGCAGAATTCCCTCATTTGATTTTAACCAATCCCAATCTCTCAATACCTGTGTGTGTTGCATTAGACATGGCTTAGTGTCGTTTTTTACTGCGACATCATTCCATCGATAAGATGAATATCTCGTTCCTTCGGTGGCTTTACTATCATCCTGAAAAGCATTTTTCCTCATGCTCGTGTACACAATTCTTCCTACGAAGTCGCGTCTCCCCTAAAATCGGATATCAAAAGTACGACACAATTCATAAACACTTTTCTTTCGTCAAAGGGTGGGCGTATCAACAAGACAAAAATACAAGATTTCTCTGAAAAGAAAAGGGTACAAAGAACCTCGAATGAGAAGCCATAACTGAAGCAGACAACGAACGAAATAACAAATTTAAAATAAGGAGTGAACAAATTCTGTCTTTTTCGTTCAAACGTTGTGCATACTCGTACTTAGATTTCATGGAGGGTTGTTGGCACCTTCAAATAATATGGTAGATTACAAGGATGGTGGAATTAATAAATAAAAAAATGGTTCGGTTCCTTCGAAGCGGGGTTGAAGTTCTTTGACATGCCGGATTTAGATTTGCTTATTTGTATTGTATATCAGGTTAAATACGCCGCAGCATTCGGAGTGTACCATCGTATACTAATTGAAAATGGTTTCAAGTTTGAGGGCATTTGTCTTTGACTACACGTGGTTTTTTATATTTTCAACGAAAAACACATATATTTTGTTACTTACGTCATTTGTATTGAACGACCTTTTTCCACACCTCTGTCGAGTCTTACGAAAAATTCAATTTTGGTTGGCTTAATTTAAAAGAAAGTAGATATTGTTATCAATTAATTATTTTCTCACTTCTTCGTATAATATTTTGGTTTTCAATATGATTTTCTACTTTCTTTAAACGTTTTCGAATGTATATGACTACAATAAAAATATTAGATACAAATGAGTTAAATTCCTTAGCATGACTATTAATGGGCGATGGCGTTCTTGCAAGAATTTCTGATTATATCTATCTAATATATTATAGGAATTTTAAATATGCAGGGTGTCTCTGCTAACATTCATCAAACGAAAAATTTAAATAGAAAACGGAAAATTATCGACAAAAGATCTCAAAAATGGGGATCTGTCTCGAATATTTTCGAAAATATTTCGCCAATAACATGTCTTCTTCGGTTTTTGAACTTTTCTTAAAAATTACTGAACGGAATTTGAAAAACCTACATTTGCTCAATAGCTAATATTATAAGATGTGTCTCAAAACTTAATAAACTAATACAGAAATTTCTTACATTTCGAAAAAATGGCAAATATCGTCCAGAAAGTTGAAGATAAATAAGTGTTTTTTCAGTTTCTTCTATTTCATTTGTAAACTAGGTCATTAATCAACACTTTTTATGACCATATTATAAAGAATGGCGTCTCCCCTAGAAATAACGGTATCATTGCTATGTTCTAGCTTGCTAAGTCAGTGCGTTATTTTAGAATACAAATGCTCGAATCTAGGGTTTGCACATTGTGATAATGATAATGATTCCTCAGTTTCTAAATTATAATGCAAACTGATATTGTACTTTGAAGATATAGTCAAATTTAAGAGAACGAACAATTCGATAAATTCCTGAAAAAAAATCTGAACATCAAAAAGCATTGGTAAAAGGGTTTCATTTATTTTTAATCACCCATAACATTTCTTAAAGTATTGCCAAATACACTGCGAGCCGCCTAACATTCGATAATAACTCAATAAGCAATCGATAACAGAGCACAACAGCATTTTTGTTGCATGAAGTATTATGACTTATAATGTCATTTAGGGTGCTGATTTTAGATCTGTAGTCAGATTTTTTATATCAGCATTAGTTTTTGAAATATGATGAAAAGGTGATTTTCGAGAAAAAAATAGTTTTATTTATAAAAACATTAGAAAACCAACCACTACTTGTCAAAAAAATTCCTTTTATAAGATTTTCTTCTTTGACATAGTTCACAAGGGCTACTTTTAATGCTCCAACAGTAGTCGCCCCTATCATGTGGGAATTCCAGTGGCCCTGGTACCTCTCCTCCATAGTCCAAATATATTGATGGAACCGTTTCTCTTTTTCTTCACTCAGATCACTAAGATTTTCAGGGAAACGGTCCAAATGATTATGGAGGAAGTGTAACTTAATGCTCATATAACAACCAAACTGCTGGAAGTGCGGCAACATCTCTTCAATGTGCTTTCATCCTTTTCGTTTCCAAGAAAATTTTGTATAATCCAAAGGAATTTATTCCAGGGATTGTTTTAAATTTCACTCATATAATTATGTAAGTTTTCATCCTTTATCAACCTCCTTATTTGTGGACCATCAAAAATTCCGAATTTCAGTTTCTCTGTCCTCAAATTATGGAACTTTATAAAGATGCATTTAAAAATATCTTGCCTTGTTCAAAACTTTGACGAATTGGTTCATGAGCCCTAGTTTGATATGCAAAGGTGGCAGTATTATATGATCCCTAGGCAATAGGTGTTCATTTATCACATTCAGTTTTCCCGGAACCATAGCTTGCCTAGAAGGCCAGTATTTTCTAACCCAGTGCTCAGACTTAGCTCTAATGTCCCGCAGACAAATAAAACAAGGATATTTTGTATAGCCTCCTTGCTGTTCGAGAAGAAAACTCATTTATTCTCCTTGTTGTCCGAGAAGAAAATTCATTTTAAGATCTTAACATGTCAGCCACTTGTGTTCGTTGTACTTGAATTTACCCATAATAGAAGCTACAGTAGTAATAGTAATCAAAATACAATAGTTTTACGAAATTAGACACACTCAGTCTACAATTTTTAAATGTATAATTACCTCAGATGTTACAGAAATTGTTGGGATTGCTTTTAGAAATATTTCTCGCCGTAGAGATTGTAAAAAAAAAAACTTTTTAAAACAAACAGCAGCTCGGTGTTATGAAAGCTAAGTGTAACTATTACAAAAATATGACCAATAGCTGTATCTCAAATTCAAGAGCTATGAGAGGAAAATTGAGGGTGAAGGTGAAACCAGCGGCCTCGAATCAGTAAACAAGAGCCCTAAAATTCCATGCAACAAAAAAAAGTCTAATTTTGTTCCCTTGTGATAATAGCTTGGATTAAATTACTCCACTCGTGAGCTGGAAAAATCCATAAAGCGGCATTATTCATTTTCCTTGTCGCGAGTTTAAGTTGTTTTTTTAAATTGCACAAAATTACAATTTCTCAATTCATCAATTCATCGCAAGTCTACTAATAATGTAATAATCTACATACATGTCACGAACTTGACTTTTGTAAAAAGATCTTGGGGTAACAAATTCTCAAGTGGTGTGTTCAAAAAAGTTTTCTATTGGAACATTGTTAAGCATTATAAATATTTTACGACAGTTCTGGCAGTTAATTTCAATATTATGTTTAATATTCAAAATGATTTGAGGCAGTTCAAATTATATAGGTAATACATTGAAAATCGTCTATAACGACGCCGGTCATAACGACGCACCGACCTTAATTCTACAACTTTTGGCTTGTCATATTTCCTTATGTTAAAATCATCATTTATTGATTACAACATTGGCCTTAACGATCAAATCGTTTGTAGCGGCCAACAACTTTAACATTTCGGCGGACATTTATAAAATTTCTACCGGTTGTAACGGGGGACATTACTGCCTTTTTTTCTTTTATTCGCGTAAAGGGTCATAAAAATTGTTAAATTGTAACATGGTTTGATAACAATCACCTCCAACTACACCACACTCATAAGAATAATGTTCCAATTCCTTAAGTCTGATTCTGATTGCGAACATGCGAAAATGTACCTTCTATTTAAAACCACTCTACACAAAAATATTCAATGTTTGTATATATACATATAAATTTCATATATTTATACATATACCATAAATCATTGTAATTAGGTAGGTACATAAAACATATTGATACATATTTTCATTCTTTCACAAAATACTTTATATACAAAACCTTTCATAACGACAATTGGCTATAATGACTAGTTCCTCCCGGTCTTTTTAAGGTCGCTATAAACTTTCACTGTGTTTATTTTCATGTGTTATTTATATCCCAAATAAATTTTGGTTTTCTAAGCACCAAATTCACCGACAGTAGCTCCAATCTTTTGTATGTTTTGATTTTCTGTGGTGTGATGTTTTACGTGTGAGTCCCGTTTTTGTGCAGTACCAAATGGAGGGAAATTACTTTTTAAAGTACGTGTTACTCCACATATCGAATTATTTTTAATTAAAAAACCTTATGCATGATTGTGCACATGAAGTAACATCCTAAACTTTTCTAAGGAACACGCGAAGAAAATCACTATGTTTGGAATGAGATTAATAGTTAATATTCCATCACAAGGAGGACGAACATTTTATAAGTTTACTTAGGATAGAAAATTCAATTTAATTTTATTGGATGGTGCCAACCACTTCTTATCAGCTTTGAGCCTGATTTAAACAGAAAAAATTTGTTATAACCGTAAATTGAATGCTTAAAAAAGTGCTGGTGCTATTGCATTGTTACTCGGCAACTGTTCCATTGCTTGCCAAATTGTTAAAGCAAACAAATATGTGGTTTTTATTTTGATCTTGAATCAAAAAACATAGCTGGTGTTCTGTATCTTTCAATGTCGATTAAATAAATAAAGGTATATACGTAATTTTATTTGATATTTTGATGTCTAACAGTTTGCGATGTTCTAGGTTCAAAAAACTCCATTATATTTTAACTATGTAGATAAAACATTGCTTAGGCTCAATCGTCGAAGTTTAAGAATAAATTCATACCTTATGGACAGTAGTGTTATTTGCATACACTGCAAATCTCAGTGTCTAGTAAGTGTCTAACAAGTGTTTAATTTCAAAACACTTGAAGTGTCTAATTGACAAAATGCTTAGGAGCGGTGTGTTTTACACACAGAAGGTTTTAATATAAAACGAATAAGGTGTTTAGTAGCACAGTTTTATACACTTAAGGTGCGTTTCCAATGCCAGCTTGGAGTGGAGTGTGTTGACGCTGACTCTGGCACTTGTTTCCAATGCCAGAGTGGATTGGTTTCACATCCACCTGGCGAGCATGATTTGAGTCGTTTTAAATTATCAAAATTAAAATATTTTTCCACGTAAAATAACCATATTTGAATTTTCATACCTTCAATTTGTTACAATATATTAGGACCGAATATTTTTTTCCATTTTTAAACAATTGTACTAAAAATACACAAAAATTCATCGGATATTTCGAACGATCACGCCTTGGCCACCTGTTGGAATCGTTCCGAAAAACATCGTATTGCCACAGCAGCATGAAAATAGAAATAGATCCTATTTTCAATCCACGCTGGGCCCAGATTGCACGAAAGGCACATATGGTGGAGTGCGTGTGTGAGAAGCGAGCGGAATATGTAAGCCAATCCAATCCACTCCAAGCTGGCATTGGAAACGCGCCTTTAGATAGGTGTTTTATTTCTAAACGTTTTAAGCGTTTTCAAATACAAAACACTTAGAAATGTATAGGAGAGTTTTGAGTAAAAGACTAAATTTGAGAAGTATCTTAAAATAAAACACTTATTTTTGGTGTGATGGGGACGATTCTGGCCACTTTCGTTAACGTAATAGATTTCTGTTAAGAAAGTTGACAGATTTGGTTTCTAACAGAATTCATAAAGTTGGTATTCTGGGCAAAACTTACGTTCGAATCTATTACGAAATCGGGTTTGTTCCAAATCTGTCAACTTTCTTAACAGAAAACCTGTTCAGTTTAGGTCGAAATTATATAACCTCGTATATGAAATACATTTGAGTGTTTTATCCTACAAATTCACATCGTTCATAATTCATTAGTGAAACAAATTTAGAATATTTATTTAAAAAAAAACAACTCAACTATTGATCATATGGCAAATTGTTAATAATAAAATAAGTTATTGAAAATAAATTGTTTCAAGTAACTCTATAGCAAGTAAAATTTTATCTTCAATTATAATAATAATTAATTTAATTTAGTATACTTTGTTTAATTAAATGTATGTCATAATAAACAAAATTGTCTAGTTATAATAATTGATTTCAGAGTATAGAAATTACAAAATTGTAATTCCTCATGCGAATTGAAATTAACATGTTTGAAATTATGAGTTCCGAAGGGATGCATCGGTACACTTAAATATTTTGGCCTGAGTCAATGACCCTTTCGTAAGTTGAACTAATCACTTTTAAGTGTTTAAAAATCGTATACGTGGATTTAGACACTTTAAGTGTCTTAAAATTTAACACTTCTGTTTGCCACTTCCATTACACTTAGTAACAATGTACTAAGTCAATTTGGAAAATTAGAGGCAAGCCACCAAAACCATATTTGTTTCCGTTAGCAGGAAAAACGGGCCGTAGCAAGTATCTTGTCTAATGTATTGACAATCATTAGGACCCCAGATGGTGACGCGCTGGAACAGTCATGAAATATTATAAGTTCTTTTAAAGCCCCGTAACTGTCTTGCCCTTCTTACTCGTATCTCCCCTACAAGCGGACGCATGGTGTTTATTACAGTACAACCTTGATAAACGAAACTAAATGAAACTGTGGCTGTCGCCATAACTGAGGTTGTTGCAATAACCAAGTAACACATTGACATGACAATATGTATCTTATTCCTTGCTAAGAAATCTGAAATTTTCAACCTTCCTTGCACTCTATGTGCTTGGCCACAGCTTGTTGCGACCAACTGTAGCCGTTTCCTTTTTGCCCACAGTAGTGCTGCAGAACTGTTAAATCCAATACACAGTAGAACATCTTTTATCCGCCTCTCCATTATCCATCACCTCTGTTAACCGCAACTCTGTTAACCGCTAATGTCGTAGTTGTCTTCACAATATTCACAAAATTATCGATTGGTATGAAAAGCATGTTAAAGCCAATAACACAGACGCAATGATTTTGGAGAGATTGCACAGACTTGCAATCAAAGCAAGTCAAGCGCAGTCAAAAGTAACCGACTTATTACCATCATATTAAATATTTACTTTGATTCTATCTTATAGAATTGTTTGCCTTATAAAATTATCTTTCGGTAAGTTTGTTGTTTTTGAATGTGCCCCGCTGCTGAAAATCTAGTTTCAAGACTTCTTTTAGAACTTTTCCATTATTCGTCACACCTTTGGTCCCGTGACTGACATATACAAGAGGGTCTACTGTATTTGTCGGTTTCTTTATTAACCAACTTGGACTTGAACAATTGGTCTTCAATGATTTCTCTTATTTGGGGACCAACATATATGCCTTCCTTCAATTTGACGGACACTTATTTCCATTATGTAGCAATACAGTTTTCAGACTCCGTTTGGATGAGTCACTGATGGGTCTCCAAGCCTGATCATAAGCTGAGTAAATCGAAAAGATTTTTTAGTGCCTTTCAACCAACCAGCCAGAGCTATTGCACATGTCTTGCAACATATGTTTGGGACCCAGCTTACAAAAATTGCTTACAGCATCAAAACTAGACGTGCTAGATAAATCCTGATTACATACCTATTTGGATTAGGCACGTCGATACCTATCAATTCCACATATACATGTCATAAATGTAACAAAGGTAAGATTGATTTATTGAAAACTGTGTACAGAAAGCCAACTATATATACAGAAATCTTTTACACTTAGATCCCGGTACCCGTTACCTGTTCCACGATTCCCATTCTCTTGACTTTGCTTTACTTTGCTCATATTTTGGTGCCGACCAGTGTTATCGAGTGCAAAATTTTAGAGGAATCAAGATGGCGTCCTAGCACATGTTCCTTGCCACAGGTTTAAAATCTGCCAGGCATACTTCAAAATTTCTCAAATTTTCGTAAATTTGATCTAGATTAATCAAAATCTAATGTTATGTAACGAGCTTGTGCATCCAAGGCACAAAGAAAAAATAAAAGACGAAGGAAAGTAACCTTTTCTGAATTTTAGATCTCAACAGAAAGTTAAATCTATCGGGTGATTGGTTGTAATATCGAGTTGTTCCAAGTTGTTATTTAGGGACATCAAAATTGCATCCAATCGCTACGTTCCATTTAACCGAAATGGAAATGGAACTCAATTTTTGGTACAAAGTAAGGTAAAATGGCATAACCTAACCTGAATTTTCTCAGTTTATAGTTTTTAATTTTATTTAATTTAATTTAATTTATAGTGTTAATTTTATTTTAAAGGATACAATTGAGTTGGATTGAGTCGATTGAATTGACTTCAAACTTTTTTAAAACAATCTTAATTAACCTAAAATATCAAAATAAACAAAATCCTCTAGCGAAAAACTGAGGCGTAACTACCACTTGCAGCTCGCGTACATGAGCAAAGGTAGATTGCCACCAGACAAGTACTATGCCAGTGTAAATGGAACACATTAAATAGCGATCCTCAAGAGAACACGGTTTGTATTTATCAATTCAGAATGTTGATACCTAAATAATAATGTGCCAATAAGATTGCAAAAGAATTTTGTGTGGTTTTTGCAATCTCTATATACCTAATTTATGAAACGAGACGAAGCTTGAAGATATAATGTGTTTTATTTGCATCGGAAGTCGGTTTGCATTAGATGACAGATGGCACCAATTTTTATCTTCCATATTTCACTCTTCAAATTACAGAATATTAGTGAGTTTCGAAATACTTACCTAAAACACTCAGTAAAAACTATGGTAAGATTTTCACTCGAATATGCATTCAGTTTCTATTGAGCATAATATTAATAATAATCGACGTAGGTGTATGCGAAATTATGAATACAATTTTATTATGGAGACGTTTTACTATACGGCAAATATATTGAAATTTTCATTAGGTAATATAGTCCAGATTTATTTTCCTTTGCTATGTAATCGACAAGACGAAAGGATCATTTGTGAGTTTCAGTAACCCATTTCGTTTCTGTGTATCTTTTTTGATAGCGTGAAATAACAATCATTGTTGAAAAACCAATGGAACAGTCATCTAGAATACTATTATAATACAACATCGCATACGTCCAAATAGTCTGAAATTGTTGACATAAAAACGAAGACTACAGAAAATTCTTAGCATGGTTGATATTGAAAATCACTGTCAAATGTACCAAATTCGTCAAACAAAGTTCCCCTGTGACGAAAACCATTTTTTTATTTGTTTTAATTGGGATTATTTTCATCTACTCTCATTTGCGTCCTTTGCAGTTTCTGTAAACCATTTTACATTTTCGATATTTTAGGTAGGTAGGGAGGCAAACTTATATTTTGCAAATCTGAACTAGAAGAACCACATTGGAAAAATAAGCAATAGACGCTTGCTATTATACTACAGAGCTTTACTATTGTCTATTATTTATTTCTTATGATAAATTGCCCAGTTGAGTTCGAAAAATGTTGAGGTATTCCACTTGAGTTCTGTGTTTCAATCATATTATCTTTTTATTAGTACAGGAAACTGCTTAGTGTTTTTATTGTTTAAAGGTCTCATTGGAGAAGCGGAATGTTTACATTTTAACACAGGATTTTTCGTAATCATATCCTGAATTCGCACAGCATCACCCACTGATGGTATACTACATTCCCGTGTGATTGTCCATGATATGCACTTTCTGGCAGCTAGAAAATGTCAACGAATAAATACGGTAAAGGGTATGCCCATGAGCACGTAGTTTCTTCAAAGTTTATAAATATACAGTTTAGTAAGTATCAGTTTTCAGGAAATAATCAGCCAATCTTCTTAAAAAGAGCAAGAAAGTAATTAAGTTGGAAAATTTTGAAAAAGTTCTTGAAGACCGAAAAATCAACCAAAGAAGCCATAGCGTAAAGGGTTAAAAGGTGGAAAATGAGACTGAGCCATTTTCCGGGCACCCTCATCACAACTCAACGAAGATTCTTCGTTCTTATTTACGTACCTACGTTTCTTCTTTTTCTATATTGAGGCGCATGATTCGTTTATGTAAAGTAGCCATAATATTATGAACATTGGTGCTTTCTTCTACTTTTTGTATACGATTAGAAAATTCACACAGATTATGAAGCCTGTAAAGTCTTACTTACATTTTGTATTCATAAGCATATTACCTTCACATAACAGTTGTTTCAGGAAAATGTGGCTAGTGTGTGATAGAGTTATTGGCTCAGTCTACAATTTCAAACAAAACATGAAATTCATTAATTTTTTACTTTGAAATTTCTAGTTTGTTATGTTATCTGGTGTGAAAATTCAAGGTGCTTTGGCTTTTAAGATTAAAATTCTTATATATTTATTGATTTTGTCTTGGGCATTGAGAAATTTAGTGTAAACATATTGATAAAAGTATGTTTCCTTGGGAAAAATGGTCAGAGAAAAACGGGATACTACAATTTTTTATATTTTTATAGAAAAATGGAATTCAGAAGACAGAAATTAGAAAATGTAAAAGACCGAAAATATGACGCGTAAGACAGAAAGTGATTATGTCCATTCATGCAGTTACTGTAGGTCCTAGAATTCAGAGTCAACCCAAACATAGTTCATGTATCACTTGTGTCACGGAGCACCAAAGGGCTTAGTTTTGGAGCTTTCCAGCTTAACTGAGGCATGTTCTCGTTGTGTTCCGAGTCATTTCCTGCTATGCCCGGGAAACGAGAAATTTGATTAAATTATTGTTGTTTCGGTTTACTATATAATTTAAATAAAAGAGTATAAATAAATTTTGCTATCTGCGTAAAAATTATTTCATTAAACATTTTAGTTTTCTTAATATCAGCACTGTTTTCTTAAGTATCTCATTTGTTCCCGGTCTCCCCTACCTACCTGTGTTCCTTTTAACCGAGAATAAAAATTTTACGAATAACTTTGAATGTTCATAATAATATGGCTGGTTATTGTAAAGGATGAAGACACGGAATTAGTTTATTTTTCCTCGAAATTGCTTAAGTCGTTACTTTTGCAACATTAAGACAAGTAGTCGCCAACGTCGTTTTATTTCTTTCAGCATCCTTCTACTTTTACCGATAGGTTTGGAGTTATGTTATGACTTACTGTTTCTTCTTTTATTAGGTATACCTCATAGAGAGGTAAAGACAAGTTGTGACAAACGGTTTGTAACAAGGAAAAGATGTTGGAATTTTTCTGATTCCAGTGTCATATAGGTATTCGTCATCATGGCCTTTTTCATTTAAATCGATCTGTGGCTAAAAACAAAAAATACGTTTACCTTCTGGTTTTCGCCCTTACGTTCGTGATGCCGGCAATTTAGATTTTGATACAGCGAAATAGCGAAGAAGAATAATATCTACTTAATGCTAAAAAATTACATATGCCAGGCTCCACCTTATGATATCTAGGATACTTAAACTTATAGACAAGCTTCTGTCCTCGGAGAAAAAAATTTCTTACATATTGCAAATCATTTGATATTTGCTGTTACTTCTTTCTTTACTACTAGTTCCTTTACAAAGGCGTTAGAGAAAACTTTCACTTATTGAATCGAGGAAAATTAAAGCCAGAGTACGAGTCGAAGAAAATATATGTGGAAAATCTCTTTCTTTTTCTTTAAATCGAGTAAAAGTTTAACATTTCAGTACGGACGTAAATCGAGAAAATATTTTCTAAATTTAAATATGGCATGGCTCCGCCCTCCGGTTTTGAATGGCTATACTCGCACGTTCAATCTTTTGTATGCTTTCCGTTTTCACCCTGTTCATTTTCTACAAATGCCACTGCCGCAGTCACACTTATTACAAATAAGAACGCAAAGGATCCAAAAAAAACTATTCCTTAGCCCATAAGAAAGAAAACGATGAAGAAAATTCAAGAGAAATCGGAAAAACTCCCTCATTTGTGTGGAATTAACCCGTTTTTCCGTTATTTTGCTTCTCTGTATGTGTATTTGCTCTTGAGATTACCACCTCACCCTAGGCAAACCATCGCGACGTACGTCAAGTTGAATATTCATATATATAAATTTTGTTGTACATATGAATATAACCTTATTTTTCAACCTGGTGTGTTCTTACTAAGCGAAAATAATTCATCCCATGTTTGTGTGAGCAAATGTAAATGTAAAACTACAGCCAAATAAATATGCAGAAGTATATGCGAAAAACGGAAGAAAGAATTGTTCATTCGGAAGAACTAGAAAAATTTACAAGAGCTTGTGCTGGCAATATAGAGATATCCGTGTGTGCACCAAGCGTTGGTGTGAGAAAAGTAAGGGCTGTTATTTATGCGACCTAAAGAGCATGTATGGCTTTGAAAAACCTCATGGTAGAATGAATGTAGATTAGAAGTGGCACAATCGCAATACATGATGCAACGTTCCCAATTATTCAGGACCCAATATTCATGATTCGCTGATGAAAGGTTCGCATTGGTCCTAAAACCAACCATTTTACTTTAACTGAATCCGAAAAATCCTTTTCCGTTCATTGATGTATTGCAAGTTGAGGAAATGAGACAAAAATTTCACTTAAATGAATTCAAAGAAGTATTATTTTTGGCATCAAACAAAAGTTTTAATATGCGTTAAATATGTTCGCGTTATTGTATGGTCTTTTCTATACCACTGTGCATTTTTTTTTTTCAGAGGAAAACAAATACTCTAAGTTTAATTTTCAAATCACACCAAACGCTGAAATTAAATAGTTGATACTAATTATTATAACATTGATCTGGACTACGTACAGAAAAAGTTCCTTCATACTTTTCCCAGGCCACATAAATACATAGATATAATGTGCTACATTGAAATATATGCTACATCAGTCTATTACGTTTTGTACCATGAAGGTTCTAGGATTTCTGATTTAGATTATAGTTTTTTAATAAAAACATTTTTAAAATACTTTTATAGCAGAATATTCGTCTTTCAATCATCCTTCTTTAAATCTCATTTTGTCTATCGGTTTTATATAATTTTCTTAAAACTTTCGGTCAACTTCAATTAAGTTTTATGATTAATCGAGCAAGACTGCAAGATTAATCAATTTTCCTTGGACTTTTGAGAATTATTGTTTTCTAAAGCATTAAAATTCGAAGAATCAACTTTTGCATGCCTATAGAACTATAGTTCGCACAATGGTCAGAGGAATGCACTCAACAGAAACGATATGTAACATCTTCTGCATTTTCACCTTCTGCTAGAAAATAGATAAAATGATAAGTTAATAATGATATCAAGAAGTACCTACCTATTCAAATCTATTCAACGTTACCATACGATTGTCGGACGTATCAATAAGTAGGTATATTTATAGTCAAATTTAATTGAAATACAATTGTAACATAGGAACATTAGATGTATTAATAATAATATAGTTTAAAATATTCATCTAGCCTACTTATTTTTTCTAGAATGCTATTCTTCTGCAGTATTCACTTTAAATAATGTTTCAGTCAGGTATTTCGTTAATAGAGCTATGTCCTAGGAACTTGAATATATACATATACATATATATAGACGTCCTTAACATGACTACTTTGTCCATTATTCGCGTAATAAAATTCTGTTGCTACAATTTCGAATGTGGGTACACACATATTTCGAAATGATATAATTTTTCACCGATAAGATAAAAACACCAATTCTCGAAAGTGTACCAAAAGATGAGATCTTGCAGAAAATGATTTCTAGTAAATATATTTTCGTTAAGATTTATAACAATTCATTTAAATGTGGAGACAAAACAGTAGTCACTGTTTATAGTACGAAATCTTAGAATTGATGTAAGTCCATGCAAGCAAATGTCCCCGTATCATGTGATTTCTTAACATTTCTCTTACGGAGGTTGATTTATAAAAAATGTTAGACCTTGTTCTGCATATTTGGGATTTTTTCAATTGTTATTTTGATTATAAAAGTATGTGATATTGGTTAAATATTCGAATCTTTGACCTTTTGTTCTGACTACGTTTTCCAGTAATTTTGAGTGTGCGTTGAATCCTAGCACAAAAAAGTTGTGAAAAAGCCTAACTAAAAGTTTTTGGATTTTTATTGCGATTCTATAAGAAACTGGGTTTCTCAGCTCAGAGGGTCAATAGTGGATTGATTCTTTTGAGTGGTGCAGTTATAGTAATGATGGCTCACATGACAATAGGTATATTTGTACACAAGAAAAGTTTTGAAGAAACCATACAATAAATGTTATTGGAAAATTATTAATTATTAGATTTGTTTTTTTAACTTGATGTTTCCTGAATGCACATACATATCTAAAATTTTTGAAATAAATTCAATAGTTTGACATTTTATAGAATTTTAAGGAATAAATTTCACGCATTTCTTAAGGTCTCAACCATGGGTGACCTTAAATTTATATCACCATAAATTTCTTATGGATTTTCCTTTGAGACCACGCAACAGTATCTATACTTTTTCACAAATACTACAAAAGAAATCTCCATATTCATAAGTAACATTCATATAAGATACAAGATTCAGTGGTAAGAGCATTCTCCAAGGCATAGTGTGAGAAGGTGGTGGTGATATACATATTTTTTAACATCAACGTTATCCTTCTGATATATAAAAGAACTCTGCTTTTTCTCCATTTTGATGCTAAACCTACACTATGATCGTTTCCTCCCGGTATTTTCTTTACATTTTTGTCCAACCCAATTCCGTGTATGTATTCGTATGTTTTTACACTTCTACCACATAAGTATACGCGCCCTGTGCGTTGTGCACGGTTAAGCATAAGGCAAAGAAATATTTAAATTCTATGCCAGTTTCAGAGCTGTAAAGGAATAGGACACAAATGTGTTCTTATATATAGATATATATATATATATATTATACATGCATCTTATTACGAGTAAAGTAAATTAATCCCTCCGCTATAAATTTTTTCCAAGCTGTATGGAAATTTTCCAAAGAAATAAAACGTTTTCAAACTTACTTCGGTTTGATGTTCTTCTACTAATATGCCTCTACATAACAACTACACGCCCATGCCTTAACTCTATGTAAGAAAATGCTCCTGAAATAAGAAAGTAACCAAATTACGGGAGCTGAAATATCAATATCTCGGAATTCTGCTTTTAGCGCAGAAATGAAATAATGCGGAGGGTGAAGAGGGCAGGTGTTAAATTTGTTTTTGGAGAACCAAGAAATACATGCTTGAGCGAAGGGAGTCTCATTTTGGATTTACGCTCTAGCTCCAAAAGATTAATACTGAAACATTCGAAAATATACCAACATACACCGTACAAGAAACCTATGCGCACACACAGTTCAAGGATTATACATGAAAACTATTTGAACATGTACGCTTCTCCAGAGAAACAGATCTTGAGGTAAAGGCTAGCAAAAGGGATAGAAGAATGTAGGGTGGTATGAAAAAGGGTACAGCGCGAAAGAAGCTCTGAATCTATGTATCCTTGAAATTAATATTTAGAAAATCCTCCCAATCGAAACTTCCCACCGATAGATAACACAGCGATATACAAGTACTGACTTCAGAAAAATTAAAGCATACAAAAAAATTTAGTAAGACAGTGTCGGCAAGGATAAACTCGAATCAAATCATCATATTCAAAGAAAAAAGCAAGCAAGCGGAATAGAACATAGAAGATAGTATACAGAATGAATATAACTGTGGAAGCCTCTTGATTGCCTCCATATTGAAGAAAACAAATCTTGGTTACGTCAGAGAGTGGAAAAAATGAGTGAAAGAGCTATCTTTCTATATTACACTCCGTAACACTATCAGTGTTATAATACCACGGTATAAATTTAAGAACGCATAATTTCTGAGCTTTTCAACTATAACATCTCATATAAAATCGCAATTTCCATCCTAGCATTTTTGTTTACGATCTTTTTTGAATAAATTCTACAAAGGCAAAAATTATTGAACAAACTCATTTCCTCTTCATTTGATGAGTAAAGTTTTTTGTAGACAACGTCATGAGCTGTTATTACTAACAGTGAGAAAATGAATATTAGTTATTGGAAGTGTTTTCTACTATAGGGTAAGCTCTTTCTCTAGAAAATAAATATTTACAAAAGAAGAGGCCATACAAAGAATAAAATAAATTAAATAATTCAAATGAATTGAATGAAATTCTTATATCTTCATAATTGTATAAAAGTGGGTGGCTCTATAAAAATGGAAATCAAAGAAAATCAGGTTTATGAACTAACACGCTCTACGTCGTTGCTTAGGAGGCTTGCCACAATACTTATGTCAAATTGAATTTCAGAATTTACAAGCACATTGTTAAATTACTTGCGAATTCTACTCCCAATACAATAATAAAATTTTCCAAATTATTGTTCTGTTATTATCAAAACAGCAACACTCTAAATCTGTTTAAGATAATAGATCTAAAAATTACATTCTGGTTCCACAAAAATACAAAAAAAAGATTTTTCGTGAAAACGTCGGGACAAACTTATAATAAGTGTTCCTTATTAGTATGTACTTAATTCAATCTGTTCAATACACTGGATATATAGAGTAGTACAGGTACAGAATAGATCAATCACAAGTTTAATGACATATGCTCGGCACTGGACGTTTTAGGTTCTTTAAATGCGTTTCGATGCGAAGTTTCACTGAAGCGCTGCAAAATAAATACCTACGTACAAATATGGTTTATCCACTGTGACCTCAATGGTTGTTATCGCATTATTAGCCTCGTAGTTATTAGCGATTGAGTTCTGACGGTATTTGGTAACGCAATAAAGTTTGACTGGCAATCAGTGTGCTTCAGTGTGTTTTCACGTCAACAAAATTATAACAAGTGTTTCGTACTAATATGTACCTTAATTATTAAACTATTAATAACAATGATTATGGAGAGCAGTACGGTTACAGAATAGGTAAATCACAAGTTTATTTTTTTGCGCCGTTTTTTCATTTGTTCTTCGATACCGCCGTAGCTGTCACACTTGCTCGGCACTGAACGTGTTTGGTTTTTAATAATCGCTCTGATACGGGTTTTCTCCCATTTGAGTTTTTTACGATTCGGTGCATATTTACGCCTCATATGAGACGATCCATTTTCACATTTTTTCCATTTTCAAATTCATACTGATTTTAAGTAATATTTCGGAGAATATTCTTATAATTTCAGTTTAGGTCCTGATAGCTCTTTTTGTGTTTTTCACGAACACGGTATTACACCGAACTTAATCTATATGATTAAGCGACTTGAGAAGATTCAGCCCGAAATCTTGCTTAAACCTACAGGATTTTCCATACATTTCTCAAATCATCTCGCGAGTAGATTAATTCCAAATTCGCACTAAATCGCCTCAGTGGGACCATCTATCGTTGATCATTAGTGCCATTTTCCGTCTTTTAGCACAATTTAGTACTCTTTCGACGTATCCGAAGTGAGTAGAATTGGTTGTTGTGCGCGTTGTTTGATTTCAGTATCTGGCGCGATTTTTGATTTTGAAAATTTATTTTAGTTTTAATAAAAAACAAATCAAAAGAGACAAGGGATTGACTATTGTCCAAGATAGTTTTTGAATAGAGTTGAAGCAAAATGGAACCACAAAACACTACAATTTCACATGGAAAATGTCGAAGTGTCAAACTAAATCTCCTCACTAGCGCGGTATTTTACCGCGTTCAAACCGACCGAAATAAGCTAGATTTAGTGAGATGGTTTGATAAATCTCCTCGCCCGTTTACACCGCCAGTGAGGAGATTTCGTTTGACACTTCGACATTTTTCATGTAAAATTGTAGTGTTTTGTGGTTCTGTTTTGCTTCAAATCTATTACAAAACTATCTTGGACAATAGTCCATGCCTTCCCTTGCCTCTATTGATTCTTTTTTTATTAAATAAATTTAAAATTTTATATAAATTTTCAAAATCAAAAACCGCGCCACATAATGAAATTAAACCTCGCGCACAACAACCAATTGAACTCACTTCGGATACGTCGAAAGAGTACTAAATTGTACTAAAGGACGTAAAATGGCAAAAATGATCACCAGTAGATGGTGCCACTGAGGTGATTAAGTGTGGATTTCGAATTAATCTACTCCCGAGAAGATTTCGAAAATGTATGGTAAATCTTGGCGGTTTCAGCAAGATTTCGGGCTAAATCTCCTCAGGTCGCTTAATCTACTAGATTTCGGCTGGTGTAAACGCGGTATAAGGCCCGATAGTTAATCTGAACTATAATGATAAAGATACAAATTATGATTTAACAAACACACTTAGCAATCATGAACTCCTGTGTTAAACCGGAGGCCTGAATTTACAGCAACCACTTCCTTCAAGAATAAAATAAATTTTCCCACGAGAAGCTAATTCGTAAAATTTACGATAATAAACTGACCATAACAGTTTTCAATTGAAGGAGCATATCGGGATGAATAGTCCTTTCATTGCCTTTGTTGTAGAGCTGTCCAGTTTTGCGCTCTGAGCCGTTTAGTCGTTTTGAATTAGTAACCAGTTACTCTGGTTATTGATGTCAAGTCATTTTCTTACACTTCAATTTTATTTTGTTCCACGGACTGACCAGTCCTTATCATAAACCGTATTTTTACTGTCAGTTGAATTTTTGTAATAAAACAGGTTTACCCTAATTATTTCAAGGGACAATAGCCTGAAGACGATAAAAAACTTATCCTGAAGACAATTTTCCAGAGACCTGGTCAGCTAGTCAACAAAGAAACAGGTAAGGACGTATGCAAATGAGGGGCTCCGTGTAGAAACCTTATAAGTGGTCATTCGTTAAGCAAGGCCGCCGAGGTGTTAGTCCTCAAAACTTTTTACAATAGGTATTTTCCTTCTTACTTTTTCTTCACATACATATAAAATTCTTCTTTTTAGCCTTGAGCAAAAAAAATCTTTGAGAACAATTCAACGTTTTAGGAAAGCGAATTGAACATCACGAATTAAGTAACTGTTGCCAATTCAAAAGGGGTTGTTGTTGCGTCCAAAAATATTGATTGTTTTTTGGATTTCATTAACATACATCTATTTAATCGACTGATACCCCTCATGTGTCGAATTAATTATTGTTTTAGCGAACAATAAGTAAAGTAACGTTTTTGAAATATAAAGTTATTTGTATATAAAATTGTTAAAGTTGAATATGATTATTGTTATTGTTATTCAAGCTTTATTATAATCTGCTCCTGATTCAATTTAATTGAAATGATGACCAAAAGCCATTTGTTGGCATTTTCTGAATCGTGAAACTTACCACAGATTAAATTTTCGAAAATTTCTTTGTGAAATACGGATGGTAGCTAGTCTAACAATCTTGTGTTGCAAAACACCGTCATACTTCAATCTAGAGATGGGACGGAGAGTGATTTTCAAATCACCGTCGGAGTCGTCAGTGTGATAAAAAAATCGCAGTGATAAATAACTGCGATTTTGGAACACTGTTCTTTTTGGAACCCTGTTCTTTTTAGAATGTTGTTCTTTTTGGAACATCCTTACTTATTGGGTGTTCGTCAATCATTTATTAAATGATCTTGGGGTTTTCTGGACAATTTATCATTCATTCAAAAATTGGTATAATAAAAATCTACTCAAAGGCGTATCGAAGGGAGAAAATTTTATTTATACCGAAAATATAAGGAAAAGGTCATATTCTGTCTGAAAAACCATATTGTTTTGAAAACTGCGGTTTTGCCAAGTTCCACCAGTTAAAACCATCATTGTTCAGTCGTAGCCGGTCGCTGCGATTTTATTGCTAGTGATTTTTTGGAACAGAGTTATTTTTTGGAACAGAGATATTTTTAGGAACAGAGTTATCTTTAAGAGCAACGTTGTTCCTAGGAGCGACGTTGTTTTTAAGAGCAACGACGAAAGGAACGACGGAAGAAATATATCCGAGAGAAATTCACGAATGAATACGTACATAGAGGAAAAAGAGATGCGAAAACGAAGATAACAATAAACAACCAAATTTTTCAGTACAGGCTACAGTCGCGCGGGTGAGCGTAATCAGCTCAGTTGCCGAACATACACACAAAAAGAAATATTAAACTCAGGGTGATTTTATAACGTAGGTTCCAGTTCACAGTGATCTTATCACCTATGTTCCGATTTAAAAATAACAGCGACGTTTCGGAAGCTGAAATCGCTGTGATTTAATCACTGCGATATGATATCACTCCCATCTCTATTTCAATCGCTAATAACTACGAGACTAAAAATGCGATAACCACGATTGATAAAACAATCGATAGAGCATATTAGTACGTATTTACTGTGCAGCGCTTGTTATACCCGTGACGTCATCGGGCTAGTGTAAGCGCCTATGCATGATTATTGTTAATTAGCGTTGTGTTAAGATATTTATGCATCTAGCGTGAGAACCTGTTCAGCTAAGACGTTTATTTAAGTATCATTGTAAAGGGCTAAAAAAGTGTAACCAGGACCTAATGTGAAACAGTAAAAATATTCGCCAAAATCGGTATTAATTTGAGCATTGAAAAAAATGTAAAGTAATCGTCTCAAACGTGTCGTAAATATGCACCGAATTGTAAAAAACACAAACCAGAGGAAGCTCGCATCAAAACGAATCAAGAAAACTTAAAATGTTCAGTGCCGTGCAAATGTCAGTGCCGCGGCGGAATCGAAGAAGAAATGAAAAAATGATGCAAAACAATAAATTTGTGTCTAATCTATTATCTATGTCTATGTAACCGTACTACTCTATATAACTATTGTATTGCAGAGATTGATAATTAAAGTACATAGAGGTACGTAGCACTTGTTATAATTTGTTTGACGTGAAAACTTCTTTTCGCTCGTCAAGTACACTGAGAGCCAGGCAAGTGAAACTTCAATTTTCGCCGAAATATAAGTAAAAATCGGTATTAAATTGAAAACTGAAAAAATGTAATACGTCGCCTCACATGAGTCGTAAATATGCGCCAAATTTATTAAAACGCAAGTCAGAGAAAGCCCGAATCAAAACGAATTCCAAAAACCTCAAACGTCCAATGCCGAGAAAATGTCATAGCTACAGTAGCATTGAAGAAGAAATGAAAGAAAGGCGCAAAACAATAAACTTGTGATTTATCTATTCTGTAACCGTACTACTCTATATAACCATTGTATTGAAAAGATTGATTTAAGTACATACTAATAAGAAACAATTATTATAACTGTATCGGACCTTGACTACGCCTGCCAGTTTTTTTGATTTTATTTAATCTATGTTAAACATGCCATTGGTCACTAAATATTGATTAGCGTTTGGAAATGGTACAAAATTAAAAAAGTAAACCCGCAATAAAAATTTGTGTTGTGTTTAGTTTAACAATTTTAAGGAATTATTTTATCAAAATATTTTTCAACAATAATATTTTATAATGTAAGATACGTCATATTAAACCAAGTTGAATTAAGAGCTCATTATACTGCCAGAAAAGTTTTTTGATACCTATAAAATCAGCTGGTTATAAGTTTATGAAACTGAAATACCAGTTTCGTCAAGCAGTACCATTTGTTTTTAAAGAAGTGCTAGAGGGGAATTTTTCGAACGGCGATTCTTACTAGACACAACTGAATATTTTCAGGGTGAAACTCTCCGCAACCAATTTGCTTTCACACATGAAAAGCGTAGAGGTCTTATGATTACTCTTTTTTTATAGTTTTTTTTTCACTTTATGAGTCATAGTTTTATTATTATTAACATTATTTGCCAATTAAATTAAATTATACTGTATTCAAAGAAAACTTCGATTAAGTACATACATTTGCATTTGATTTTCGTGTTTTGGTAAAACATTTTTTAGAAGGGAAAAAATACGGTGTAAACAAGGCCATGGCTTGACAAATGTTAAAATACATCGCCCCACCATATTCAATCATAAAATAAAAATATTGGTTTGCTGAATTTCGTCTTGATCGTCTGCGCGATCGGGCAGGCCAACTCCGGAAAATATCAAAAAAGTCACGGATCTTGTGTAGCATGATTGCAAAAATAAATTGGGTGACATAACTAACATCATAGGTATCTCGCACGAAAGGGACCAAACCCTCAAAATGTAGTAGTAAAAGCCATGAACCAGACTTACTTACTATCCCATTCATAGGGCAAAGTAGTCCGAATTCCATACAGAAGAATATAAGATTTCGTATGAAAGTTTTGAAAAACGCAAATATTTAATAATAAAAAATTATAAACTTTTTTATTAATTTTATAAATGTTATTATTTAAAAAACTAATACAGTTATATAGGAATGAGCATTAATATATATTTACATATAGAAAAGTAGAATAAAATTAAATTTTACGGGACAATAAATTCACATTTACAAAAATATAATAACAAAATTACGTTATGAACAAATTGACAGCAAAAAGCAACTAAAATATTCGAAATGTGGAACAATAGCAAGAGAAATCAACAAGAACTAAGAAAAATATATTAGTTATAACATATAGAAAAAACCAAAATTAGATAAAAATAAAATTAAATTTTTCAGATACCTGGAAGAGTAAAAAAAACGATTTCTTATTTTTAGTGTCAGAAAATGGTATTTAGAGTTTCTATAAATTTTTACTTGTTTCCATAATTTTAAACATTGCAAATAATTTCTTTGGAGTAATTTGCATCTTATTATCTTTTATTTTATTTTGAAATCGCTGAAACTATGGAAAACTATAAGCAATTAAAGATATAAAATTAAACAAGCACTTTATAACTGTACGAATATGTTGTTATTAATAATTATTTCAATATTCTAGAATTATAAAATCTAAGCTTAATAATTTTTTTTCGTTTGTTTTCCGTCGAAACAACAAACGAAAAATTCACAGTTTGATTTTATACGTGTTCCGCGGATCCTCCGATATAGAATTTATTTTATGTTAATAAAAAGTACTTTAATAATTACACTCATTTTGGGTTTTATATACAATAAAAATTTTAAACAATGTAATAACGATTAACCGGTTAAATTCACAAACGCGATGAGTTTTCGGTATACACGGAACCAACAACAACCAACACGGAATATCGTGAGTTCGGGGGCTACCTTTACCCATACTTCTACAGAAGGTTTTGGTTTGGCACATCATTCATAAATATTTACACATGCGAAAGCTGCTCGCGCAGTGGGTGCCGCGTTCCCTAACAATTGAACAGAAAGCAAAACGTGCTCGTCTTTCAAAGCAAAATTTGGAGCTGTTTCGCCGCAATAAGAGGGAATTTTTGAGATGATTTGTGACAATGGACGAAGCATGTCAGTCGGCGGAGTGGTTATTGCCTGATGAAAACCGTAAGAAGTGCCCAAGGAAGCAACAGTCAGCTGGCAAGATTCTACCCAGTATTTTTTGGGATGCACGTGGTATAATTTTCATAGAATTTCTTCAACATGGGAAAACAATATTACTATTCACTATTGGATCCATTTGACAACGAGATCAAGTCTAAACGATCGCATATAGTAAGGATAAACTTGTTTCAACAAGGCAATGCTCTACCTCATTCTGCTCGCGATCCGATCGATAAATTGAAAGAATTGCGTTGCGAAGTGATTGAACATCGACTGTATCCATTTAGCCCCCAATAATTGTTTTCCGCCGGATGTCCACTACTTCAGATCAATTTTCGATCATTGTGACTGCCTTTCTCAAAGCAATTTTTAAGTAAATTTTTGTGAAATTTCTCACCCGGCGAGAGTTCAATTCAAATCTTCAACTTCAGATCAGTTCGAGTTTGTTTTCTGATTGTACTTACTTCAAATTGAAATTCATATATTGACACGTACTGAACTGTTCACCATATGATCGATTCGACAGTGAAATTAATTGATCAGTGTATTTATAAAAATTTCAACAAACATAAAAATAGTCTACATATTAGTGGATTTGCAGGTGCTGATGGTTGCTGGTGTCTCTTGATATGTGGGTGTGGATATCCATATGATACACATATAAACACATATGTATATTTTGGATGGGGTCACAAACATATCAATATATATTTGATGATGTTTAAGGAGTTGTTGTTGACTCTTAAGCGGAAATAATTTTACATGTGTGAATTAGGACAATTCTGTCGGGAAAATTCAAGGGAGGGATACGTAAATCTGACAGAAAACAGTCGAAAGACATATTTTCTGACTAAAATCTGATGGAATTCAGTTGGAAAAATTTGGCCAGGGTGAAATTAGTCGGAGGATACATTCTGTTAAAAATATTAGACGCAATTTAGTCGGAAATCAGACGGAAAAGTGTTTAATTCTCTTCACCTATAGAAACCAAATTTTTCCGTCCGATTTCCAACTGAACTCCGTCTCATATTCTTAACAGAATATATTTTCCGACAATATCTAAATTTTACGTGTGAATTCCGACAAAATATAAGTTTCCGACTGTTTTATTCAAGTTACTTTTCCCACCGATTTTTTCAATCGGGCTTAATCCACCTTTCTTACGTTTACCGAAGCTACTGCCCATCTAATAGAATTCAGTGAAATTTCAATGATTTTCATGATTATGCCATTTCTAGTGATTTTTCGCTCAACATGTTTGCTAAATATTTCCCATCGTGAATACGCATCTTATTTCTTGCGAATTAAAACTACAATTTTTCCAACATTTTTCATGAATTTGATCTGAAACATTGAACAGTGAATGTAATTCAGACAGCTTGTAAATCCAAGCAACAAAAGAAGCATTAAAAGCAAAGTAAATGAGTATGAGTTTAACAAAGTTAACTGAAGTTGGTAAACGGTTGCCAGGGGTGCTAAATGTTCTTATTTATCGAGTGCAAGTCCGATCTGTTCTCTTAGGTCATTCGATTTTGACTCGACTTCGGTTTCCAAAAAAACATCATCTTTTGTATCGTACACTTAAAATTCATAAAATTTCGTCTTTTCTTGGCAGAAAAATGACACGCACCAGGGCTATGCTGATGCTCTATGAACAAAATTAACTGGCCGTCTCTAATTATCATCATTTATGAAATCATCATCACCATGGTTATAAAAATATTCGATTCTCTAAGTAATGATGTAGCAGTGATACCGACGGCAAAACGTACTTCATTTAGCTATGAAATTGTAGTATAAAAGTATAAAATAAAAAAAGTATGTATAAATAAATGTAAATGTATAAACTTGTGAGGGTACTAGTTCATATTTAAGCTTTAATAAATAATAACTAGACTGGGTATTAGTCAGCCTTATAAGTCAGTTTATCTATAACATTTTGATTTTTTCGAATTCAAGTTTCTGATCATCATACACACCACTATCGATGGTGGTCGATGGTATGTAATGATCTCTGACAATAATGTAATGGTATAAGCACAAATACAAATCGGATGGCTAAAAAGCTCAAATAGCATGATAATTTATTATAAATATTCAATCCCAATAAAAATGAACGGGCACAACAATTTGTTCTATACACAAATTCAATATTCTATATAAAAATTATTTCTGAATAGAATCAAAATAAGCAAAAAAATAAGGGAGCCAAATTTTCAAATTTAACAATTTTTCCAGTGAATTTGCAATACATGAAGGAATCTTTCACCCATTTAATAGTATCTTAGGTTCTAGATTTTGTAAAAGATAACCATAGGTATCAAATTACTTGGATTTAAACCTACGTTTATAAAAGTGACTGTACATCAATTTCTTAATTCGGGCCGTGCACATTTCTTTACTCTATATAGTTCATATGAACGGGATACACCGTACCTTAATGATAGCAAAAACGATGCAAATAAATTTCCACTCCACAAAACGGCAGCTGAAGCAATTGTTTGTGCTTTATCAAATAGATGTTTCCTCAAAAGATCTAGTGATGTTTCCTTGCATTATTAAGTACATACGTTTAGAGAAGACCATGCGAAAGCTTCTCACAGGGAGTAAATCATGAGATTTAGTTAGAGAAGGTAAGAACATTTTTAATCATCTTTAGTAAATGTAAAGGCTTAAACATGTTCTCTAAAACGTTGTTCACTATAATATATAAATTGAATATATCCTTCAATTTATAGAATAACGCTCTGAATATAGTGGTACAAGCAATGAAGCATAACTTTTTTACCACCACATTCATAGGGCAAAGTAGTCCGATTTCCATACCGAAGAATATGAAATTTCATATGAAAAATTAAATTTTCATCGCGGGAGTTTTGGAAAACTCAAATATCTGTACATATAATAAAATTGTAATAGGCCGATGTCTGTACGTTATAGATATTGCCAAAAAACTAATATGTGCGGTCTTTTTTAGAGCAACAGCAGCCGAAACAGCAGTTTTTAGAATTTTTGTCTGTCTGTCTGTCTGCATGTTTGTACTCGCATCACGAACAAACTTCTGCATGGAATTTAATCCAGTTTTCACCGATGTATTTCTAGAGGTCAAACTCAATAGCATAATATTATTATTTATTTTTTCATAAAGGTAAGGATGGCATTATAGCCTCAAAAATGGCATAATAGCCTCAAAAATATTACTTTTTCGTAGATATTTTCCTATAGCATAATATTTGATACAATATTTGTTGTTATATATTGTTATTATCATAATAAGTGTATTTTATTTCAGTAGAATAGCAAAAAAATAATTGGGGCATTACTGATTTAGTACCCAAAATTTATCATTCCATCCCGAAAACGGTCTAACCTATCGTCGGTTTCTGCTCAAGCCTGACGAGCACGATTGAGATTAACGGAAAGTCAACCGGAGCGAGAAGAGAGTCTCGCATCGCAGCTTTCTGGAAGTGCCGCGCCTCGGTCTCAAGAGACTTCTTCTGAACGTGAATTGCGTCTTCTGACTTCTTCTGACGTGAAGGCTAATAGAAGCCGTAAAACCGCGTCACGTTCTTTGGAAAGTGGCGTACAACGTAAAATTCGATTGAATGCAGACCGGTCGCGCCACGCTTTAGCACGAATTGCGGAAATTCGGGAAGCACCCGGACTCCCCGCACATAATATGGTTCCGAAAGTGGGTATTCCGAATATGTTGCTTCAAAACTTAACCCCTCCAAAGCTATGCAATGGAATCCGCCTCAAAGTGATGTCGCTTCGAAATAATAATATAGAAGCCGAAATTCTTACGGGCTGTGGAGCTGGAGGAGTAGTTTTCATACCTCGCATACAATTTCCCACTTCATTTTAAAGGCGTGCAGAGTCCTGTGACCGTATGTTTCGCTATGACGATCAACAAGTTGCAAGGTCGGACACGTCGAGTCGCCCGTGTTGATATCAGGACAAACTGTTTTTCACACGGACAACTACAAATGTTACTTGCTCACGCATCACTGGCTGTGAAAATTTGTTTATAATGACTTCTGTGAGTAGAACATCAAATGTCAAAAAGAAATTCTTAAGTTTTTGTTTTTTCATTTTCCACAAAAAATACTGTTTACTTACCCGTTCCAAGTCAATTTTTATGATATTTAATTCTCAACAGTCTCTGCAAAGATAAAATCATAGGTACCTTGATTTCTTAACTCCGCGCGCACGAAGTTTATAATAAAACTCACTTTTTTACTAATTTAGTGAATATTATTATTTAAGAAAATGAATACGCTTGTATGAAGATAAGTATTAATATACATATATTAACATATTGAAAAGTATTGTAGAATAAAATTAAATTACTTTATATAAAATTAAAAATGTATAAATAAAATTAATTATATATAAAATTTAATAACAAAATTAAGTTATAAACGAACTTACAATAAAAAGCAACCAAAATATACGAAATATGAGACAATAACAAGGGAAATTAATATGAAATAACAAAAAAACAAAAATTCTAATTTATGTAGGTAAATAACATTTTAACAAGTTTTATAGCTGGAAAATATGGACTAAATGCTTCTTAATATATTTTACAATTTGAGAATCACAGACACTGAATTTAATGAATAGTTGCGTTTGTTTTCCACCAAAAGAACAAACGTCAAAATTCATACCGCCGACATAATTTGATTTTTTACGCGTTTCGCGGTTTCTCCGATATCGAATTTATTTTATAATAAAATAAAATTAATTTTCTTACTCATTATAAATTTTCCATTAAATAAACATATTTAATTAATTACGATTAGGGATGCGACATCGATGACGGTGTTTTTAAAACATGGATGTTTTCGCCAAACATCGACTATTTTTAACATCGATATATCTAAGACGATGTTTTTCACACATCGATGTTTTTTACCCGTCAATACATCTTGGGTGTTCGAACTTTAGGATTCTTCTATGATGAAAATGGCGACAAAGTATATGCAATGTGCAATGGCAACTTCACTACCGTCCGAAAGAGATTTCTCCAACACTGGCGATATTGTTTCCAAAAGGTTCTGGCGGTTGTAAATATTATTTTACTATACTATTTCATTTTACCCAATTGAAATTAAAATTGAATAAATATTGAAATATTGAACATAATAGAATTGTAATTAATTGTATTGTAAATCCTTTTGAATGAAATAGTTTTATAAGAATTCGTGAAACATCGATGTTTGGCGACATCGATGTTTTTTTACCAATGTTTTTTTGACATCAATATTGCTAAATTCTAACATCGATGTTTCATCGTCGATGTCGCATCCCTAATTACGATTAATTCCTGGATAAATTCACAGACGCAATGAATTTCCTCTACATCACAATGCGGAATATAGAGAGAAGTCAGACTACTTTCACACATTTGCATTTTGTGCTTGATGGCTTGTAATACTGCAGAGTTCTTTTGTTTTTAAAATTTCAGTATGTCAGTCATTAAAAACTGCGCTCTCCTCGTTCGCTCTGTCGGCCTTAACACAGTACGAAATTGCAAGTGCGTATATCTGGCGGCATTAAGAATGAATTTTATTTTTTGTAGGGCTTATGTTTCAAAAAGTTTGTATTGAGGACTGCATTGTAAGTTCTATTCAATGATTTATTAAAGCTTCTAGCACTCATTTAGCGTCTTACATGTATCTAAATTAGATACAGTTCTACTTCTAGTAACTCACTCATCTTTCGTTCCTTCGTATCTGTTTTCCAAACGTAATTATATAAAGTTGTACAAATATTGAATTCATTTTGGTTGAACAATGGTTGAACACGTAGGCAACAAAGTAAATATCAGGCAAAAATCAATCCAACCATCCGGAACATATGCAAGAAAACATAATTTGCCTGCATTTAGGGTACTACTATTTATCTACGAACAAATTTTGGAAATTCCATGACAGGTTTTTTTCTTCGCGCCATCTCTACTTTTAGAGCTAAAAGTCTTAGAACATAGATTGGGAACTTTGCTAAGCGTCTCGAATACATATAATCACCACAGGATGCTTTCGAAAATGTTCGAAATTTGAAAGCTACTTTGTATTAAACATTTTCCTACCTTTTTTCCACGTGGTCTGACTTTCGCAAAACTTAAATCGCTAACTACAATATTTAGGCGCATATAAAATGTTTTTTATATTGGACATTTTTATATGGTCGGTTCTTAATAGAACTCTAATATTTAATGTAGAATTCGGACAGACGTGATTCTGACCAGCATCTCGTTGCGAATAAATCGACTTAGCAGTAATATTTTGGTTTAGTGCATCACGAAGTTTGTGTAAAACTGTGCTAAATACCGTTCAAATTCAAATTTCATTGGTATGGTCACCACGTATCGTTCCAATATATTAGGCCAGGCATGTTAAACATGCGGCCCGCGGGCCCGAGATGTGAAAATGATCCAAATTTCAGCTTTCTAGGCCGAATGGTTACAGGCCAGTCGTACAGAGACACAAAAACGGTTCCTTCCGCAATTGGATCGTATAGTGCACTACGAAGACCTAAAAATGATTGAATAATTTTAAAATGTTTGATTACAATTATTATATTTGGCGTTGTGTGGCATTAACTGAATGTAGTAAGCGTGCAAATTAATTAATTATAATACAATAAAGTTATAACGATTCATAGGTTTGTTGATGTAGTGCGCTGGCATACTCAAAGTACCTTATGCGGTGCTTTTTGAGTTTGCCATTCCTGTACTAGACGGCCTTTGCGAATTCATAGCTCCCAAAATGTGAAAAATTTCCTTTCATTACAGCTTAAAATTAAAACTAGATATAACTAAAATTCGAACTATTGTGTATGTAAATTGATGAAATTAATCAATATCAATGCAAACAATGAGCTGTAAAAATTTAGATTAATGGAATTACAATAAGCAAGCTCGAAAGAACTAAAGGAAGAAGTACTAGAAATAGCCAATTCAGCCTATTCACCATTAAGATGGTTTCAGACAGACCCTTAAAAGGAAATCTGCTAAAATGCTTCCACCTTCATACCGTTAACACCGAAAATTTCCGTTTTTGGTGCAATATTCAACGGCTCCGAGTCACTGATCTCCAACTACCGACCGATAGCGAAACTCCATGTTATTCCCAAGCTTTTCGAACGACTCATTGTAGATAAAATCTATCCCTCGTTCTCATCCTTAGTTTCTCCTCATCAGGCTTTCTACACTTCACATCCAAAACTATCAATGCCCTCAAACGCGGTGAGACTGTTGATGCAATCTTCACTGACATGAGTAAAGCATTTGATAGCATCCCTCATAGCCTCATTATCCTTAAGCTCAAACTAGCAGAATGTACTGGTTCCCTCATCTGCAGGATTGACTCCTACATCCGTAAGCGCACTTACCGTATCCTATTCCGCTCCTAACTCTTTACTTTCATTACTGCCACCTCGGGTGTTCCTCAGGGCAGTCACATTGGTCCCCTTCTCTTTACCTTTACCACAAACGATGCCTTCACGGAAGTGCGTTATTCCTCAATTCTAAGCTATGCTGGTGACACTTAACTCTTTAAAAACATACGCTCTCTGTCTGATGCCAGACTTCTGCAAAACGACCTTAGACTGTTTGCTGAATGGTGCCAGAAAAGCAATCTGATGCTCAACACTTCTAAGTGCGAGCATGTATGCTTCTCCAGAAAGCGTGACTCTGTGCCTTACACCTTCAGCATTAACGACTCTACCATTATCACGGTCGGACTCGTCCAAGATCTTGGTGTCTACGCAGATACAAAGCTCTCCTTTACGGACCACATCAACTGTGTGGTTCGTAGAGCTAGTGGGATGACTGGGCTCATTCTTAGGTGGTCCAGGGAGTTTGCTGACCCATACATATGTAAGTCTTTGTACACCTACCTTGTTAGACCGATCCTCGAGTATGCTTCCCAGGTTTGGTCTCCCTACCATCAAAAATACTCGGGAGGGATAGAAGCGGTACAGAAACGCTTCCTGCGGGGTGCCCTTAGATTCCTCCCATGGTCTGATCCCTTTCTCCTTCCTCCGTACGTGGATCGCCTACTACTCATCGGATTACAAACTCTTTCTTGTCGACGGGCGATTGCCGACATCACACTCGTGCATGGTGTCCTCCAGGGGAACAATACTCGCACCGCTTATTACAAACCAGATCGCCACGCGGCAAGGAAACTGGGACCTCAGAAGATCACACTTGTTCGAGATAAGCTTCCACCACATTGACAACGGCAGGATGGAACCGGTGACTAGCATGCTGCGGGCCTACAATCGCGTAACCCCTCTCGTTCAATCCGCTTTAGGGTCTAGCAGCCCCCGCACACTCTTACGAAACTGTGTTCAGGCTGCTCCACCACCATAGTGAAATGGGTACACCCTTATTCGATGGACCTCCTCTCCCTGCTAGTAATTTAATTCTAGATCTTTAAACCCTTAATGTACCTATTTCTAAGATTTTCGAATTTGCTGTCCTTAGTTAATTTTACTTACATTTATTTCGTTTTCTTTTTTTCTTTTCTCTTATTGAGCTGTTTTTTAGTATTAAATACCTTGTATTTTTTTTACTTTTTCTTTATTCGTTGAATCACCCTCATTGTACTTGTACTTGTATTAAGTCAAGCACATAAATATTCAAATACTTTTAACGTTGAACTGACTGTTATGCCTGCTACAGGCGACAAACATTGTTGGCACCTTGAGTTGACACCATTCATCTTTGGGTGACTTTAACGCGTGTGTAGCGATGTTGTCAATCTATGTGCGAAAATTTTCAAAGTTGGCGGTTGTGTTGACAAAAATCAAGTCGTTTTGATTTTTGTGCTATGTTGGAAGCCTGATTTGCCGTCTGTAGCGAAGGTGTCCGCTCGGACGCAAAGATAATTTAGTTGTGCGTCTTCAAGCTTCAACAAGTGAAATGAAAATGAGTTCTATATTTCAAAATCATAGCTGGAGTGATTCTTTGATGACTTTTAATACTATCCTGAATTATGGAATATAAAGCACTGATGAAGTATACAGTCCAAACTTGTGGTATTTTGACACATGACATATTTTGAGTGATGCAATTCATTAGGTAAGTACAAAACCAGAATAAGATATTGCGCAAATTATATAAAAAAAATTTCTTTAGATTCCAGCAAGTACAATTCCCGTTAAAAAAAGAAAAACAATGGTCATATTCTTTTGGTCATCGCTATCGAGAGTAAATCCAAAGTAACAAAAGAACAGCCCGGTTGTGCTCTCGATAGATTATAAACTTCAATCAACTTCAGTTGACATTTGTATGAATTTTTTCGACATTTAAATATTTTGTTACGCCCTCAATTAAACAAATTCCTCATGTATTAATTGAATTTAAATTTTCAGATGAAATTAACTGTGTTATGTTTTTTTTTCTCTTTTGGGAAAATGTGGGTAACCAAGGGGATAAAAACTCAAAGTTTCTCCATTTACTTTTATACATTTATTCGTTTCTTAACTCCTATACATTTATTACTTTGCCTGTTTCCTGCCTGACGCTCTCTTCTGCATCGCCTTCTGTTGTCGGTAAACCTTCCCTTCCGTCTTGAGCCGGTCTTTCTTGATGCTAGCTGCAACTCGCGCTTCCTTGTACTCTGCTAGGACCCAGGCTCGGATGGTTTCCCTAATGTCGCGTATTAACCGAGCCTCTACTCAGGTTTTCTCCTTTTTCACGGCCTGCTGAGGACTTCTGTTGGGTTCCTTCGCCGGTACTGTTCTATAGATATGGGGCGTGGTCCAGCCCGAGGGTCCTCTAGTGCCTCTTCCAGTTTAATTTTATTCATTAAAACCCGGGTTGATAGCACCGTTTTTGTGTTTATCAGTTTTTATTATGTATTTCTGGATTATTAATTTTTATTCGTCTATTAATTGTTGTTATTATTGTTTCTTTTATTTTCTTTATACTTATTAGTGGTCATTATTCAATTCGAATATTATAATCACTTGTTTATATATATTTCTGGATTATTAATTTTTATTCGTCTATTAATTGTTGTTATTATTGTTTCTTTTATTTTCTTTATACTTATTAGTGGTCATTATTCAATTCGAATATTATAATCACTTGTTTACATATATTAGTTATTATTATTTATGTTGTTTATTTATATTTGCTAGTCTTTATTAATTGTCTTTATATTTATTCCGAATTAGTATTGCTTGTTTCGGTACTTTTTAGGACGTAATGTTACATAATCCCCAGCCAAAGAGCCGGTTTGGACGTCCGGTGTGAAGACGAAACTGCGTGGCCTCTACCGGTCTTCGCGGGGCTAGCCGCTGCACGCGCCAGGTAGTGTCTTCGTCCTCGTCTGGTTGTTTCTCTCTCTGGGTCGCGTCTTCTTAGGTGTCCTCAAGCGTCTTCGATAGAATACAGGTGTCTTCTTCGGGATGTCTTTTCAGGGGTCTTCACTTCTCAGGAGTCTTCTAACGTCTTCCTCGGTCTTCAAGCGTCTTCGATAGATTCCAGGCGTCTTCTTCGGGATGTCTTTTCAGGGGTCTTCACTTCTCAGGAGTCTTCTAGCGTCTTCCTCGGTCTTCAATCGTCTTCGATAGATTGCAGGCGTCTTCTTCGGGATGTCTCTTCAGGGGTCTTGCTGCAGCACCTCCCGGTGATCGTGTCGAAAATTGCAGTTCACGCAGCGCCTCCCGTCGTGATCGCTATGTCGAAAAAAAAGTATGATGCAGCGCCTCCCGTAGAATTGTGTCATTCGGCCATTCAGACCTGGTGATACAGGTCCGGGTTGTTTCCCTTGGGGGTTTTTTTATTAATTTATTTTCGGGGTTCGAGGGCTATTGGGGTGTGCTTAACCCCATTTATAAGTGGTCGGGGACCTTTGCGAATTCTCGGTGTGGTTTTCGTTTGGACATTTGCGAGTGCTCGCAGACAAGGGGTATTTCTTGTTAGATATTTCAAGCTCAACTTTTTCTGCGGAGCAGTAACTTAAACCCACTTATTTTTCCGAGCTATGTTTGCTCGGATAAATGTATGGGATTTGACAGTTCTTGTCTGTTGGCGAAAGCAAACGAATACAGCTAAGAGCTCGAATCTTTGAAGAAAACAATGAATTACTTCGTCACGCTGCGGCAAGCTTCAAGAAATCAGAGAAGCATGACGATGATGCCGCAAACTGTTCAAAGGCATGGACGTGTACTTTCAGAAAATTAGATGAAATTCAAAAAATTTTTGTAAACCATAATGTATCATGTCGCATGTAATTTGAACACCACACACGCTAAGATACGAGAACTTTCCGATGACCCAGAAAATATTGAAGAGTATACTTGAATATATAAGTTAAATTTTCACAGTTTTGTATATATAGTGGAAATTCTTAGATTTTTGAATATATAGTTGAAATTCTTTCGTTTTTGAATATATAGGGGAATATCTCCAGACCTTAATAATACCACTTCCTTTAGATTGTTATTTTGTATTTCCATGTATATATTCGTATTTACACTGACTATTTAATTTCATTTTAATGGATATTTTAATCATTTATTAATTTATATAATAATTAGTTTTAATTTAATCTTTTAATCTTTTAATATTTAAATTCCTTTATACTTCCAAGAAATTTATTTATTTATTTATTTGTTTATTTATTTATTACAGGTGTATACATATACAATATTGCTACAGTTTATAGAAGTTTTTGTACAGAGATAATTGCTGTTCTCCTTATTGAGTGCATGAGATCGGGTGAACTAACAACCTTTTCCATGCATCAATAGAGGAGTTATTACTTATCAATAACAATATTCACACAGTATATACATGCAATATTTCGCTGTAGGCTGAAGCCTGTGCGCGAACCTGTCTGTTCTATCTCGGAGTTCAGATGTAAATACAATATAATTTACACAATTTGTTTCCGATTGATTTAAAAATAAAATAAAATTAGTATAATACAAAAAACGAAAGCTTATTTTATCGGCTGGAGTAGGTCTTTGAATTCAGTCATTGAAAGTGCTATCAACCATTTTCTTATTATTCTGTTATTTTTTGAATATGTCAAGGTCTTCTCCTTGTACGATACAGGCAGGGCGTTAAAGGGCTTGCAACTAATGTAACGATAATTTCTCCGGTCAAATTCTTTATTAATTTTTTTTGTTGGTATAATTACTGTTCTATGTGCTTTTAGTTTTAACTGGAAATAAGTGTTTTGGTGTAAGTTATAATTAGTATAGATTGACTTTTCGACAAAGTATTTTTTGAGGTTAATAATGCTATTTTCGAAGTACAGTTTTTCCGATTCATAATGGAGGGGTTTCTTGTATATCAATTTCAAAATTTTTTTCTGAACACTAAGTAAAGGGTTGATAGTTTTTTCATACGTGCCTCCCCACACAATTATGCCGTAAGTTGCGACTGACCAGAAAAGTGCATAATAAATCATCAATAGTTGTTCTTGCTGCAAATACATTCGCAAATTATAAAATAAGTATATAAGATATCTACATTCTTTGACAGTCTTTTCAACATGCTTACACCAGTTTAAATTCTGATCTACTGTAAGCCCGAGCTATTAGGTCTGCCATACTCTCTCAATTTTCGCGCAATCACAAGTTTTGGTAAGACAATCAATCTCACGTATTGTTACAGGCGCCTCTGCAGGAAGACTATTCTTGTAGCTACCAAATGTCATGTAAGCGTTTTTTTTTGTATTCAAGGAAAGGTGGTTTTTGTATAGTTCTCGGTATAATTTATTAATTTCGATATTACAAGTTTTATAAGTGTGTTCCCATGTTTTTCCCCGTAATATTAAAACAGTGTCGTCCGCAAATGATACGATGTCACTACTCAGACCCATCCTGAGTACATCATTAATACATAATATAAAGAGGATCGGTCCCAGAACCGTGCTCTGCGGAACTCCACATTTCACGTTTAGTTCCATGCTATAAGAATCGTCTATTTTTACAACTTGTTTCCTATCTGTAAGGTAACTATACAATAGATTATACGCGTGTCCTCTAAAACCTAAATCATACAATTTGGCTAAAAGAATTAAGTGATCAACAGTATCAAATGCTTTCGCGAGATTTAAGAATACAGTTATACATGGCGTCTTCGTACTTATGGCATCATGTATCATATCAACTACACTTTTCAGTGCATTTTCAGTACTCATTCCCGTTTGAAAACCAAACTGGTTAGGACTAATTATGCTATCTTTTTCAATAAAATTAGTTATTCGTGTTTTCAAAACTTTTTCAAAAATTTTTGCGAGATTTGAAGTTAAGGAAATTGGCCTATAATTTGTCGCTTTACTAGTGTCCCCGGATTTGTACATTGGTATTATTTCCGCTTTTTTTAAAAAGTCAGGAAAAATTGACTTTTCAATACAACAATTCAAATTGGTAGCTAATGGTTTCACTATAAACTTAGCAATTGTTTTGACTATTTTAGTTGAGATGTTGTCAACTCCTGATGCTTTATCTTCAAGTTTAGAAATAAGGTAATTTCTGTAATTTCCAATTCGTTTGTGGGGGCTAGAAAAATTGAGTCTTGTATTGTTGCACGCGTGGCAACATCAGGTAAATTATGTACAAACTTACTTGCCATTGACGGTCCAACATTACTAAAAAAGTCGTTAAATTCATTAGCACTTTCAGTTTTATCGAAAATTATTTTATTTTTACTCTCCGAATAAATTTCCGTAACACCATCTTTCTTGTGTGCCATTGTTTATTTTTAAATTTATAAACATCCATAGTTTCTACTGTCATTTTTCAATTTAGTGACGATGTTACCATAGAATTTAGTTTTTGCTAATTGAATCATCGTTTTCAATTTATTTTTATATTCAGTGTTTTTTCTCTTTAGTTCTAAGTTACTTTGACTGGCTTTTGTTTGACGATACAATTTGTTTTTTGTTCGGCATGATTCCAAAATTCCGGTAGTAGTCCATTCTTCCCGCACTCGGTTACTGACTCTTCTCTTCCTTGACGTCGAGGCTTCTTCAATGTAAAAATGTATTTTCCTAATAAATTTTTCAACAGCTAAGTTCACATTAGTTTCATTATAAATATCATTCCAATTTTCACTCTCGATGTTACAGATTAATTTGGGGTAGTCTATTTTCTTATAAAGAATCGGATCTACTTTTTTTACATTGTTATTCTGTTCAATTTCCACAAATAGAAATGTCGAAAAGTGATCCGTAAAACCACTATCATATATCATTGGAGTGGCTTTAATGTTTTCATTTCATTTTCTTTTAATATAATTATTAGTTTCTGCATTTTCATGTAAGAGATCAATATTCATGTCACCGATAATCAGATGATTAAATACGTTTTTTTGGTCGCCTAGATAGGCATGGAGATCATCAACGAACTCATTTATTGCAACACAATGCGACTTATATAGCGACGTTATCAATAATTTTCCATGACCTAAATCAATTTCAGTCAGAATAGCTTTTATTCGATTGATGCTTCCAGACGTGTTTTGGTGTTTAAGTTTTGAGGAAACGTAAATACAAGTTCCATCACACTGATTTATCTCGGTATCTACATGAAATAAGTTAAAACTTTCAAGTTCAAATAATGCTGGTAGCATTATTTTGTGGGTCTCTGTGCAAATCACCACGTCCGGACTTGGCTTTAAAGACTCTATGAAAATTTTCAATTCATTAAAATTCTCATTTAAACTACGGATATTCAAATGCAAGATGAAAATACCATTTTTCTCGATGAATAAATCCTCTACTTGGTTTAGGTCATGACATTCAACGGTTTCAATTTCAGTCTGCAAAACTTCCGTAAAGGTAATCATTTAATTTGTGTTCAGCAATAGTTAGTCTGATTTATGTCCAGTTGTTTATAAGATTGATAAGTCTCGCACGAGTTTTCCTCGAAAGCGCAATGACCAAGGTCATGTTGGGTGCCGAATTTTTGGTTTGTTTTCAAACAGTTAGCGCAGCATTTAGCACTTTTATCTGGACACGACGCTCCGTCGTGGTTCCCAGCACAGTATTGACATCTAATGTCACTCTGACATTTCTTAGCGCTGTGATTGTAGCCATTGCATTTAAAACACCCGCTCAAGTTAAAGTCTTCATACACACGACATCGTTGCCACCCGATGTAAACCGTTTTGTTTTTCATGACCGCGCGGAATAGCTCGGGCGCCAATTCCATGAAGATCGTTTTTGTGCCTTTTCTTTTATTGTTTGGCACATGAACGATGTCGTAGTCATCGTTTGTGCAGTTATGGAAGTTTTGAGGAAATTCGAAATTCTCGTTTCTTTTTCTGCAAGCAAATTGTTCATAAGGTCTTTCACATTTTTGACGATTAAACTATCATGATCAGCAGCCGCAAGACAACGTGTCACAATTAATACATACACATTGTTTCGATACTTTCGTTTTGCAGCATTTGAAGTGAGTAGAATCCAGCGAATCCATGTTGCTCCATCTAAAACTGTTCGTTAACAATCTGTGTTTGCAAGAGTCCCGGCATTATCACGTAAATAACACAAATCTTTTACACAATCATTTCAACATATTTATTTTAGGAGGCACATTTCACGCGTCTTAACCCGCCGACAGTGCGAAAAGTCACAGTTTATTTTTCTAGTTTATTTTAATTTTATTTAGTTTAGTTTACTTTTTACCATAATTACTGCTTGCTCACAAACACTATTATTACGCGCGTCGCACTCAACTACAGTAACTCACAGTTACAAAACAGTACTTTTGAGTCGCTCGATAAATTGTTTTCACTTTCACTTTTGCTTCACTTTTTGACTATGCACTATTGTTTTGAAGATATGACTATTGGTTATCTCATCTCTATATTATAGTTCGAATTGAATATCACTTACCTCACCGGAAAAATATGGTCCTTAGGGACGGAAATGCTTAGCAAGCTCTTCAAAATCACGAACAAAAAATTGTAATGATTGTAACTTTTTAATTAATTGCTTTTCAAATGACAAATGTCCTTAAGATTAGAAAAACTAAAATACTTAGATCTTAATTAAAAATACTTTAAACTATTTAGTTTGATAAACACTTTATTGACTACAGTGAATCACATTATCGATTACATGTTTGTTACTCGAATTCTTCCCCAATTCCGCCCGCTCAAGGAGGAGACAGATTTTCTCTGATTGCCAATTAATATTTTTAAGAATTTTCCGTTTTGTGTAATAACTGGAAAAGGTCCATCATATTGCGGTGATAAATATCCTTTCTTTCCCTCTATATTTAAGAAAACGTGCGAACAAGAGGTTAATTTAGAACAAAGGAATAAAGTTATTATTGTTGGTATGTTTAATAGGTGATACTAGTAGGACATTATGAAATGTGACTCACAACTTTCCATGAGTACATCGGTTTGACACAGACAAACCAGCGTCCCGCGAAAGAGAAATCCCCAGGAATTCTTAAACTCTGACCATATATAAGTTCAGCAGAAGTACACTTCAAATCCTTTTTAACGACAGTGCGAAACCCTAACAAGACCAAAGGAAGTTTCTCCATCCAATTATTGATTGTTAAATTTGATTTCAAAACAGCCTTTAATTGTCTGTGAAAGCGTTCCACCATGCCGTTGCCTTGTGGATAATAGGTGGTTGTCCGTATTCAGTTTATTTCAAAAAGTCTATTACATATTTGTTAAAGGAAAGGCTTCTGGCCATCTTGAAAATCTATCAACTATAGTTATAAGATATCTATACACTGCGAATCCCAGTGTCTAGCGAGTGTTTAGCAAGTATTTTATTTCAAAACAATTAATGTGTCTAATGGACAAAATGTTTACGAGCGAAGTGTCTTACACACAAAATATTTTGAAATAAAACGGATCAAGTGTTTACTAGGGCAATTTTAGACACTTAGGTGTTTTGTTTCTAAACGTTTTGAGTGTTTTTATATACAAAACCCTGAGAAATGTTGGAGAGAGTTTTGTGAAGGAGAAAAAAATATGAGAAGTGTCTTAAAATAAAACACGTTTTCGCGGAATAAACACTTAGAGTAAAAAACACATAATTTTTGTAGACACTTATTTTCAACCAAACACTAAAATTCAGAATTTTAAATTCGCAATAATTTTATTTTAATATTATTAAAAATATTGTTACAAAAACTCTTATATATAAAATACATTTGAGTGTATGACCCTACAAATTCACGTCCCCCATGATTCGCCAATTAACCGAAATTAGTATATTTACGTTTACAAAAAAGCTACGTGATTACGGAAAAATCAGTAAATTGTTTATAATATTATAAGTTGATAATAATAAATTGTTTCAAGTAATTCTTAAATAAGTTAAATTTTATCTGTAAGTAAAATAATAATTAATTTAATTCAGAATAATTTTTCATATAATATTGTAAAAAAAACTAATTGTTTACTAATTATTTTTAAAGAAGAGAGAAATTTTAAAATTTTTATTATTCATGCGAATTGTTCTTAGGAAGTTCGAAATTATTACTACCAGAAGTTGGAATAATCATCTGAAACACTGACCCTTTTTTCCCTGTTTATGACTCTGTTTGTGTCCTTAGTTTTTCAAGTAAAAATTGAATCCTTTGAAATTTTATACATACGAACATTAAATACTTCAGATGTTTAGTTCAACTTATTACTTCTAAGTGTCTAAAAATCATACACGATGATTTAGACACTATAAGTGTTTTAAAACTAAACACTTCTGTTTGCAGTGTAGTTGTTATAAACTGGTAATGGCCCAACAATATCCACGTGAACGTGTTAAATTATAAATTTTTAAATCTAAATAAATAAGCAACTAGCAACTTAAATGTGCAATATAACCTGAATGAGATTGTAGTCTTGTATTCCTTTTAATTAATTTGGTTGTAATTAAAATTTCCCAAGGTCTCTGGTCAGCATCAGCTACAGTTTAAAGGAGCCTTTAGGCTTCGTGTGCTCCCTTGGAAAATTTCAAACCACAATGATGTTTCTTGAATTTGTAAAAAATCCCTTATTTATTTCTTTCGATTCTGTTACAATTCACTAGTTTGTATTTCAAAAACTTTGTTGTGCGTTGAAGGATGAGTCTATTAGCTTTCGAGATGCGAGGTCTGCGAAGGTCAAGTTCCCACTACTCGTGATGTGAAGATGTGACGCGGTTTTTTTTCGTGACTCTTCTCTTATTACCTGGTGCTGGCAGTACCGGATGGGCTCGATTAGACTGCGTCATATCTGTGGCTGATTCCTGTTGGAACTCCTCACCCAAATCGACGTATGCAGGTTTGAGTTTGCCAATGGAGAACGTCTTGATTGAGCCATTAATGTGTAGTACAAACGTGCGCTCGTTGACTCTGCTGACTACATGGTGTGGACCTGTGAACGGAGGCTCTGGGGGCTTGCGAACAGCACCCACCCGCCGAAAAACGTACTCGCATGTGAGCAAATCCTTGAAGACAAAAGGCCGTGATAAAGAGTGCTTCGAGGCTGGAACTGGCCGGATTGCTGCAAAAAGGCACCGAAGTTTGGTGACAAAATCCGTTGGGGAGTCAGTTGACGAGTTCTGCGAAATAAAAAGTTCGCCTGGGATGCGTAGTGATGCGCCAAAAACCATTTCGGCGGCCGAAGTTTCACGTCTTTCTTAAAGGCGGTGCGAAGCCCAAGTAAAATCATTTGGAGCGTGTGCGTCCATGGTGTCTCAAGGCAACATTTCAACGCAGCCTTGAGCGTCCGATGTAGTCTTCCCACCATCCCGTTGGCCTGAGGATGATAAGGCGTCGTAAGATTACGTTGGGCCCCCAACATAGCCCATAATCTCGATAAAACTCCGACTCAAACTGTCTTCTCTGGTCCGTCGTAATTCTAGCAGGTGTCTCAAAAAAACTGACCTAGTTGCCTACCAGTGCACGCGCAACTGTAGGAGCAGTGGTGTCTTTAACAGATATAGCTTGTGGCCAACGCGTATAGCGGTCAATTATCGTCAAGCAATTCGAAAATCCGTTCACTTCAGGCATCTTAATCAGATCAAAGTGAATGTGCTCGAACCGATTGCCGGGTGCGTCAAAGCTGCCGAGTTCTGCACGATTGTGTCGATGAACCTTAGTTCGTTGGCAAGGTATGCACTGCTTTGCTCTGCCAAGTACATCCTTGCGAAGCCGAGGCCAAAAAATTTCATCTCCAATCGCTTGGCTGTAGATCTACCGCTGGGATGTGACAAGTCGTGTACTGTATCAAATGTTTGACGCCTAAGGGAACTGACCGTGCTCCACACACCCAATCGGATGTTCATCAATTTTAAGGGGACGAAGATTGACACGAGCGGTCTTAAGTAGGTTGGGCAACTGCGTGTCGGTGCTTTGCTCCTCGCTGATAATCCGAACTTCTACGGCAACTGGCATGGCGGTAGCTTCCACGCGTAAACGAGCGTTAGCAACCGTGTTCTCAGATCCTGGCTGGAATTTGATAGATGTGTCAAATTGCGCGATAAAGTCCAATTGCCTGGATTGGCTAGGGGAGTACTTGTCCGTCTTCTCCGACAACGCAAACGAAAGCGGCTTGTGATCGGAATAGGTGACGAACGGTCTACCTTCCAAAATGCGCTGAAAATGTTTTATTGCGGCAAATACTGCAAGCAACTCGCTGTCGTACGTTGAGTAGCGTTGCTCTGTGGGCGAAAGTTTCTTCGAAAAAAAAAACCGAGTCGAACCCACGTACCGTCAGTGCTCTGTTGATTTAAAACTGCTCCCAAAGCTACGTTGGACGCATCCATATGAAGGGCTAACAGTCCTGATGGTAACAAGAAATATGTCGTCACTGCTTCCGCGATACTGTCCCTAGTGCGCTGAAATGCTACATCAGCAGCTGGTGTCCAAGTCAGACTGAATCTTTTGCCTACCTTACCTTTCAGCAACTCCGTCAATGGAGCCTGAAGCTCAGATGCGTGTGGTATACATCGGCGATAAAAATTTGCCATCCCTAAAAAACGACGTAATTGGTGTGAGTCGAATGGCTTTCGGAAATTTATGATTCCTTGCGTTCTTGATTCTGGTGGCTGAAACTCGCGTTCAAATACTAGATAACCAGCAAAAATTATTTAAGATTTGCCAACTTGCCATTTACTCCAGTTAACGTGGATCTTGGCTTGACGAAAAACTGAAAGCAATTTGTTAAGATGCTGCAAATGCTCCTCATGACTGTCAGAGAACACCAGGTTGTCATCTTGGTAAGATCGCACAAATTCAAGTTCGCGAAGCAAGTGGTTGATAGTTCGCTGGAACGTCTGTGCCGAATTCCATAAACCGGCATACCAACAAACTCGAACAAACCAAACGGAGTTTTCTGGACGTCTTCTGGCGCAACTGGAATCTGGTGAAACGCGCGGTGCAGATCGATCACCGAGAAGACCTTCCCATTTACCTCTTGCAGCAAGTCCTCAATTATAGGCAAAGTCTGACGATCTGGCTGAGTTCGCATATTTAGTAGTCGATAGGCGCCGGTTACGCGCCAACCATCTTCCGATTTTGGCACCAAATGAAGTGGGCTGGCCCACTGACTAGATGATGGCCGAATTACTCCGCTGTTCAACAGACTCCTATCAATTTTATTAAGTATGTCCCTCCAGTGCCTCCAGGAGCGTCGAGGAAAAACATTTTAGTTTCGCAGAGGGCCCAGGTGAATTCCTGCCATATTCGATGAGGGCCCAGGCGAATTGTAGGAGCATGCGAACGGTTCATTAACATTAGCGGGACCAGACAAGTGTGTGTTAAGCTCTATAGAAGAACCAGGCAAACTCAAATCAAAAGATGTAGTGGATTACGTTAACTGGCCAGGTAACAATAAATCCACATCATCACTACCAAGGATCTGTGAAGTTAGAATTTTGAGACTCAATCTGAAGAGTTATATTTATTACTCTTATTTTGTGTTTGGGTGCTTTGGATACTAGGCTCAAACTGAAAAAAAACTTCTCTAGGAAGCAAAAACAAAAATGTAATAAAAAATATAAAATTTTTTCGACACTTTGTTTTTCTTCTGTTTCTCTTCTCCTTTGCTTTGCTTTTTTGTAGTTTTCTGATGATATCACGATAACACTGAAAAGAAATGTCACAAAATACATACATAGTTAGTGCATAGTGTTTTTGGAAACAAAAGATAGAAAAGAAATTCGATCAATTCAAAAAGCACTTGCACTTCATTTAAAATTTGTCAACACGATAAAAATTGGAAAAAGTCTGAAACATATACCTCCTTCTTCTGAACAGATGTTTTTTGCACGTGTTTCAAGCATAAGACTTTGCGCACTATCTGAAAGCTGAAGATATTCTGAAATTTACCCCTCATTTTTCTGTGATAACAATTGAAGGTTCACGCACTTTATTTTCCTTCCGAGTTTAACCCCTTGTTTGGAAACGATCATATAATCTAAGAACCCAATTTTGATTTTTGAATGTCCAATGAAAATTTCATAAAAAATAACAAAAAAAAAAAAACGCCATTAGCCGAACTCAAAAGACTTGACAGTTGATCAAATAGCAAACAAAAATGGATCATGCTAAACCGTGTATATTCATTCATGTACTCCATGTCAGTAATAAAACACGTGTCATAATCCACCACAATCCATTTTATATGGAAGCATATAAAGTAGGTACTATAACTTTGGTTCTACTGCATATTTTTTTTGACGTGAATACGTCTTTAAATTTGCTACCATACGGGGGCAATCCAAAAAAACTAATGATGAAATCGGGGGATACAGTTTGCCGTTGTAGCTTCGAATCTCTGCACTACATCCGAAATTAAATTATACCACTGGATAGATAAAGGATCAAAGAAATCACTAGGATAAGCGAGATCGGTGGCGCATCGCGCGCGGCGGAGGGGGAAGCGCCGAAAAATGGGGTTATTTTGTGCTAAATTTTGCCGATTTTGAATTTCAAAATCGAATTCAAACAGCCAGGCTGGCAGAATCGCTAGCAACACAAAAATTTCGCCAGTACATGTGATTGTGCAACCGAACGTCAACGATCGGTGTCACCCCACCGAGAGAGTGTGTGTGGCGCCCGCATGCGTTTGTTTCTCATCGAAACAAACACATGCGAGCATCACACACGCTCCCTTTGTAGGGTGTCACCGTATGGTCAATGTTTTTTGCACAATTTTGTGCCGTGGCGAAATTTTTGTAATGCTGGCGATTCTGCCAGCCTGGTTGATTCAATTCGATTTTGAAATTCAAAATCGGCAAAATTTGGTGAAAAATCCCAATTTTTCGGTGCCTGGCTTTGATTTGACTTCATATCGTAAAACCGCTAAGAACAGACAAATTGCTACTACTTTATCGGTAGCGGTATCATCATTATCAAGTCAAAGCCGGTGGAGTCGCTATATATCGCAACATCAATAGCTTCACTGATTGTAATAGAATTGACATTTCGGAAATTTATTTGGAAATTAAAGACCCAAAAGCAGGTGATGTCTGTCTAGTAAACATAAAGGCCATTGGCATCTTCAAATTCATACTCGGGTGTGTGTATATCCACCCGGGGACAGTGTTAGCAGATATTAAACTCTTAATGATACGATCGTTGTTAAAATATTCCAAAAACATCGCTAAAATTATACCCTATTACGAGCCTGATCTTACAGCACCAGTTATGATAGTTGGAGACTTTAATGTTGATGTCTCACAAAACTGTTCATTGCCTGACCTCATGCTCAGCGAGTTCAATTTGTATTATATTGAAACTTCTCCAACAACGTTAGGTAATACCTGTATTGATTTAACGTTTACCAGAAATCTGGATGTATCTTGTATGCCATTTGTGTCGTACTTTTCGTATCACATATCTATAATTAATAAAGTTATATTGTAACAAAATAATGATTTGTTTCCCTGCTTTTGTCCTAAATACATAAATAAAAGTATTTTATTCAAGAAATATTACCCGTTACATAAACGTATTCACGTATAACACACGGCCGTGTCCATGACACAACCACACCCCAGCTTTTTTTTCATTTAAAGCCTATGTTTTAAGTCATGGCCTGTTTAAAACTTCAAAGCTCTACCATGAGCTACGGCGGAGTCTATAGCTAATAAATTTTCTCTGGACATAGAGACAGACATATAGACAGACAAATAGACATAAATTTTTCTAAAGGTGGTTTTGGCGTCTCCAGCGTATGAAACGGAAAGATATCTTGAAATCAGTTGATTCTATGCAATGTACAGACAAAACCTTTTATTTTATTTATATAGATTGTGCAAGCACAATGGCATACTTTCATTTGACTTGATCATCTCACCTATTATATTATATGGACATATTGCCTCCTTACAGGATTCAGATAGAGCCATATACCCCGTTTCAGTACTAGATAGTGCTACTGCTTTTTGTTTTTTAGCTTCAAAAGAAATTACTGCCATGGACATTATGAACAAAACCCTACTGCACAAGATGCCCAATCAGCATCAACAAAATAATATAGATTACGGCCCATCTTCCTATATATGTAGCAAACCATAACTTTTAGTTTTCTTTAGATATTTTAACACGCGCTTTAAATGTTTCCAATGGGTTTGATTGCAGCATTTATTGTATAGACTTAAGTAACTCATACTATAGGGAATATCTGGCCTGGTAAGCACAGACAAGAACATCAGGCTTCCAATTAATTTTTGATAAGGATAATTTTTATCAAATTGACTGTTTACATCATTTCCGAATTCAAGTTTTTTTCCATCGGTGTATCTGAGTGTGAACAATCCAACATATTAAAATTCTTTGGAATAGTCTCAATAAATTGCTTTTGGTGGACTGTAGTACTATCCCTACATACATTTACACGCATTTCCAGGCATTGCTTGATTTAACGCAAGTCTTTTATTCTAAATTTAGCTACTAAATCATTTGCCAACTTGTCATAAGTTTTCTGGCAATTGTACGAAATAAAGAAATCTTATACAAATAATGTTATGTAAATCTTTACATTATCATAAATGTTTTTAGAGAGACATGGTTGACAATGTCTTGATATAGTTTTTTAAACTCTAATTTTAACAAGCAATCCTCTACACGAGTGCACCAAGCTCTGGCTGATTGCTCGAGGCCATATACAGCTTTCTTTAAGTTAACGACCTTATTATTCGTATTTCTGATGTCTGAATACTCTGGTATTTCCATATACATTGCTTCATGAAGAAGTTCATTAAGAGGAATGCAGCAGTTCGGCACTCAAAGCTTACAATAACCTCAGAGTTCAATATCTCGGAACTGGCGACAAAGTTTCATGAAAGTCTATGGCCTTTTTCTGTGTAAAGCCCTTAGCACCATGTCTGGCCGTAAAGCCTACTTCTCCTTCCTTTTGGCCTATCCACTAGCTCCCATGAATTATTATCGCTAAAAGTTTTTAACTCTTCTCTGATTGCATGCTGGCACTGATATTTTTCAGATTCATTCATTACTTCGCTGAGAGAAATCTGTCCATATTAGATTTCTTCACACATGGGTGCATTTTGGTAGAAATCTGGTTTGCGTCTAACACGTTTTTCTGGTAGATTGATGTCATACTGCTTAGAAACAAGATTTCCTTCTTCTGGAGACGAAAATGATATGTCGACAAAACCGTCATCAGTGTCGCTTGATGTATCATAAGGAACATATTTTTCATCATGCTGAGTTTCATCGAATGAAGTGCTCACAGGAACCGTATCCGCTAGCTCCAGGTGTTTTCTTCTCTTCGAGCTCAATAGATGTTCTTAAACTGTCAACTGTATTTTCCATGACAACAACATCGCTGGCTACAATAACATCTCGCGAAATTGGATCATACAAACGATAATCCTGGACATTCTCTGAATATCCAAGTAGGTATAGTTTCTTTGCTTTCTTATTCCAATTTTATCGTTTATGTTTTGGAATGTGGACCATAACTAGGCTGCCAAAAATCCGTAGATGACTTCGAAATTCGGCTTTCTGCCTGTCCATATTTATATGGGGTAGTATTCTGGTCTAAGCTTGCTGCTGGTGATCGGTTATTGAAATAAACAGCTGTCTTCACAGCTTCTGCCCAAAGAAATTTGTCAAATTTGGCATCGTAGAGGAGACAACGCGCCCTCTCAACTATGGATCTATTGTTTCTCTCACCTCACACAATCAATTTTGCTCAGGTGTATGACTGTTTATTTTTTGATGAAGCATACCACACTGCTTCAAATAGTCGGTCATCACCACTGAACAAAACTGTCCTCCGTTGTCCGATCTCAATACTTCTATTTTTTTTGACTGTTGATTCTCAACAAACTCTTTGTATTGTTTAAATTACTCTTTGTATTGTTCTCAACAAACTCTTTGTATTGTTTCTCGCACAATCCATTTTGCTCAGGTGTATGACTGTTTGTTTTTTGATGAACTATACCATACTGCTTCAAATAGTCAGTCATTTTGACTGAGAAAATGTGTTCTCCGTTATCCGATATTAATACTTTTATTTTTTACGACTGTTGATTCTCAACGAACTGTTTGTATTGTTCAAAGTACATTATCGTTTCATCTTAAGATCGTAGAAAATACATAGTCATTCCATATACAGTCACATTCTGTCAAAGTTGTCCACGAATAATAGGTTATATCTGGCTTTACCGACGGAGTTTATTCTCCATTGGACCATATAAGACCATGTGGACTATTTCTAGGAAATCCTGACTGCTGCTGGTGCTTTGGAGAAACAGTTGTCTTGTTTGTTTGCCCTCACAGCGAACTATGCAACTGACCTTTCCATCGGATTGCGGATCTTAAAAATCTTAAAATTTTCTCATACAAAATACTTTTTGTAAGAATTCTTTCATCTTCTGCCAATTGACCTTGGGCTTGTGTTTCAGAAATACATAAAGACACGCAATCGATCAAACGATCTCACTCTACTGGCTACAACATACAACTAACGGTGAGAAAATATAGGTAGTTTGAGTAAGATTCCTTCTTTTTGAAACGTTTGGGATTTATGGGATATATTTCTTGTCATCGCAAAATCCAGAATGACGAGAAATTGAGTTTTTTGAAAGGAAAAAGACAGAAGTGTTCTTGTATAATTAAGGTTTATTTGTGGTGTCAAAATACGTGTGTTTCGGAAAACTCCTGCTTAAATCTCACAATCCAAACAATTTTCTTTTGCATTTGAACTAAACGAATAGGTGTACCATTGACCAAGCAAGTCATGTCCTGTACTCAAATTACGAATAAGTAAAAGTATGCAATTTGGTTTCGAAAGTAAATTTGTGGGATCGGGAGCCCACTTACATCAACTGAGTTTAAAAATTCGACTGGAAAATTATTTTGCTATAATCGTCACTCAAGATGTTATCGGAACTCAAATATATTCGTTCCTCTCCGGACAGACTGTTAAAGATTTCTGCATCGATGAAAGTGCAGTTTTCATATTTGGGTGCTAATATAACCGAATTGAGAATTTCTAGACTTTATGGTTTCAGATAGCTAGCGAAGTTGCTGCTAACTAAATGGGAAGGAGTTTCAATAACATCTTGGCTGTAATCTGGAAATGTGGGTAAAGTTCCATTACCAAGAAATTTAAGAAATTCAACGAATTCAATCTCATTAGTTAAAGCTCTCATGTTTCGGGTAAAAGTAATTTTGTGGAATTTTGAAAATTCGGACCAAGAAGTAAGGTTATTCTCAATAAGTGGTACACGTGTAGCGTGAGATATAACTGGCAACATTCGTCAAAAATCTCCACAGAGTAAAATAGTCGTACCTCCGAAAAAGATAGTTGAAGTTCCGAATGAATCGTTTACTGAACAAAATTTCCTCAATAGCTAATAAAGCACGGTTATATGAATCATTTTCTGAAGAATTTCTTAAAAAGTCTTCACACATGAACATTTTGAATTCATTCCACAAATCTAAAGCATTTGTAGGAACGTTTATACCACAAATAGGTAATGGCGAATAACTCTCTTGACTGCTGAGAGAACTCACACTCTTTTACTTCTAATAGATATTCACGCCACTCTTTATCATTTCATGCGATACGTCGCGCATGTGCTGAAAATGGGCAGCAAATAATGTTCCCAACAGTACCCAAATCCTGATGGGACCTCAAACAGGAAGCAAAATAGTCTCAAATTGAACAACTCAACATAAAACATAAAATAATCTAGCAATAGCTCTGCTACTTCCTCTTTGAGGTTTTTTCCATTTCTTTTCTTTACCTACCTAAAAACAATGCATCGGCGTCTCTGTATATAGAAACTCGGGCGAACTAATTCGATTGATTTCATAGAATGCACTCAATTTTGTTCTTCTGTGATATTTGAAAGTTTGCTGAACATATCCTTCCCTAAAGACTACAGTTTGCCGATGAGGCAAGTAACATTCAAGTCGAACTATAATATATTGAGTGACTGGTAATGCATTGGATACCCATTTATGCGCCAACTATCTTCCGTAGATCCAACTTAGTGACCGGACAAAAAGCTTTCGATTTCATCTATATAAGATTTGCCCTCAACTCCACTTCAAACTCTTCAAAACTGTAATGAGGCACAGTCATATCCCTTATAAACATATATGTACATATGTATATTTTAGGCTCTTAACTGTGCCAAGAACTTCCACATTTAAGTAGCAATCAAATTTCGCTAAAATATATGGATTTTAAGGAACATCATAACGGCTGTTAACTCAACAGAGTGGCCACGAAAGTCAACTGTTATACCATGAACACGACGCATCTAACATTAGCTTGAGTTGTATTGTAAAAGTCCTTAGAGAAGCTTTTGCTGCATTTACCATCTCTCATACAGACGGGGATACCATTCAATAAGCCACATGGACCGTGGATCATATGGTTTTTAATTAAATTATGCAGTTGTGGGAAATTCATATATATTATAAATAAAATATATCTGGAATTTCCGTACAAACGTACCAACTTTCATTTCCTACCTCTTCTTTTTTCTCTAAATTGAGGTTGTAAAAGTGTGCAGACAAAAGTTTAGAAATATGATATAATTTCAGATTTTGAATTTTTAACAGTTTTTTGCTCGTGGCGGCTAAATCAAGCATTAATAATTTTTTCATTTCCCCACTTTTGGCCATATATCATATTTCCCTAAATTATGGGAAATATGATAAAATTCAGACTTTCGCTCGCTTTCCATAAATATTCGTGGAAGTTCGCGTTTTCTAGAAATAACTGTAAAATTGTGATTTTCCATATTTTTTTAATAAAATTTGCATATATTTTTGTCAAATTAGCAAAAAATAATGGTATAACTAAACGATGGCTTTAAATTTGTCTGTGGTAATGCATCCATATTACTGTCTGTGGCCATATGTTCATTGTTTCGGCTTTTGTCTGGAGGAATGCAATTTTATTAGCCAAAGATTGCCTCCTTCCAGGCAAAAGGCAAAAGAACGAACATATGAATATTGTCTGTGATATGGCTGCATTTGCCGCTCACATTATCATTAATATTGATATTAGGTTTGAGTGAAAAGAATGCATGTATTTGGCATAAATAGTTGGTTATTCAGTTGAACGTTTGATCTATGCAAATGATAATGTCAAATAAGTATGTTATATATTTTTTTTTTATTTTTTCGTAGAGGCACGGAGAGGAATGCAAATATATGTAAGTTCTTTTGGTTTGCGTCCCCAGTATAAGATTGATACATTTGGTTTGATTTTCGACTAATTTAGTACTTGCCATTTATCGGGGACAAAAACCAAAAATCACATATGGTTGCATACTTCCAGACTAAAAGCAAAACAATCACACGCATACATTCTTCCCAAAAACATCATCTAGGCTATACGTGTGCTCAATTCACACATACTATCCCATTGAATTTTGTAATTTCAATTTAAAATTAAACTAACTTATAATTAAATTTAAGAAAAAAAATTGGGTGATGCACATAAAGGAAAAACTAATCTTTCGAATGGTATAATTTTTATCCCGGTAAGTCCACCTGGTTTACTGTAAAAGGGATAACAACAAAACGTGTCGCCTATATATATATAGATTTAAATCACTGGCATTGATAACCGCCTATGCCAAATAGTACTTGAAGCGTTTACTGCTGTTGCCTAAGTGTTGGTTCTTCTTTACTACAATTAATCTATGTACATCATTTTCTAAAAATAATTCGCCAAACCAAACATTTTGTGAGCTTTAAATGAAATATCCATGTGAACTAAACATCACTCTGTTGCCGCTTGCAGTTATTCTACTCACTGACAGTAGAGTGGTGGTTAGGTTTGGTGCACATAAGACATTTTTTACCTCAAATGTAAACTTTTTGCCTCAGACATACGTTCGGAGTTGCAGGCCTCCGGATCATAAAACTTCCACAAGAGATTGTTTTCCTAAGATTAATTCTTACGCATTACGCATTCGACTTTGTTTCTTCTGCATTCGGACACTGATTTTTAAAATGTCCAATCTGCTTGCGCTTATATAAGTGAACTGATTTCTTCTTCGCCATGTTGTTTCCACTAGTATTGACAAGTGCACTTGTTTTTGTACTGCCATGTTGTTGATCCTGAGATTTTGCAGTGATGCCAATATTACGCCTGTGGAACTATTTTGTGACGAACACACTCTCCGACTTAACCTCAAAATTTCCATATCTTACTATTCGTCCAAAAGAATATTGCTAACATGAGCGATCCAATCCATTGGTCGGTTATTCCGAAGCCAGGGCCGATTAACTTCTGACCTGTTTCGATCATCTGGGTGACATCATAGCTCGCCACGGTCTCCTAAAACAAAAACAAAATTTATATTCACTCAAAAGTCCAAAATCAATAGTCAGTCGATCAAACAAATTGTAATCGGAAATCAAACCTAAGAATTGTTTCACCAAAAAATCAAAATCACAAATCAGTAATCGATCGATCGAACTGATTGAAACCTAAAAACAAACATATTGAGACCTGAAAGCAAAACTCTTTTGAAAATTAAAATCACAAAAGGAAATAAAATTTAGAAGCCATCAAAAATCGATAAACGATTGAGACCTGAAAGCAAAACTCTTTTGAAAATTAAAATCACAAAAGGAAATAAAATTTAAAAGCGATCAAAAATCGATAAATGATCGATCACACTCGCTGAAACCTAAAACCAAACAATTTGTAACCTAAAAAACCAAAATTGCTTCACCAAAAATCAAAAACTAATCATTGTAATCAAAACAATAACAAAAATCAATAACTTAGAACAATTGAAAAACACTATAAAAGTAATTAATCAACAATCAATACATCATCAAATCAAAAAAAATCAATCATGGGACACCAACATTAAAAACATTGACTCAAAAATTAGAAAGATTTATTAAACACTATAATCAAAACAAACTTAACAACTAAACAAATATAAAATCAATAACAACAATTCAAACACCATTAAAAGATTTAACAAGAAACTAGACAAACAAAAACAACTGACTAGAAAATCAATAATAAACAATACTTAAACTAAAACACCATTAGCAAGCCGTTGCCGATCAATCATCACGATCAAAATCAATCACTTGAACTATAAACAAAAACAACTAACCACTTAACAAACGGCCGACTGCGTAAACGATGTAACACACGCGACGCGACTTATGTTTTTATTAACTTAAGTCAATGAAAGATTTGTTTTAATTTTTAAAAACTAAAACTTTATTCCTTAATTTTCTATAAAGTTATTACAAGATTTTATTACTGCTCTCTTCAGAGGGAATCTTAAGACTAAACTAAAACTAGAATTATTGACAATTATATTTTCCAAAATTGCTGAATTGGATTTGGCTGATTTGTGAGAAAGGTTTTGGTTTTTTTGAACAACAGGAAATGATAACAATAGCGATTGAAGGCATTAACGGGAAATGGCATGGTAGACAGGAAATGGCATGTGGATTGGTTCATTCAAGTTCAAGATCATTGAACATTCGATTTCAAGATCATTGAATTAAATGATATTCGTTTGACTTGGAAAGTATTCGAACTAGTTAATCTAGTTTGAATACTTTTCAATAATTCTATGAAAATTTTCGTTAGAGGAGTATCTAACATCTCCCTCCTTTGTCTTTGGATTCTCCTGAACCCTATTCTTTATTGTTATATTAATGCTTTTTTTGCAATATATAATAATAATAAATATAATTATTATCATAATGATAACAATTGAACTTAGGCTATAGTTTACAATTTTGTGGTATTTCATTAATTTTATTTCTTCTAAATTTTTTAATTCATTAAATACAATATTTTCAAATTCCAATTTTTTATTTTCAATGGTAACGTTTTCGTTCTTAGGAATAACAAATTTTTGGGTAAAAAATTTGATTTTATTGCTAAATTTTTTGTTATTAATTTTAATGGTACAGTTACTGAAATTTATGAAGTAATTCCCGTTTAGTTCCAAAACTCTTTCATCACAAGTACTTTTTAGTTTTCCATTTTCAATATTATTAATAATTATCATTTTATTTTCAATTAAAAGGATATCTTCCTTACCAGCATTGACCAACTTGCAGTTTTTCAGCCATATACAGTTTCTACTCCGAGGTAGTTCCTTAAGGGTTTTTTCTTGAAAGTAGGTGAAAGTCTGACCGTTGAAATGTATTATATATTGTATTATATCGATATTCGAATCGACTTGTTTTTTGTTTGAATTCGCTATAGGAACTACAAGGTTTTTATTTGTTACGATATAATGTATTGGGATTTTTATAGCGAAAACTATTGATTCGTCAACATGTTTTGCAATAGCCAATCGAATCTGGGCTAATTTATTAAAATCAATATTATAAAAATTTATTTCCTCATCAGTCAGGATACTTTGATGTAAAAGTCCAAGTCTTGCAGAAGCAATGTTTTCCTGTAAATGTTCGATTTGTTTTTCAATGTGATCTAATTTGAACATTTGTTCCAAGAAAAGATTTTCTGACAGGATTTTTGTTTCTGTGAAGTTTATCCTGTTTAGTTTATTAAGTATTTTCTTTCTGTCCGATTCGATAATATTTTTTATTTATTTAAAAGTGTTATTGAAATTTTCATTAATTTTTATTTGTTGGTTTAAATTCTTCATAAGTTTCTCGTTGTTTTCATCTATAACTTTAAAATGGTTTTCGATATCTTCCCGATCGTCATGGTCCATTGTACCAAAAATCCATTTCATAGTGGTCCCACCTACATTCAACAAACCTCTTTTTTGTCTTCGTGGCAAAAGAGTTTTCATTTTGTTTTTAAGGTTATTTATTCTATTGTTTATGAACTCCCTATGATTGTCTGATACTAAAATTTTTAAAGTCGCCCCTAAACTAGTTATCAAACTATATATTTCATGGGTATACCTTATGCAAAATGATGTCGAACTTGCCTGGTATTTCGACGATGCTAGTTTTTATTTCGGCGTATCCTAGTTCACTTTCGATCCGTTCTATTACCATCGTCTGAATGGTAATCGTTGGTAATAGAAGAAGGAGGACCCATAATAGGAGTGTCTTTGGTGACTTGACCTGCAAGTTTAAATGGTCGTTTTATATTATTTTCATGGACATTGTCTAACTTAAATTTCCTAAATTTAGGCTCCTCTTTGTGTCTAAGTGATTTATAGTTTTTGATAAACCCTACTTGCCTATGTTCTTCGTAGTGCTCCCTATTCTCATTTTGTTTTTCAATGACCCTTTGTTTTGTTCTAAGAAGCCTATCATAAACGATTTATTTTTTTATTTGATTTTTATTTTTTGGCGAGAGGGGTGTGGCTTTAATTGTAGAATAGAATGATTTATTGTAAAATTCTAAAGCCTTGAGAATTTGTGACCTGATTGGTTGCTTGTCTTCCAAATTCAGAACTCTGATTCTTTCTGTAAGAGTATTATTTAGTCGTTCAACATCCGCATTACCGGTATGGTTATTAGGTTTTGTGACATGGTACTTAATATTTTCTTGTTTGCAGAAATCCCTTATATGCTTCGAATCGAATTCATTGTCGAAAATGGGTTTCTTCATTTTACCTCTAATTGCGATCATTTGTTTGATTTTTTTTAAGATAGTGATATGAGTTTTATCCTCTAGATACAGACTAACAGCATGTTTAGAGAACTTATCTATTAAATTTAAAAAATTATGCTTACTATTAGTATAGATGTCTATGTGTACTATGTCATTAATTGCTTCAGGAGTCTCTGTGATTTCAAATTTTTTCTTAATGGGCTTTCTATCATATTTTGCTCCTGTACAAATATCGCAGTTGTTCAATATACTATGAATAAAGAATTTTAATTTTGGATGGTAAATCTTTGACTTCAGTTCTTCATACGTAGCAACAATGCCAGAATGTCCTGTTTCTTCCTTATGAAATATTGTTATTTGTTTTCTCAACTCATTTTCACTTTCGATATCTCTTGCAAAGTAACTACACTTAACAAATTTAACGATATCCCGATTTGGGAATAATTCTATTAACTTTTCCTGAAGTTTATTGTAGTCACTGTCACTCAATTCAGTGTAAATAGCAACCTAGCCCTTTTATATATACTTTCTAAATATATCTGAGTCTTCTTCTATATCTTTCCTTTCTACAAATAGCCTACTATTATTGAAAACATTAACGAACTCTTTATCTTTTTTTTCGACAAAAATAATTTGTAATTTAAATCTATTAACAATGGTCTCAAGTAGAGGGATGTGGTCATTAAGATCCTGTTCTTGGGAATAGATAGTCCTCATTTCTACTGATTCCTGAGGGGCAGTGCTGAAATTATCGGGTTCAGGTTCATTTTCTGAATCTACTTCCATATGGTTTATATTAAAATTTTTGGAATGAGAAGTGTCAGAAGTTACTTGGTTGCTATCTAGTGAGTTGACTTCGTTTGTTTCGGCATTAATATGACTAAGAAAATCAGATACTTTGTTCTCTTTACCCTTTATGTAATCGATTTTCATGTCATATTCCCCCAACTGGGCCAACCACCTTTGTAACCGAGGGTTGATGTCTTTTCCAGTGTATTTTGCATGCAACCACTTGATTGGCTGGTGATCGGTTTGCAAATCGAACTCTGTTCCAAAAATGTATGGTCGAAAGTATTTTGTAACCCATACTATCGCCAACAATTCTTTTTCCATAGCATGATAATTTTTTTCATGGTCATTCAAAGTCCGAGATGCATAGCAAATGGGATGCCCTTCTTGAGTAAGAATGGCTCCAATTGCGGTGTCACTGGCATCTGTAACAAGTTTAAACCGTTTGTTGAAATTTTGGTACCTCAAGAACTCGGTTTCCTTGCTCAGGAAATTTCACTTGTCGATCTGGATTTTAAGTCCAGCCGATCTTAATTAGTTAAATATTTTGCGTAAGTTTTCTAAATGTTCTTCCAAAGAAGTGCTGAAAACTAATATATCGTCAAGATATACAACGCACAATTTGTTAATAAATTCCCTAAGAACTGCATTCATCAGCCTTTGAAAGGTTGATGGTGCATTCTTTAAGCCGAAAGGCATTCGCAAATACTCATAATGACCGAAAGGGGTTGAAAATGCCGCCTTTTTTCTATCAGATTCTTTCATTGGATTCTGGTGAAATCATTTGGCCAGGTCTAATGTCGTAAAATATTGTGCTCTCCCAAGTTTACTCAAAACATGATCTATGTTTGGGATAGGAAATTTGTCGTCTACAGTAATTTCATTCAATTACCTGTAGTCTATCACAATTCTCCACTTTTTCTGTCCTGAATTGTCCATTTGCTTGGGGACAATCCAAAGTGGACTGTTATATGGTGAATTGCTTTCTTGGATGATTCCCTGTTCGAGCATTTCGTTAATTTGGTGTTCTATTTCTTTTTCATGTACCTGAGGATACCTATATATTTTAGAAAATATTGGTTTATCGATCTCTGTTATGATCTCATGTTTAATTTCGTGAGTAAATGTTAACTTGTCTCCCTCTTTAAAAAACAAGTCTTCGTTATGTTCTAGAAGGCTAACGATTTCATTTTTTTCTTCATGATTTAAATGGCCTAATTTTATTAGCTACAGTTTCTAAGGTATGAATTTCATCTAATGCAAAGGGGTAATCGCTATCTTCAAAAAATATTTTATTGTTATTTACATCAATATATTTGCTTTCAAGGTTTAACTTGGCTTTGAAAGGGACAAGGAAATTCTGGCCCATAATAGCGTCTGTTGCGTGTCAACAGAAAGAGCCTAGGTAGCACTAGTTCTTACTGAGTATCAGAAAACTTTGAGTGTCAACAGAAAGATCCTAGGTAGCACTAGTTCTTACTGAGTATCAGAAAATGTCGAGTTAGGAAGAGAATTAGGTAACACTAATTCTCTGTAAGGAAGGAATGAAAAATTAGGTTTGATGGTTAAACGATAACTGACTTTATTTGGCTAATTCCCTGTCTCTTTATACAATGTTAACGGTAGATTATTTCGTTGAGTACATTATCCTAAAATTGTGATTAAAGTAAATTATCCTAAAAAATAAAAGGTTAAACTCGTGGATGAACTAATTGTTATTAATTTTGAAATTTATTAACGCGGTACCGTTCTCTGGTTTTTCATTTTTGGGTAAATCGTAGTTTCAGGGATTAAAATTGTTGCAGTTGATGGGATTCAGACCAGACCAGATGTTGATTTGCAGTTGATGTGAATTGTATTGTTGGCGACCAGACCAGACCAGATGTTGCATTTGGATTGTTCTGGTTACGCCGGAATTAGTTGCTGCCGCAACATCCTCGCCCCCTTGAACCGTCAAGTTCAATATTAAGGATCGACGGATGGAGTGTTGAATTCTCGTTTGTTTCTAAACTGGCTATTGAAGGCTATCGTGATCTAATTGTCAGTGAAATTTTAAGGTAGATTTCTGTCTGGTACTTAAATGTTGCTAGGATGCTATGTTGGTCACTGTGAGTGCTTATTGTTGACGACGGGAGCAGTAACCACTAACTCCGAGATTAGTGCGTCGTCTTTTACTTGGTTGATCGTCGGGGTCGTCTTGCTGGTTCTTAGACGTGGTCGGTTCATCCTCCGAAGTCGATGTCGGGTGTTCCTCCTCGATTGGAAGAGGGCTTAAATTATGTATGGCCCTTGTAAACGTTCCTGTAGCAGTTCTCACATCGACTACTCGCACCTTGTCGTCTTTTCCTGGATGTAGTCTTACTATCCTTCCGAGTGGCCAGTTCAATGGTGGTAAGTTTTCATTTTTTAAAATGACCATCTCACCGATTTTTATATTACGACTCTCCTTGGTCCACTTTTTCCTTTGCTGTAGTTCGGCAAGATACTCTGTTTGCCACCGTTTCCAAAATTCGTTGGTTAAACATGTTACTAACTTCCATCGTGACAGTGATGTCATTTTGGCTGTTTCACTGGACTCAGGTGCCGCTAACAGTGGTTCGCCAATTAAAAAATGCCCCGGAGTTAACGCAGTCAAGTCATTAGGATTGCTTGACATGGGAGTTAGAGGTCGCGAATTGAGAATGGCTTCAATTTCTGCGACGACAGTTGTAAGCTCTTCGAAGGTGAGCGCGGCAGGTGCTACTGTTTTGTATAAAAGCTCCTTAAACGACTTCACGGCAGCTTCCCAAAGCCCTCCAAAGTGCGGGGATCTAGGTGGACTGAAATGAAATTGAATTCTGTCCTTGGCGCACTCGTTTACTATCTTCTGCTTTTCCTCTTGCTTGTTGAGCATTTCATAAACGTCTGCTAACTTATTTTTGGTTCCGACAAAATTAGTCGCATTGTCGCAGTAAATGTCTTTGCATAGTCCTCGTCGAGCAATAAACCTTTTGAGAGCGCCTTGGAATGCGTCCGATGTGAGGTCAGATACCACTTCTAAATGCACGGCCCTTGTGGTAAAACAACAAAATACAGCGACATAAGATTTGTGCGGTCTTTTGCCTCGTATTCGATAATGCGTCCAGATTGGTCCACAAAAATCAACTCCAGTTGTGATGAACGGCCGACCAGGTAATACCCTGCTGGCAGGAAGATTGCCCATGAGTTGATGCATGAGATGGGGTTTAGCGCGTGCGCAATGGACACAGTTGTTGACCACGGTGCGTATTATAGCCCTTGCTTGGATTATCCAGAATTGCTGGCGAACGATCGCCATTAGGGCTTGAGGGCCTGCATGTAAATGCCGGACGTGAAGGTCATTTAGCAACATCTTGGATACAATGTGATCGCCAGGAAAAAGAAGTGGGTGTTTGGCACAATATGAAATAGCTGCTGCTTCTAATCTTCCGCCAACTCTCAACAGACCACGATCATCCAGAAATGGTGTAAGACTAGCAAGGCGGCTGGAGTTTTTAACAACCCCCCTGGTTTGTAGTTCTTTGATGTCCTCGTGGAATTTTTCAACTTGTATCGATCTCACTATTACCCTAAGTGCTTCATTGAGCTCCTCTACTTGAAGATGTCCCGAGTTGACGTCCTTAGAACATCTCTTCCTCATAAAGTTGATGCTGCGCAATACGTATGCCACTATACGTTGTAATTTCCAAAATGAATTTCCATGCCCTATCTTAGTGAGGAAGTCGTCTGGTAGATTACTGCTTGAGCAGGTAAACGCAACCCTAGTTTTTCTTTCTTCTGCTAAATCTCGAGTTGCCTCAAATGCTGGGCTGGGCCATTCTGACATTGGTGCCCTTAAAAATGACGGTCCACAAAACCATAATTCAGATGATGTAAGTTGTTGTGGCGTTGCACCTCTTGATATTATGTCGGCTGGATTCAACGTGGTTTTGATATGTCTCCATTGTGATGGCAACGAAAGTTCCTGGATTTGTTGCACTCGATTCGCATTGAATGTTTTTAACGTAGCTGGATCGCCATGGATCCAGCTCAGTACAATTGTCGAGTCCGACCAGAAGGTTACATTGGCGATCCTCGCCGCTATATTTTTGGTAACTCGCTGCACAAGCTGTGTTGCTAGTTTGGCGGCACAGAGTTCTAACCTTGGCACTGTAATTATTTTCCGAGGGGCAACTCTAGATTTAGCGCATAATACCCTTGTTGTCTGTTGAACGCATATAAACAGCAGTTCCATACGCTCGTTCGCTTGCATCAGAAAAGGCATGTAGTTCGATTACTGATGGTGATTCTGGAACAATGACATGCCTTCCGACTTTTAGTTCGTTCAGAAATCGTAGATCTGCACGAAAGTCCAACCAAGTTGTTTGTAAGTCTTCTGGTAATTCATCGTCCCAATCGAGGTTTAAACTCCACAAGCGTTGCATGAATATTTTTCCGATGACAACTACAGGATTAACCAGCCCTAATGGATCAAAGAGTTGTGATATGTCAGCAAGCACCGTCCGTTTTGATGTGATCGTTCTCATTGGCCAGTCTATTGAATATTTGAAGCAATCGCGTAATGGTTCCCAAGCTAAACCTAATGTCCTTATATGCTCATTGTTATGTTTGGTGAAATCTATTTGTAATTCTCTGTCTGATGGTGCAACTTCTTCTAGAATAGCTGGATGATTAGCGCACCATTTACGCAATTTGAAACCACCTTTACTCATTAGTATATCTAGCTCTGTCTGAATTTTGCTCAACTCTGAGAGACTGTTTGCGCCAGTGATGACATCATCCACGTAAAAGTCTTGAATTTTACTTGAACCAAGCGGATAACTAATTGCTTCGTCTTCTGCTAATTGTTTAAGACATCTGGTAGCTAAATATGGTGCTGCTCTTGTACCATAAGTGACCGTGCATAATTTAAAATATCTTAATTTGTCTGCTGGATTATTTCTCCACATTATCATTTGTAGGTTTTGATCGTCAGGATGCATTAATATTTGCCGGTACATTTGCGCAATGTCTGCCGTAAACACATATTTGTACAGTCTAAATCGCAGCATGATATCAAATAAGTCATCTTGTATTCGTGGTCCAGTAACCATTAAATCATTTAGTGATAAATTGGATGTAGTTTATGCTGAAGCATCGAATACGACTCGTAGTTTTGTAGTTGTGCTACTTGGCTTCATAATAAAATGGTGAGGTAGAAAATAGTTTACTGCTGGTATGTCCGATACCTCGATTTCTTGCATATGGCCAAGGCGTAAGTATTCCTCTAAGAAATCGTTGTATTGCTGATAGAGTTCTGGTTGCCTCTGGAGTTTCCTCTCGATATTAACGAATCGTCTATAAGCCATGGATTGGGAGTTTCCTAGTAGAGACGCGTCCGTAAACATTGGTAAATTCACAGTGTATCTTCCGCTCGGATTTCTAATCGTGGTGGATTGAAAGAATTCCTCGCATCTTTGGTCAGCTTGACTGATAAATTTCTCTGGAGAACATTCTTCTAGCTCCCAGAATTGTTGCATGCGTTTGTCCAATTCGACGTTGGTAATGCCACAGACTGGGCTCGGTCGTGACATCTTCCCCAGAACTATCCAACCCAGACTGGTATTCTGGAGAACTGGCAAGTTCTCTCCTAGCCTAACTTGTCCATGTCTCATGAGTTCCCCGTACAATTCGGCTCCAAGTAGGACGTCGACCTTACTTGGTCTATTAAACTCAGGATCAGCTAACGATATATTAGTTGGAATATTCCAGTCCTGCGTGTGAATATATTGCTGTGGCTGGTATGACGTTATAGTCCTTATCAAATGGAGCTCGACATTGATTTTAGCATTTGTTGTTCTGGAGAGGAGCGTAGCATTAATTTTCTGACTCGCTTTGTTTTGGATTGACCAATGCCTGTCACATTTAGATGGTCCTGAATGTTTTCTAGCTTAAGCCTCTGGCTCAAGCTCTCGGTTATAAAACTGACTTGAGAACCAGAGTCCACCAAAACCCGACACTTTACTCGTTCTCCGGAACCATTAACGATGAATGCAATAGCTGTCCCAAGGAACACATAACTACAGGTCTCCCTGCACGAGTTTGCTCCTAAATGTGCTGTTACTGAAGGGTTTTGAGAATCAGAATGTTGCTCCTTAAAGTCCGATGGATGTAGAAGAGTGTTATGTTTCTGTTGACACTTCCGACATCCTGCTGAGGAACATTGGTTCACTTGGTGTCCGAACCGTAAGCAGTTGAAGCACAGATTTAATTTCCTTACCGACGCTTGTTTGCCTTGTGTGGATAGCTTCATAAAGCTGTCACAATAATAAATGGGATGATCCTTATGGCAGTAAGGACAAGCTGCTCGCTTCGATGTGGCTGCATGAGCTGAGGCAGATTTCCGGTCTAGGGCTGTAGTCCTCGGTCCTAATGCCTCCAATGCCTGGAATCGGAGTTCTAGGAAGTCAAGAAACCCTTTTAATGACTGTATTTCCCTTGGATGACTTAACGACTGCTCATATGTAGTATGGGTATTTTTATCGAGTTTCTTAACCAGCATGTATAATAATATTGGGTCCCAATGATCATAGATAGTCAGTCCTTGAGTTTCCAACCCCAATATGCATTCTCGAGTAATATCGTGAAGTTTCTTAATGGCTGACGCTGTTTCCACTGATATTACTGGTATGTTGATAAGTCTCTCTAAGAGGGCATTCACCAAGAGCCGCTTGTTAGAGTATCTGTTGACCAGAACTTCCCATGCTGAATGATAATTTCCATTAGAAACTGGTATATGACGAATGAGTCTCTCCGCTTCACCTTCTAGATTGGCCTTCAGGTAAAACATCTTCTGCACGTTGCTTATTGATCTGTTATGAACCATCTGTACAAATAGGTCTGAGAACTGCTGCCATTTCAAATAATCTCCATTGAATTTTGGTAATTCAATTTTTGGGAGCCTCATCATTGAGTACTCTTCTGTTCCTCCCGTTTCATTAGCGTGACCGCCAGTTTGATCCTGTTTGTCAGCGAGTTTGATAATAACCTCATGATATCTTTCTTGGATGTTGATGAATTCTTCGATATCAAATTCCTCAGTGACATCCTCACTGCGTTGCCAAGTCTCCTTATTAATTTCCTCAAGTTCAGACCAATATTGACTAATTGTCTGAGCCTTGAGTTTATAATACTGTACTGATTGTATTCCAGTCATTGTATTTAAATTGTCGATCATCGTGGTCAATATCTTAAGCAATCGCTCACGATTTCGTTTTAGGTTTTGAACATCCGGCTTGTATTCTTCTTGGGTTTTCGTTCTTGATACGGTTTGACCTGTCTTCTTGGATGTGGACAAGCTCTCTTCATGGATCTTTAGTAAGGCCGTCACCTCTGCGTACATCTCGTTGTAGACTATCTCTATCTTCTTGAAATACGTTGACGTGAAATATTGATGGTGTGTATGTTCCGCGTAATTTTCTAGGATCAACTGGTCCTTTGCTTCGAATTCTCGCCATAGTGCTAACAGACTCGATTGCTTGTCCGTTAAGTATGCCAGCGTTTTCCGTTCAGCAGCATCCGAATAAAAGGAATTTGACAGCTTCTCAATTTCCTTCCCGATTTGATACTGTCGTGTTGTTAATGCTTCTAATGTCGTCATCCTTCAGTATTGATTGTGGATTTGATTGAGTTCAACTTGTTCTTCAGCGCGGCTGCTAGTTGTCCGTGTTTATTCTTGTGTCTGCTCCCTTTAGTTAGCTTCGCCAAGTTGATGTCACTTGATCTTCAGCGACATTAACCGATGATGTGACTCCTGGCAGCGTCTTCGTTTATGATCACCCAATGTGATCACGTCGGGGTCACCAGAAAATGTTGCGTGTCAACAGAAAGAGCCTAGGTAGCACTAGTTCTTACTGAGTATCAGAAAATGTTGAGTGTCAACAGAAAGATCCTAGGTAGCACTAGTTCTTACTGAGTATCAGAAAATGTCGAGTTAGGAAGAGAATTAGGTAACGCTAATTCTCTGTAAGGAAGGAATGAAAAATTAGGTTTGATGGTTAAACGATAACTGACTTTATTTGGCTAATTCCCTGTCTCTTTATACAATGTTAACGGTAGATTATTTCGTTGAGTACATTATCCTAAAATTGTGATTAAAGTAAATTATCCTAAAAAATACAAGGTTAAACTCGTGGATGAACTAATTGTTATTAATTTTGAAATTTATTAACGCGGTACCGTTCTCTGGTTTTTCATTTTTGGGTAAATCGTAGTTTCAGGGATTAAAATTGTTGCAGTTGATGGGATTCAGACCAGACCAGATGTTGATTTGCAGTTGATGTGAATTGTATTGTTGGCGACCAGACCAGACCAGATGTTGCATTTGGATTGTTCTGGTTACGCCGGAATTAGTTGCTGCCGCAACAGCGTCATATTTATCGCTTTTTAAGTCAATTGTACTCCAAGTTATCGTGCCTTGGAATTTGAATTCCTTGGGCATTGGTATAACTATCTTGTGAGTAATTTTATTTGAAGCATTAATCGTCGAATAGTAAACTGGTTTAGTTAATATTTCGGGGTGAAATTCGTTAAGGATATCGAATTTTATGATACTGGTGGCAGAAACAGTGTCAATAAGGCATCTTATATTTTGATTGCCTAAGGTGATAATTATTATTGGTATTCGGGGTTCCGAGGCTCGTTTTGAAAATTTACATCTGAGTCCTTGCTTAGGTTACCATTTTCCATTGGCTCTGGCATAGAGTTATTCTGGACTTGGTCCGAGTAATGCCTATGCGGATTACTTGGCCAATTGTGATTTTGGTTTCCATGACGGAATTGACCTGAATTATTGCTAAAATTATTTCTATTTTGCTGTTGGTGGTTATTTTTGAAATTGTTATTTCTATTAAAAGAATTGTTTTTGTTGTGATTGTTAAATGGATTTTTGTTAATCATGTTATTATTGTGACTATTGGTATTGTTATAGTTATGTGAATTTACAGGAATTTGTTTGGTTGGTTTGTTTGTTGTGGGATTTTCAAATTTAGATTTATTATAATTATTTTTGTTCCTTCGACTACGAAAATCTACCGCATGTTCATTGCCCAATAATTTTAATTTATCGAATTTATTGTAAATTTCAATAACTGTGGCATTTTCAGGTATAGTACCTCGCAAAAAGTCATGTATCCTACTACTAAGGATGTCTACAAGATGCCTATCGTTATTAGTGGGGTGGTATGTTACTGGTTTATCGTCATCAAATTCGTACAATTCATCAAGTTTATAATTTATGTCTCTTATACTATCAAATAATTCTCTTAAATTGCTTACTCTGAGTGATCTACATCTGTCGAGGAGGTCAGCATAGTCTTCTCTGGGCCGGAAATGTAGTTTAAGTTCATATATGACGTTGACCCATTGGTTGGCAAGATCCCGTCCGAGGCGTTGGATGCACCTTTTTGCTTCTCCTTGTATTTTGTCGTCGATGATGATTCCCATAGCGTAGCTTTGAAGTTCGGGGTTGTTTTGACCTAATTGAAGCGTCCTTTCTACAGAGCTGATTAACTCCTGCACAGTATATTCGTCCCGACCGTTGAACTTACGAAATTTATGTACATAATTCAAAAATTGCTCTGTAGACAGAGAAAAACTTCGTGGTTGTACAACTGGATGCTGCTGTTCTGCTTGTTGTTGCTGCTGTTGTTGTTGAGCCAATTGCATCTCTGCAATTCTTCCTTGAAGTGACACGATCTGAGCTTCCTGTTGCTCAATAACATTTCGTAAACGTTCTTCTTCCATCGCGAACCGATTATTATCAAAAACAATGTTTCTTTGATTTCTCATACTCTATAGACTTTCTTTCACTAATTGTCTTCTATCTCACAATTTTTTCATAAAAACGTCACTATTAAAATCAACGGTTTTACAGATTACAATTTATCAATCGTTTCACAGTTTCTCAAAGCTCGTTCAATAGTTATATATCTTATAAGTTTTTTTTTTCAAAAAAGGTCACTATTAAAATCAACGGTTTTTTATTTCATTTACAAATTACAATTTATCAATCTTTTCACAATTTCTCGAAACTCGTTCAATAGTTCTATATTTTATTTCTTACTTTCACCCTTCAAATAAAATAGTTTTATTCTTAATTACACAGTTTATTTTTCTTTCTCGAAAAAAATACACTTAAAATTCACAGTTTTATTCTTAATTGTTTTTTTTTCGAGTCTCAAAAAATTTTCCTTTTTTCGAAAAAAAATTTCATCAAAATTCAACCTTTTAAACTTCTTGTTCGAAAGAAATAAACAAAATTCACCATTTACTTTGAATAAAAAAAGAAGCCGGTTAAAATTCGTTTCTACGTACCAAAAATGTTTTATTTGGATACTTTGTGTCCTTTTATACCGAAAACTAGTATTCACTATCACTGGATTCCAATCTTCAGACAGGAATCCTACCGACTGCGCCACTTATGTTTTTATTAACTTAGGTTAATGAAAGATTTGTTTTAAGTTTTAAAAACTAAAACTTTATTCTTTAATTTTCTATAAAGTTATTACAAGATTTTATTACTGCTCTCTTCAGAGGGAATCTTAAGACTAAACTAAAACTAGAATTATTAACAATTATATTTTCCAAAATTGCTGAATTGGATTTGGCTGATTTGTGAGAAAGGTTTTGGTTTTTTTGAACAACAGGAAATGATGACAATAGCGATTGAAGGCATTCATGGGAAATGGCATGGTAGACAGGAATTGGCATGTGGATTGGTTCATTCAAGTTCAAGATCATTGAATTAAATGATATTCGTTTGACTTGGAAAGTATTCGAACTAGTTAATCTAGTTTGAACACTTTTCAATAATTCTATGAAAATTTTCGTTAGAGGAATATCTAACATGCGCGACCATAAACTGGAGTGATGACGCCACGCGGCAACTCATTCCAACGCGAGGAATGCCGCGTCAACAAAAGATAAACTGGCGAAAAACTACATCACGCCACACAGGAATGCGCCCAACTCCCGGAGAATGCTACGTCAGCTGCAACGGAAAATATTATTTTGTTTCTGAACAAAGCTTACCAATGGAAAGATGCCCGATCAGCGTGATGCGCTCGATTCTTTTCGTCGAATTTCTGGAACCAGGCAGCAAGAAAGATAAGCCAAAGTGGCGTCATGACAGCAAATTGCACATTCCCATGGGAACATGCCCGATCAGCGTTATGTGCTCGATTCTTTGACCTACTTACCCACTGATGGCCTTCAACGGATTGCTCCAATTACAGGGAAACTCAAAATACTCCAGAAATTCATAGGAAAATACTAAAAATCGGAATGCCGTTCCCATACCGACCCTCGCGCAAGGAAATTTGATGGCACGCCTGGCCTTGAATGAGCTGTTTCCCGTAATCCATTTCTCACACTAAAAATTGCTGGCATCAGCACTAAAAGGCCTATTATAAGGGAAAAACTGGCATATTTAGGCAGTTATTGATCAGTCACCGGGAAGACGACGACTCTTCGCGATCCAGAAGAGTTTTTGAAGGAAGACATCGCCTCTCCAGCCCTAACTTGAAGGAAGACATCTCCTCTTTCTTGCCAGAAGAGCTGTTAGAAGGAAGACATCTCCTCTTCGCTTGTCAGAAGAGCTGTTAGAAGGAAGACCTCGTCCTCCAGCCGAAATCGACAAAGAGAAATCCATTTTCTTTGAGTGAATTGACCTATTAGTCAACACCAAAATACTGAAGGGTCCTAGCAGACCTCAGTTCTCTCTTAGTAAGGGAGTTATGTCAAAGCGCAAAACCCCAGATATCAAGGAAGCATTGAAGAATCCGGCAGCTGGCTCCAGACCGGTTACCATTGAGGAGTATTGTCGACGTCAAGCAGAAAGACGACCTGAGAAAGCAATACTACCACCAGCAAAGAAGCAGAAGTCCGGCAAAGACTCCAGGAAGCACAGAAAGAGCTCATCCTAGCGGGTACTAAGGAGGCAAAAAGGGTAGCCAGCCAAAAGATCAACGAGCTGAAGATGGAATGCAGGAGTTACCGACAATTGAAGAAGACCCTCAAGCAGACAAAGAAGTAAGGGAGAGCTCGATAACACACTAAATTAGAGGAAGTCTTTCCGCCGTTGTAGTTTGAGTATCACTTTGGACGTTCCAACCAATCCTGATTTTGTGAATGATTTTATGAATGTTGTTAAGAAACCCCAGAAAACCCCAACAAGCAGGTTAATTTTTCGTGCATATCGTCGAACATTTTTTCAACGTTTTCCTCAAGTCGCATGGTGTTTGCCCCTGTTTGATACGAACGTAAACAGTAACATTAATTGTTAAAATCAGTTTTACTTTCGCCTTTAAATCATCTGCAATCTGAGCCAGTGTAGCTGACGAAACTAAAGGTGCCTTGATTGCGTCCGCCATTTCCTCCAGAACGAGCACGTTTTCTACCGCGAAACACCAATCGTTGTAATTCGCACGACCTTTTAACTTGGGGACATTCGCCAAGTAATTAGTAAACATAATTTTGTCTCAAACTCACTAATCTTTTCAAAAATTTCCTTAAAATAATACCTATTAAATTCTTAAACACGCTAATGGTTTTTGATCAATCAACACTTTATTATGACATAGATTAGAAGTTTACATGGATTGAAGTTAAGAGGCATCGGATATAACCATTAAGGGTAGATGGCTCTACTTATTACATAACATTATCTTGTTATATATATAGTTATGTAAATTATGAAAAACACTTTGAAATGAATTAAAACAAACTTTATTAGAAACAAAAGACTTTTACAATCCGAATGAGCTTCAAACTATGTACAGCGTCTCCGGCCGACTAAAACTAACTTACTTAAAATCTATTAGTATATATTTAAAATATATTGCTGGTCTTAGCTTTTCCAAGCTTAGGAAAAAAAGTTTCCCAAGAATGTTCCCGGAATCGATCACCGAATAGTCACACTGTGTGAATTATTTGAAACTAGAGAAAAAAGCCTAACTAGGGCAAAAAAAAGATGGATATTTATCATAAAAACGTGTTAAATATGATGTTAAATATCAGGTTGGAACTTCGATGCACTGGGCTTTTCAGATTTATTATGCGTCCCGTGTATTCATAATTATTATATGTAACTTAAATGTATAAGAAGTTTTCGCGAAAACGTTGACAGAAAGCGTAGCTATCTCCCACGGCAAGGGACGGTGACATCTTTTCGTATGTTGCCACATAATTCTCTTTATATATTTTCTTGGAATTAAACTAAGTTATATTAATTTAACTTTAATTTTTATAAGTTTTGTAAATCCGTCCTTATTTGGAAAATATTTCCTTGTACACAATGTTTCGTGTGAAGAGTGCTTCAGATCCAGGTATAAGGTTGCCTTGATCTGGTCCATTTAATATTTTGATTTTAACACACGAAGATTTTCGTACTCTTGACAGTGCTACAAATAATTGGCCATAAGCAAATACAGGCTCTGGTAAGAACAATCCAACTTTTTCAAGGGTTTGCCTGTGTGCCTTATTGATGGTCATGGCAAAAGCCAATTGAATTGGGAATTGTCTTCTTCGCAAAACGAAAGGCGAATTTGGATTTACCGGTGCCAAGTCTATCCTTAGAATAAATACTATATCCTTATATGGGCTTACCTCCAAAGGGGCGATCATTCCTCATTATTTCATTTAATGATTTGTCAACAGCCTTCGGGGCAACCCCTGAGGCCATAGTTGATTCATCCCATATCATATGTTTGCATTTTCGTATTAACTCAGCGTCCTTGGATGTCACAAAGTAAGTACTGATTTTTACTGAGCTTGAGTGTTTTGCGTTCCCGCGGGGAACGGAAAATAGGGAAAATTGTGAGAAAACTACTCGTACGATGCACAGGCACTTCCCCTCTTTTCCGTTCCATGCAAGAAGGCAAAACTCTCAAGTTCTGTAAATATCAGTATGATTTTCTAGTACGGGAACAGACCAAACATAAAAAATTTAAAAAATTTACCCAGTAAATATCAGATACGGAGGCGAAGTTCCTATGCGAGTAAAGGTGCCTAAAGACGTTCATATTTCTATGACGTTTCATCATATATGGGACATAGAAATATATCATATTATATGATCGTGTGAACAGTTCATCATATATATGATATATAAATATGTCATATTTTTCTTTTCCATTTTCGTTTCAAATTTTAACTGTTTGTTTTGGAAATAGTTTTGAGGTTCAATTTTTCTGTCTGTCAAGAAACTAAATAATATTTAGGCAGCAGGTAATTTCCTTGTAAGAAAAGGAGTGTGGTACAAATACAATCTGTGTTTGACAACTTCGAATAATACACAACATTAGAAGTATATGTCATATTAAATTCTTTCGTGTGTACAGCAAAAATAGCTTTGCCATATATTTTCATCATAGAAAATGTACATGACATTTTTCGTCTTATTTTCAAAAACGTGTGTGTACAGTTCATCATATAATATGTCATAGATATGATATGATACAAATATGTCATATAATATGATGTATTTTTCTATGATCGTCTGTAGGCACTTTGTATTTCATGAATAATAGAAGTGAGGAAATTGCAGGTAAAATGAGTGATGAATATAAAATTGCGTTTGAAAATTATAAATACAATATAAAAATTATAGTTTATTTTCCTAATTACCGCACTCCTTTTTATTTACAAAGAAATTACCTACTGCATAAATATTATTAAGTTTCGTCACAAAAAGAAATAATGAAGTCCAATACTGTTTCGAAAAGAAACAGTTAAAATTTAAAACTGGCGCTACTCTTCATCATATATTTTCATCATATTTATATGTCATATATATGATGAAATGTCCACACGATCATATAATATGACATATTTCTATGTCATATATATGATGAAACAGTATAGAAATATGTTATATTCCGAGTGAACAGGGTCATCCTATTTTTTCGTCATATACATATATGATGAAATATCATAGAAATATGATCGTCTGTAGGCACCTTAAGTACTGATTTTTACTGAACTTGAGAGTTTAGCGTTCCCACGCGGAACGGGGAATTGTGAGAAAATTACTCGCATAGATACTTCTCCTTTTTTCCACTCCGCGCGGGAACGCAAAACTCTGAAGTTCAGTAAAAATCAGTAAGTACTGGAGCAGAAAAAGGAGAATGGGATTCACGCTCTGAAAGCAGAGAAAACTCATTTTCAAAGAATGAATTTCTCTCTGCTTTCTGGAAGTAAGTCTCATTCACCAGAGAATGGGATCATACTCATTTTTACTGAACTTGAACTAATTTTAATGTCCTCCTCTCGTCTCCTAGATATAAGTACAGTTCGGCATAAGTTCGGGTCTATCCTATCGGACTCGGCGGGCTTCCATGCTGAGCTTCTAAGCTCCTTAGATTCCCTGAAGAATTTTAGTCCCCTAGAGGCTGCTTCCGCTTTTCCAGACCACCTAAGGGTCTTCATGCATCCTCAACACGGTATTAATCCACAACAAACTTCTACCAGGCTAACAACATTCAATAATTCCAGCTCCGACTCTTCCCTATCCTCTCCTTCCAACCCTCCACCGCAATCAACCCCCCCCCGTTCCTCCTATGAACCTGCCAGTTGTCCGACTCGACGTGCCCTCAATTACCGACCCCACTCCCAACACAATCCCTCAAGAGTCCTCCGGCTTGTCAGACACACAACTAATCAAGGCTGCAGCTTCCCCTCTCATCAGCTCCCACTCCTCTCCTCATACTCCAGCCTCTGTTCTGCAGAGTGTTCCTAAAGTCAGGTCCATTTTTGTGACTGAGCTTGTCCCATCTACATCAGTGGTTCATATCACTCAGCTCATTGAAAACGTCATTGGGGTAGATGTTATTGCTAACAACATAAAAGTTATTAAGCTCTCGGAGGGTAGATGTTCTTCATTCAGGATCATCGTCCCCTCCACCCTGTTTGACCTCGCCTTATGCAAGGTCAATTGGCCCAAAGACGTCTTTATAAAAGAGTTCCTCCCTCGGAGACGCAGACCAGGTAGCATCGGTACAACCATGGTTACCCCCCGACTACCACCACTGCCTCTTCCTCGTCGCTAGGAAAAAACTTTCTGCTCCCTCCATCTATTACCAAAACGTGAGGGGGCTTAGGACGAAGACGCACGCTACCTTCCTCTCGTCTCTTACCTTACCCCACGACGTTATCTGCCTGACGATAACGTTGCTCTGCACCAATATCAGTGACCTTGAGATCTTTAACCACGATCAAAATCTTTTTCGTAAAGACCGGTGCCTCGGCGTTCTTAATCGACGTGGTGGCGGTGTACTGATCGCTGTCATTGAGATCCCCTCCATTGAACCTCTCGAACTCGTTTCCATCAGGATACACTACCCCTCCTAACCACCTTATCCTTTCGACGTGCTACATACCCCCCCCCCGTTCTGATGTCAATGTGTTCACTTTAACCTACCCCAGATTACTTGGTCACCTGACTCGGACTCCAACTGTCTTACTTCTTAAATCCTACCTCTTTCCCTGATACCACATTTATTGACTCCATTAGTTGTCACTCCATGTTCCAACTCAACTCTGTCCTAAACCTGAACCAACGTTTGCTCCACCTGGTCCTATCGAATGACCCAGCTATCGCGCTGGTTTCTCGCAGTTCTGCCTGCCACTGTTCTATCGATCCTCATCATCCTCATGTTTCAATTTCTATCATGCACTTAAATAACACCTGTTGGGTCTTATTCCCAAACATATTGTTAAACTACAAGAACACAAATTTAAATTTAAATAATTATTTTATTATTATTATAATAATTTTAAAACACTACTATTTACGTTCATAACAAGCTTCAACTGATTTACAATTAATTGATTTCCTTAACATTAACATAAATATTTGGCATACTGAGCCCTGACACAAGTTTTTATACAGTGTTTACCTATGTATATAGTGTATAGTCTATAGTATCCCATTGTGTATTTATTAATAGGGGAGGATTCCCTACAACACCCACCATCAATCCCCCTCCCCCTCTCTTGCCAGCTTGTTCCAATTTTCCCAAAACCAATTTTGTTCTTCTTCTGGCTAACCTTAGTGGATTTTGCCTTGATATGCCTACCATGGATCTCTCTCCGCCAGTTGATACCTCCAAACTCTATGACAGCCTGCGTTCTTCTATCTTTTCTTCTACTCCGTTCACTTCTCCTCTTCCTCCTGACTGATCCCCTAAATGCTACACTCGAGATGTTAAGTCTCCGAGGATCCGACACAACTCCCTTTGACAGAAATATCTTCACTCTGGATCCCTTGTAGATCATGAAAGTTTCTGCACTGCCCACACTGAATTTGCTTCTCTCGTTAACTCCCGTTATAAGGCCTTTTTATCAACTGTTAAAGGCAACACCTCCTCGAATCCACGCCTTTACTTATCCTTTTTGAACTTCAAACGGTATCGCAAAGGGGATATTTACACCCAGGCCATCTCATATCTCGGTTCGAATAGTGACAACGATACCCTAATCAAGATCCTAGCGTAACGTGTTCCCACGCTACCCTCGTAAATATCCTCATCCAACGCTAAGAAACAACAATCACGCGTAAGCGCTTGCACAAGCCCGATGACGACACGGGAAAATCAAGTGCCACAAAATAAATACGTAAAAATATGTTCTATCCACTGTGACCTCAGCCATTGTTATCACGTTTTTTCTTTTTGTCACCGTCACTCGTCTTCGGTACTATTAAGAGTGGGAGATTATTAGGTCTGCATTATGGTTCTATGATGTAATCTTTTAACAGTTTTTGTACTTGATTTTATATTTCTTCATTTTGAGGATTAGGTAACCTGTAGTTCTTTATGTATACTGGAGTGCTGTCGATTATTTTCAAATTCTGGCGGTAAAAATTGTTGACTTTATGCTGTTCATGTTCTAGATGGAAAATTTCTTGAAATTCTACTATGATGTCTAATATACTATTATGAAATATTGGATCCAAAGCCAAAACATTGGTGGGGTTTATGAGCTGTTTGAAGCGTTCATGATTAATCTTTGATCCTTTCTCTAAATGTTTGACTGTGTAATCTTCCAAAGGATGGATCTCCAATGAATTTTCTTTGTTTGTTATTTTATTGCGGAATTCGTTGAGCTAAAGATTTTAACGTGCTTTACTCCATGGTGTGGTATGATGGTATTACTTATGAACATTCCTTCCTGAATTTTTTTGTTTGATATGACATGGTCACGGTTAATTTTGATGTTGATCGGTACTACCATTTCAGCTCGTGATGGTATTTTTATGTGTTGACATTCCACGTTGTATTTGGTGGATGCTATGTCTGTTGTCGATATTCTAATATAATTGGTTCTTATATCTGTAGTTTCTATTAGTGTTATTTGTTTGATAGAAATTATTTTTTGGTTTATGGTTGTTTATGTTATTTCTTCTGTAATACTGGCGGTTGTTATTTGCATTGCTTTACCCAGTATTTCTAGGCTTGTCACTCGTTTCATATTGTGTCGTTGATATGGAAACATAATATTTGGGTTTTCTGTATGACTTCTTTCTAGCTCAAGGCTAAATTCGATTTCTTCAGCAAGAGTGTTTGGTCTGGCTGCGAAAATTGTGCTCTTTAAATTATTGTTGAATCCATTTTTGAATACAACTAATGCATACGCATTATTCATCTTTGTTATTGTTTGTATATGTTCGGGTGTAGCTTGTTGTCCAAAATGAGCTATTTCCATTGTGCTCAGTTCACTTATTAGTTGCAGAATTTTGTCCTTAAAAGTGAATATATCTTGATGATTCTAGAACGTATAGTATGAATTTGTGGTGCAGTATGTGGACTTTTTAATCTCTGTCTCAGTTTTGTTTCCAAATCCGTACGTCTATCCTCGAATCCAACTTTGATTTGCACATTAGAAGTGAGTTTTACATTATATACGAGGTCTACAAAAGCTAATTTTCCATTTATGTTTAGACTATCGTGTAGACAAAATTATAATTTTAAGAAATCCATTTAGCGTTTTATAGCTTGCTTCAAAAACGGGAATCATCTTCATACTTGTTTCTAAATTGAATTCCTCCATTTCTGATTTTTTGGTAACTAATGCCTGTTGAATGTCTAATAAATTTTTTGTGTCACTAAATTGTACAAATTTAGTAAAATTATTTTTTATATATTAGAATCATGTCTCCATTTGACAAATTACTCAATATGAGCAAATTCTTACATATTGAATCTAACTGGTTTTGTCTGGTTGTCAAGGTATCAGAAGAATATAATTTTTTGCCTTTTTTTTAAATTCACCAATATTTTTTCTACTTCATCTAAAAGCTCTTGTAAACCACACATTACTATATAATTAAAAGTTCATTCATAATATAGTATTTATGCCCTATATCATTATTGTTGTATATTTATTGTCCTAACGATGTGTTTCTTAACATATTTCTCATTATTTTTCTTATACACATACAAAATAAAAACGGTCTTCTTTTGACGTATTATATACCAGGTGTGTAAGTATGAAACCGGAATTTCTGTTTAAGAAAAAGGCATTTGTTTTATAAACACAAGAACATATGTTTTACTCAAAATATTGCCCATGGCTACATATACATTTCCTCCATCTCTCTGTTAATTTATGAATGCCTTGCCAAAAAAACCGCTCTCCTTTTGAGGCAAACCATTCGTCCAGCCAATTTCTTACATTTTCGTACGATTGGAACTGCTGCTGTGCCACGGCGTGTCCCATTGACGCGAACAAGTGGTAATCTGAAAGAGCCAAGTCTGGGGAATAAGCCGCATGTGGAAGTGTCTCCCACTTAAGCCCTTCAATTGTGTCCTGGACCACTCTTGCTGTGTGCGATGGTGCATTGTCATGGAGTAAAATCACTTTATTGTGTCTGCTTGCATATTGTGGCCGCTTTTCCTGTAAAACTTTACTTAATTTGAGCAGCTGTTGTCGGTTACGTTCTGTGTTAACGCTCTCGCCGGGTTTAAGCAGCTCATAATATATTATACCCCTTTGATCCTACCAAAAACTTCATGTTAAAATCACCGTTTTTAAACTTTTTAAACCACTCAAAGCATTGTGATTTCCCTAGAGCATGGTCTCCGTAAGCCTCAACAAGCAAACGGTGAGATTCTGCAGCAGTCTTCTTTAGATGGTAACAGAAAATCAACGCTGCCCGCAATTCGTGACTTTCAGGCACAAAACTAGACATTTTAAAACCGATTCTCTATAAAACTCTTTCAATAAATTGGTACTCTTCTAAGCTGTATGACTTTGACAGATACCAATAACATTAGAAGTGAACATAGGCACGCTTAGACGATAGTAAATTCGCGTCCAGGGCCATCTGTAGGCAAATTCCGGTTTCATACTTACACACCTGGTATTCCTCGATGGTGAACCTTTCAGGGCCAATGTTCTTCAGTTCACTAATCGGTGTCGCCATGTAGTTTGGTGGAGTCCGTGAGCTACCTTCGGACGTAGGGGCCTTTGGATGTAGGACATATTCCTGTTCTTTCCTTGCAATCTCCTTATCGAGGGCCTTAAATAACGTTCCAAAAATCTGATATATATCAAAGAGTCCATGATGGAGTCCATGATGTTATGAACACCATTTATGATGCTTTGAAATGTTACTTTATACTGGATCGCGAGTCGCAATTTCTTAGTGAAAGAAAGTAATAAGTTTCACCCAAGACCCAAGACGGCTATATATTTTTGACTTGAAAACGTCCTTTTAACTAGTTAACTAGCTTTAACTTAGTTTGAACTGTATCTATGTAGCGGAAGTTTTGAACATGATTTTAACCAACTTTAAAATATCGGATTCATTTGAAACTTTGTGTTATTATCAAGAACCGGTGACTATACAATAATTTGATAAGTTTTTCCAAGTATCCAAGCCAGGATCACCAGGATATCAAAAAATAATGAATCGGTGAAAATGATTTTCAACCAATGAAAAACATCGGATACACTTTAAAATTTGCATACTTATCAAGGACTTGTAGCAATAAAATAATTTCATGAGTTTGTCCTAGCATCCTTGCCAGGATCACTAAGATATCAAAAAAGCTGGGGTGTGGCTGTGTCATGGACACGGCCGTGTGTTGTACGTGAATACGTTTATGTAACGGGTTATATTTCTTGAATAAAAAATTTTTATTTATGTATTTAGGACAAAAGCAAGGAAACAAATAATTATTTTGTTACAACATAACTTAATTAATCATACATCTGTGATACGAAAAATAAGATACAAACGGCATACGAGATACATCCAGATTTCTGGTAAACGTTAAACCAAAACAGGTATTACCTAACGTTGTTGGAGAAGTTTACATATAAGGCAAATTGAATTCGCTGAGCATGAAGTCAGGCAATGAACGGTTTTGTGAGACGTCAACATTAAAGTCTCCAACTATCATAACTCGTGTAGTAAGATCAGGCTCGTAATCGGGTAGAATTGTAGGAATGTTTTTGGAATATTTTAACAACGATCGTATCATTAAGAGTTCAATTTCTGCTAACGCTGTGCCCGGGTGAATATACACACTCGAGTACGAATTTGAAGATGCCATTGGCCCTTACGCTTACCAGACAGATTACCCCTGCTTTTGGGTTGTTCATTTCCAAATAAATTTCCGAAATGACAATGTCAACTCTATTACAATCAGTGAAGCTATTGATGTTGCGATATATGGCGACTCCACCGGCTTTGCGACTTGATGATGATGATACCGCTACCGATGATGTAGTTGCAATTTGTCTGTTCTTAGCGGTATTACAATATGGACTCAGATCAAAGCCAGGTATCGAAAAATGGGGTTATTTTGCACCAAATTTTGCCGATTCTGCCAGCCTGGTTGTTTGAATTCGATTTTAAAATTCAAAATCGGCAAAATTTGGTACATTTTAACCCCATCTTTCGGCGCTTCCTCCTCCACCGCGCGCGATGCATCACTGTTCAAGCTTATCCTAGTGCTTTCTTTGGTACTTTAGCTATCCAGTGTTATAATTAAATTTTGGATGTAGTGGACAGATTCGAAGCTACAACACCAAACTCTATCCCCCAATTTTATCATTAGGGTTTTTGGATTGCACCCGTATTGTAGCAAATTTAAAGACATATTCACGTCAAAAAAAGCAAATTTTTGAAGATGATTTCGACAAACTTAAAAACATCAGAATAACTTGAAACTTTGCATTCTTATCAGGGATTGGTAACAATGCAATATTATCATAAGTTTGTTTTGGTATCCTGACCAGCATCACCAGGATATCTAAAAAATTCTAAATATTTGAAAATGTTTTTTGACGATAAATGACATAAAGCATACAAAGCTTTTTTATGTTAAAAAATCAAAAATTAAATTTAATGTACCAACTGTTAGAAAGCGTTTCATTGTTTATGACTCGTCGAAACACCAATGGAGAGGACAAAAAGAGGAGATTGGAGATGAAAAGACCAAAGTTAATAGCAAAAACATCGAAACTCTTGAGCGAAGTATTATAAGAGAAAAAGAACAAAAGGCGGCTCTGAATGAAAAATTATAGAGCCATGCAGCCAAAGGAAGAAAGAACAGCTCGGTTGCAGAAAATGCGTGAACGTAGTGCCAAATACGAAACCTTACGGTCAGAAGCAGATCGAGTAATTCGTTTGCAGAATATACGGCAGCATAACGCAGAATCCAGAAAATCATGTAGAGTGAGTATGTCAGCATTTTTGCAGGCGATTAACACGTTTTAGGATAAGATTTGCGAAATTTGTGATAAAAGATGTTCCCGTATCAGATTTCAAAATGGACAATAAACACTAACAGAACACCTTATTTGCCTAATGAACTTAAGCAAAAATATTCGTTGGTCGTTTGTAATCGTAATAATACACCATCCAAAGCATATTGGAATAATCTAGATCCTGGCCCGATTCCAGAAGTGATAGCGAATTTAAGACAAGTTGAACAAAGGTTGATTTCGCGCATCATTCCATTTGTTAAAGTTAACAAATTAAGTGCCATATTTGGGCAATACAGTTTCCGCGGTCAGGCAGTATTGTTCGCTCAATATTTTCGAGGTTACTGAAAACCTACCGAATATGCTACCAGGAAACTCAAATAATGCCGGAATCGTTGTCATTACTGAGCTTCCGGAAACTATTAATGTAACATGACAGTTTTCAATAAGTAGACAAGAAGTATATGATGCACTGCATTGGTTAATTGCAAACAACCCTCTCTACGAAGACGTAACCATCAATAACAACGTCGTTAACGATGAACAAAATATAATAAGAGTAGAAAAAGTACCAATAGAGATAGGTGATGAACTTATAGGGTACACCGGTGCTTACATAGGACTTAACGATTTTTCGAGAATATTACGTGCATCATGGCGTCAAGCTCATTAGCATTTATGAGAAATTAAATAAATTAATTAATTCATTACCCTCTTTTCATCATTATGACATGTGTACATCAGGGTTTGCTGGTGTTCAGTGCTGTGCGATGGTATTGGCGAACATTCTAAGGGCTAGTATTATTACACCTCAACATTGGTCAACAAACGTCCTCAATTTAAACATGATAACAGGCGATCAAATCTACAGTAACTTAAGATTCCAAACAGACAGAAATTTTTCGGCTAATCCTATTCAAGACGATGGTTTCTTGCTCGTACAAAATTTTAATGTGATAAAAGGTGACTTGCATAAATTCAACCAAATGTTTCAGATTACCTTTGACGAAGAACCAAGAATATATGGAAGCTTAAATGATCAAGTGAACCATGTAAACTTTGGGTATTCACTTCGGGAAGGTTTTGAAGAACTTTTTAGAGATCGTATTGGAGGTATACTAATATTAGAAGGACGATCATTTGGAATAATGCAATACGATAATAAATATTACTTCAGTGACTCTCATTCGTTTCGCCCAGAGGATGCCAAAGCAAAGGGCAATGGAAAAGCTTGTATTATTGAATGTGATTATTTGAACGAGTTTGTAAGAATTTGTAAACGTAAAACAGGTAGCAAAAATGTTCAGTACACAATTGATTATGTTGATGTTGAAGTCTGTAACAGATCTGACGGTGTGGAGCCAGAAACCCAAACATGGCAGAATACTCGGAAAGTAACCATCCAAACAAGTACTACATTACAGGAACTAGCAAATCAAGTAATTCCACTGCAAACATCAGTGATGGCACCAATTGATGTTGTGCAACCTAATCTGGAAGACGAACTATAGGTCTCAAAGAGCCTCAATGAAATTACCCGCAAAACGACCAATAATATCGTGAATGAAGGTCATGAATTGAAAGCACAAGAATTCGCCTGTTACTTTTAGTTTCCATATGGAAAAAACAGGCTTAAAGAGTTAAGATCCGTAAAGATAACACCATTAGATTACTTTCAGTATAGAATTTGGGAAATGACACACGATTTCAACGTAATGATTATCTCTTTTATGTCTTATCGCTCTTAGAATATTATCGTATTAAAAGTACTATAGCAGCGTGTGGAAAAAAAAATTATTTGTAATCAAGATGGGGCAATCGAAGACGTCCACCTTTAAGTAAAAGATTTGAGAGGCTCTGTAGAATACTGGAGATTAGCCTTATATGAGTTTCTAGCCCAAATCAGGTGTTTAGGACCTCCAACATATTTTGTAACTTTTAATTCAAATGATCCTAACTAGATAGATCAACGAAAGCCGTTACTACTAGCTGATTGTAGACCAGATCTGGATCTAAAACAAAATAAAGGCTCAACAGCACTTAAAAAATATCCAGCTATGAGTCGACACTTATGAGAAGAGTTAACGCTCGAATGAGATATATTAAAAATAATGATGAAGTATTTAATGGAAAAGTGAAAAACCGCTGGTGGCCTTTAGAATTTCAGAATCGTGGTAGCTCTCAACTACATATGTTAGTTTGAATCGAAGATCATCCAAAGTTTGACACAGAAGATGGAAATCTTTTCCTTGATTGTAACTGTTGTTGTAGAATTTGTTTACTCAAGCGTCGAAAGGAAGATGCTTGGGTTAATAATTACCATCCAGAGTTATTGAGAATATGGACAGGTAATATGGATATTCAACCATGCGGGTCAAACAAAGCTATAGCATACTACATTACTGAGTACCTATCAAAAGGAGAACCTGAAGGAGTGGATTCTGGAATAGCGCAGGCAATAAAACAAATGCGACGCGAAGGGTCTGATATCTAACGTAAGCTGTTCAGAATTTGCATGAAAATTATTCGTGAACGACAAGTATCAGCTGCCGAGTGTGCGTATCGACTATGTCCTATTCCTTTACGGAATAGTTCACGAAGTTGTGATGAACCTCCTTGCATAGTAAAAGTCCTAAAAGAAAACGAAATAGTGTTAATAACAATAATACAAAAACACTCACCCATCATCCATCATGCGCACAGCAGCCACATGGCACTCAAACGTCAAAAACTTTTCACGATCAAACGATCAAACTACGATAAACTAGTACTAAAAAGTACTAAAAGTACCAGAAGCTAGTCCAGCAAGAAGTCAAACCAGTCACCGCCAGATGTCGACAGAGTGTCCAACGTGACTGATCCAACGTGACCGCGAATTGCGAAATTGCGAAATGCACTGGAATGTGCGCGAAGTACAAAATGATGGGGAAACTGGGACAGAAAATAATTGGGACATTAGAACTATGCAAATTACGCTAAAATTATGCGAATTATGAATTGCGCGAACTGCGGAATTGGGAAATGCATAAAAATGTGCGGGAAAGGCATTTTCGGGAATTGGGACAGAAGTTATGGCCCGGAGTGGGAATCTGCTGTGACAGAAGAAATGCCCGATTAGAAGAGGCCACAAAACAGCCCAGAAAGTAATCTGACAGAAGCAGTCACTAGGAGGACGCTATAGAAGACGACACGTTCCAGTACACCGTTGAACGATAGCCACAAGAAGCCGTTGGACTTGACGTTTCCCACAGAAATCAGAGATATAAACAAGTGAGTATGTCTAAACATAACAAAAAGTGATTGGATGAGGACTTCCGCCAATGCTCCGAACACGGTTCTCACGAGCCTTTTCGAGCATAAACCCAAACCCGGTAAGCCTGCAGGAGGCATTAAAGAGACCGCACGTCGGACCCCGGCCAATTACCATAGAAACATACAGGGCGGGGCAACAGATATCTTCACCACCACAACCGGACGTACCAGCAAAGGTTGGCCCGAGGAAGAGAACTGGAAAAGAGGCGCAGTTCAGGTCGGCGCTAAGGGAAACGAAGCGGAGGCTGTGGCTGGCCGTGGGGCGCCCAGAGCGCGCAGTAATTTACCAAGAGCTTCAGCGGATTTACAATGAGAGGAAGAAGTACCGCCGTGAGAAGAAGTTGAATCACCGTAACACCGATAGGAAACTAGTTAGTGGAGGGCATAGCAGCAAGTAAGTATAAGAGCCTCATAGTTGCAAAAAATTGTAAAAAGAGTTGTAACTAGTACAAGTAGAAAGAGAAGTAATAAAGATATTGTATGCAATTCCGTCTGATCTATGCTTATCCGTTTGGGAAATTGTGTTCAGAAGTGGAGCTCCAGTTGATCAAAGATCCTCTTTGTGAGGTTTTCCCCTGAATGTGTTTGGGAGCAGCATGTGTTTGCAGTTGTATTTTCCTTAATACCAGAATGCCAAAACAGCGTCACAGAGTTTCACAATTCGATAAATGTGGGTATGCTACTGGATTTTGCAGGAATATCTTTGAAAGGAACGAAAAACGTCCATTGCATCATCCTGACTTTGATTTTTCGAATATGAGTCTGACAGAGTTTGCAATGTCGTTTGAACCTTTCTATGCTAAAAGGAAAAGCGAAACCGAAGAAAGCTTAGATCCTGATGCTTACGAAGAACAACGAAACATGCGCCGTCCTCTCATTACGCTCTCAGATCTATATATGAATAGGCGACACGTTTTTTTGTTATCCCTTTTACAGGAAACCAGGTGGACTTACCAGCATAAAAATTATACCATTCGGAAGATAAGTTTTTCCTCTATGTGCATCACCTAATTGTTTTTCTTAAATTTAATTATAAATTAGTTTAATTTTAAATTGAAATTAAAAAATTCAATGGGATAGTATGTGTGAATTGAGCACATTTATAGCGTAGATGATGCTTTTGGGAAGAATGTGTGAGTGTGAATGTTTTACTTTTTGGCTGGAAATATGCAACCATATGTGAATTTTTGGTTTGTGTCCCCGATACATAACAAGTACTAAAATAGTCGAAAATCAAACCAAATGGATCATTCTTCTACTGGTGACACAAACCAAAAGAATTAACATATAATTGCATTCCTCTACGAAAAAATTAAAATATAGAACATACTTATTCAACATTATCATTTGCATAGATCATACGTTCGACTGAATAAACAACCATTTATGCCAAATACGTGCATTCTTTTCACTCAAACCTCATATCTATGCCAATGATAATGTGAGGGGCAAATGCAGCCATATCACAGACAATATTCACATGTTCATTCTTTTGTTTTTTGCCTGGAAGGAGGCAATCTTTGGCTAATAAAATTGCATTCTTCCAGACAAAAGCCAAAACAATGATCATATGGCCACAGCCAATAATATGGATGCATTACTACAGACAAATTTAAAGCCATCGTTTACTTATACCATTGTTTTTTGCTAATTTGATAAAAATATATGCAAATTTTATTTTAAAAAATATGGAAAATCACAATTTTACAGTTATTTCTAGAAAACGCGAGGTTAACTTTCACGAATATTTATGGAAAGCGAGCGAAAGTCTGAATTTTATCATGTTTCCCAACTTTTGTATGGACCCACATTTAAAACATAATTTCGAGAAATATGATATATGGCCAAAAGTTGGGAAATGTAAAAATAAAAGGGGTTGATCATACCCCCTATAATGCTTTATTTGGCCGCTACGAGAAAAAAACTGTTTCAATGTGAAAATCTTAAATTATATCATATTTCCAAACTATTGTCTGCTCACCTTTAAAACCTCAATTTAGAGAAAAAAGAAACGGTTGGAAATGAAAGTTGTTTCGTTTGTACGGAAATTCCAGATATATTTTATTTACAATATATATATGTATTTCCCACAACTTCATAATTTAGTTAAAAACCATATGATCCACGATCCATGTGGTTTGTTGAATCGTATCCCCGTCTGTATGAGAGATGGTAAATGCAGCAAAAGCTTTTCCAAGGACTTTTACAATACAACTCTAGCCAATGTTAGATGCGTCGTGTTAATGGTATAACAGTTGACTTTCGTGGCCACTCTGTTGACAACCGTTATGCTGTTCCTTAAAATCCATATCTTTTAGCGAAATTTGATTGCTACTTAAGTGTGGAAGTTCTTGGCACAGTTAAGAGCCTAAAATATGTGCACAAATATGTTAATAAGGGATACGACTGTGCCTCATTACAGTTTGTATGAGTTTGAGGTGGAGTTGAGGGCAAAGTTTATATAGATGAAATCAATAGCTTTTTGTCCGGTCACTATGTTGGATCTACGGAAGATAGTTGGCGCATAAATGAGTATCCAATGCATTACCAGTCACGTAATATATTATAGTTCGACTTGAATGTCACTTGCCTCATCGGCCAAATGCAGTCTTTAGGGAAGGAAATGTTCAGCAAGCTCTTAAAAATCACAGAAGAACAAAATTGACTGCATTCTATGAAATCAATCGAATTAGTTCGTCCGAGTTTCTATATACAGAGACGCCGATGCATTATATTTAGGTAGATAAAGAAAAGCAATCGAAAAACCTCGAAGAGGAAGTAGTAGAGATTTTGCTCGATTATTTTATGTTTTATGTTGAGTTGTTCAATTTGAGACTATTCTAGCTTCATCTTCGAGGTTCCATCAGGATTTGGGTACTGTTGGGAACATTATTTACTGCACATTTTCAGCACATGCACGAAGTATCGCATGAAATGATGGAGAGTGGCGTGAATATTTATTAGAAGTAAAAGAGTGTAAGTCCTCTCAGCAGTTAAGAGAGTTAGTTTCCATATCCTATTTGTGGTATGAACTTTCCTAAAAATGCTTCAGATTTCTGGAATGAATTCAAAATTTTCATGTGTGAAGAATTTTTAAGAAACTCTTCAGAAAATGATTCATAGAACCGTGCTTTATTAGCTATTGACGAAATTTTGTTCAGTAAACGATTCCTTCGGTACTTCAACTAAACTTTTCGGAGGTAAGACTTTTTTACTCTGTGGAGATTTTTGACGAATATTGCCAGCTATATCTCACGGTACATGTGTACCACTTATTGAGAATTGCCTTAGTTCATGGTCCGAATTTTCAAAATCCACAAAATAACTTTTACCCAAAATATGAGAGCTTCACCTCATGAGATTGAATTCGTTGAATTTCTTAAATCTCTTTGTAATGGAACTTTACCCACATTTCCAGATTACAGCCAAGATGTTATTGAAATTCCTTCCCATTTAGTTAGCTGCAACTTCGTGATTCCAGATACTTATGGCAATGTATCTGAAACCATAAAGTCTAACGATATTCTCAATTCGGTTATATTAGCACCCAAATATGAAGCCTGTACTTTCATTGATGCAGAAATCTTTAACAGCCTGGCCGGAGAGAAACGAATATATTTGAGTTCCGATAAAATCTTGAGTGATGATTATAGAGAGCAAAATAATTTTCCAGTAGAATTTTTAAACTCAGTTGATGTAAGTTGGCTCCCGATCCCACAAATTTATTTTAAAAACCAAATTGCATACTTTTACTTATTCGTAATTTGTGTACAGGACATGACTTGCTTGGTCAATGGTACACCTATTCGTTTAGTTCAAATGCAAAAGAACATTTTTTGGATTGTGAGATTTTAGCAGGAGTTTTCCGAAACACACGTATTTCGACACGTGTGACGTATTTTTGCCTTTTTCTTTTCAAGAAACTCAACTTCCCGTCATTCTGGCTTTTGCGATGACAATTAATAAATCCCAGGGGCAAACGTTTAAAAAATCAGGAATCTTACTCAAACAACCTATATTTTCTCACTGTTAATTGTATGTTGTAGCCAGTAGAGTTAGATCGTTTAGCCGATTGCGTGTTTATATGTATTTCTGAAACACAAAGCCAAGGTCATTTGGCAGAAGATGAAAGAATTTTTACAAAAAGTATTTTGTATGAGAAAATTTTAAGATCTTTTGACATCCGCAACCGCACCCGCAAGGTTTTCGATAATTATAGATAGGGCCTCATTCAATATAGATGTACTTTGACGTGCAAAATTAGCTGAAATGATTGCTACTACAGTCTGAACTAAATAGCCTTTTTACTTACAATGCTACTGTATATATAGCTCCATGCGCGAGCTATTAGAGTGGGCGGAGCGAACGGCGGGAGTTGGCGAGCGTAGCGAGCAGGGGGCGCCCCCTAGTAACAGTAAAATGGTTGTGCGGAATATACCTGTAGTTTTGAGAGTGCCTTACTTTATACTATAGCATCATCAGATCCAGAAAACTTTTTATACAACTTGCTTGTTAAATATATGCCTTACTTTTCGGAAACTGAATTACTCGACGATTTTGATAATGCAAAAGATGCTTTCTTAGCTCAAGAGAATTGACTGACGGAAGTAAGTAGACATATACTTCAACATCGGGAGCGGGACCGACAGCTAGAAAACGCATTCAACCATGTCCACGCCTTTGAAATTTTGGAACAACAAGAGATTATAAGCCCTGCAGCAGAAGAAGAAGTACCAGAAAAGGAAATGAGTAATGATCAATTTAAGAGGGCACAACAAGCAATGAACATTGACCAAAGACAGCCATTCATACTTAATTACAGAAAGTATTAGGAACCAACTTAAAGGAGACCAAAAACGTGAGAAAATTCTCGTAACTGTTGTAGCAGGCACCGGGAAAACTTTTCTATTCAATTCGTTGAAAAGTTGAGTTGCAGCACGGTTAGTCGACGAGTCCACCTTACTCAAATTACTAGTACAAAAAGATCGAGTCATTGTTAGTATGCCACTTCTAACTGGAAACTATCTAAGAGTAATGCGTCAATTATGGCATAATAATGAATTTCTTTTCAAAGACGAAATTTATGTGGTACCTTATGAGATGCTTTGCATGATCGAATCCCTTTTGCGTTAGCTAAAATGTTCCAACCCTTTCTTTGGAGGCATAAATGTTTTACTATTCGGTGATTTAATCCAGTTGCCACCTGTTCGAGAACACCAAGTTTTCCAACAACCAGAACATATGAAACCAGCAACACATTTGTGGCGGGAGTTCCCGCTGGTTATATATGCGCCAACAAGGAGAAACAACATTTCTAGACGTCTTTAATGCTCTAATAGTAGGAGAACTGACGTCTAAGCATCTTGAAATACTGATTGAAAAAGTTTCAACTGATACTATCAATGAACTCTCGATTGAGAGAGCGCTGAGAATCTATCCAACGAATGATCAAGTTACTAAACATAATGAAAAAGTTCTTCAGTACTTTGAAAATAATGGAACGATTATTCTTCGTTCATGCGCATCAGCGATAATGACTTTTGACAGGTGAGAAGTCCGAGGTAGGATCGCTGAATGTTTGGCCTCTTCCTTCAAGTTTGAGTTGGTTAATCTACCTCCTACACGAATAATGCCACGAGTGTCAATGAATGCAGTTAAACGTGAAAAAGGATGTGAAACGGGGAGTTGCCCTGAGATGATTAGTTTTACTTCTGGTGAGAAGTGTGATTCTTAAGTTGTCCGTATCCAAAATAACTTGGCCCTTTCTATTCCATGTGGCGCGAAAGCGTACTGAAGAGTTGACTGTGGCACTCGTCTGAGGAGTTGACTGACTCTGAAACATATTGCGGTCACTCTGAAGAGTTTGCTTAGACGAGAGTATCTGTAGATCACCTCCCAATGATATTGGGTGATCTTGATCCCGGGTGGCTCTTCCTGATGAGCGGTTGAATTATACATTGGTGATTGAGTTGGCCATTGAGAGTTGTCCATGGTGGGCCACTGTGGTCCTGTCCACCACAAGGCATGCTTCTGAAGCTGGTAGAGATTTATACCTCGAGAAGCACAATCCGCTGGGTTTTCTTTGTCATAAATGAATCTCCAAACGCTGATTGGAGTAAGATCTTGTATTGTAGACACTCTATTTCTGACGAATTCTTTCCAGCGAGATGAGTGAGACTGGATCCTTGTCAAAGTAACTGATGCGTCGGTCCAACAATGAATTTGAGTTGGCTGGACTTCTAGGTTGCGTTTTACATGAATAATCAAATTGACTAATAGAAGAGCAGCACTGAGCTCAAGTCGAGGAATTGACATTTTTTTGAGTGGAGCAACCTTAGTTTTTGAGCAGACTATTGTTGAATGACTTGACTTGCCTTGGTGAATTGACTTTGTATATACTACATACTACGTATATACTACAGCTGACATAGCTGTTTGTGAGGCGTCTGAAAATTTATGTAGCTCCACTGAGCAATCTTTAGTGATTCTTAACCACCGTGGAATTGAGATCTCTGATACATGGGGTAGTTCAGTTTTGATATTGATCCACTGGTTTCAATGTGAGTTGGTACTGGTTCATCTCAGGTGAGTTGGTCTAGCCAAATTTCTTGAAGTAAAACTTTAGCTCTTATGATGAATGGTGCAATAAATCCAAGGGGGCATAAAGTTGTGCTGTTTCTGATAACATTTGTCTTTTAGTAATCTTGGAATCTTGATACCCTTGAGTTGAACTTGAATGTGTCTGTGTATGGAATCCATGACAGACCTAGTAATTTAGCTGAACTGTCTTCAAATGAGTGAATTTGTTCTGCTGTTTTTGAGTTGGCTAATCTGGACGTCGAGTGATTTGCTGTGCCATTTTTCCAAAGGAAAACCACCTACCATACAGAGTTGACCGACTTGGTTTGACGTGTCAATGAGTTGGTCTATTGAGTCGGCTCCAAAGTTGTTGATTTGTCTGCCTTACTTTGAGTTGTCGTAGTTATTCTGAAACAATCTGGAGAGTTTTCAGATAAAATGTCTGGCTCCAATGATGCAGATGAGTTGCCTGATTGGTTTGAATTGTTGACCAAACTGGCACAGTTCAGCGTCATTACCTAGAAGGTGGTGGTTGAATTGGCTGGAATGAGTTGAGTGATTGATCTGCAGAGGGTTGAGATGTTGTACCTCTTCTCTGTTGATGAGTTGACCTTGGACCATGGATCATTGTATGGTGCCTTTGACCACACTTAGAGCAGGTTTTTCTTGTATTGCAGACTTTAATTGTGTGATGACCAAAACAGTTGAAACAGAGTCTTGCAGTTAATATGACTTTGTACCTATACACTTCTGTAAAGTCCTTGAATAATGGGCTGTCTACTAAATAGTGTGACCCTTTGCAATCATCACAAGGATAGTCTACCTTCCTTGGGGTGTGCTGAGATGTCTGGTGAGATGTCTGGTGAGTAGTCTGGTGAGTAGTCTGGTGAGATCGTTGGTGAGTGACTTTTCTGGTAGTCCAAGGTGGGTTTTTTTGAGTTGCTGACTGTGCAGCTTCCAGAGCTCGAGCTCGAAGTTAAGGAGAGACTTGACTGTCGTAGCTTGTTTGGAACTCCTTCTCTTGATCTCCCATGCCTCGCGTAGTGAGGAATCTTACTTTTCTAAAATCATGTAGCTCAGGATGTAGTTTGAGTCGTCTATACCCATCTTGAATGACTTCAATGCGTCTATGTTTTGTTTGACCGTTGCCACTAGGTTGTCGAGTTTGTCTGGAGATTTTGAGGAGGTTACACTGAGTTTCGCGATGTTGGAGATGTGAGAAAAGATCATTTCTATAACCATTGATGCGAAGAGATCCCGAAATGAAGGCCATAGTGATGAATCGCCCGAAAATGTGGGAAGTTTTACTTCTGGCAGCACTGCCTGCTGAACGTAGTGAGTGGTCTGTTGAGTTGTTTGGTGCTGATCCATGCTCTTTTGAAGTTCTTTAGCATTGAGGTGAGATTTGATCACGTATAGACTGGAGCTGATTTGATAATGGAGCCGAATTGCCTTGTCGTATACACGCTCACTTATATAGGGGTGCTTGAACAGAGTTGACCGGCAACCAATGCCAATGGCGTCATGATCCAAGAGAAACCTAGACCAAAGTTCTGATAAAAGAGTTAGATTACCCTCAAAGACGTCAAGTTGTGCGTTATTAATCTGGTCTACCTCTGTGTGCATCATCATAAGTTGCTCATATTGAGCCATTTGAGTTGTCAATTTGTAGGTTGTGGTGTTAGACAGTGACCCTGGTGAGGATTGCTTTGACTTGTTTGGTTGTGCGTCGTCTGGTTGCTGAAGGGGCACGTGTAGAGTCAGCAAGCCGGTATTACTGGCTGCGTCACCTTCTTGATCACTACCTGGATCCTGATATTCTGATTAGGCAGGTGGAACAGTTTTCTTGCCATCTGCCATGATGTTCACTTGAAATAATTATCGTGACAATGCGTCACTTGAATTTTACAAACTATGATTCGAGTTATATAAAATATGATCTCAATTCATTTATTGGTCATTGTTTCTATAACTATAAAACTGTATAGTCCGACATAACTGTCCTAGATATACTTTAAGTTCTGCGTAACTGTTTCTATAGAACCATCCAAACTATGAGTGTCTGTTATATGTCAACACGAGATCGAAAACTGATTTGTCTTGTTTTGTACAAAATTATTCACACTTCACTAAAGTTCTGTATCTTCGTGTATCTATATATAAATAGGCGACACGTTTTTTTGTTATCCCTTTTACAGGAAACCAGATGGACTTACCAGAATAAAAATTATACCATTCGAAAGATTAGTTTTTCCTCTATGTGCATCACTTAATTTTTTTTCTTAAATTTAATTATAAATTAGTTTAATTTTAAATTGAAATTCAAAAATTCAATGGGAAAGTATGTGTGAATTGAGCACACGCATAGCGTAGATGATGCTTTTGGGAAGAATGGATGCGTGTGATTGTTTTGCTTTTTGCCTGGAAGTATGCAACCATATGTGATTTTTTGGTTTTTGTCCCCAATAAATGGCAAGTACTAAATTAGTCGAAAATCAAACCAAATGGATCAATCCACAGACAAATCCAGATGTCTCGTTCCTATACAACGAGTCGGCACCAAAAATTCCAAACTAGCAGACACCAACTAGCAGACAAAGAGCTTTTGGTGAGTGCATATTTTATGCGCTCTGAGAGCGAAATTTGTCTGCTAGTTGATGTCAACTAGTTTGAATTTAATATGGGGAAGGGGTCGTAGAAATAAGGGGAAAGGGGGGGGGGGCAAACTAAAATTTCGGCGATGGGACACAATTTTCATTTTCTGAAATTTTCGTTTCCCTCACACACACAAAAATTGTTTGAGTGTGTATATTCGTGAGAACAATTTACTCACGTACACGTAAATACATTCAAAAATTTCCATTTTTTGTGTTGAAAATGAAAATTTTTGTATGTGTTGGTAAATTTGATTAATTGTGGGAATAAAATATGCAAATTAAATTACCAAAAAAAAAAAAACACTATTTTTCGAATATTTCCGGAAAACGGGAGATTTTTGAAATCTTTGAATTAACTTTTGATGGTTATTAATGGTATTTACTTTTTGCTTAATTATTTGAATTAACTTGCATTAATAATGCTTTCATATTGTTATTATTATTCATAATTTTATATTATTTTTCTGAAACTGGTTACAATGATTGAAGAAAATGGAAAATTGTTCACATTTTAAAATTTATTATTATTGAGATAAATAGCATTTAATGGGCATTAAAAATTGTCTGAATTTTAAATTTTTTTCGAAAATATTTATTCATTTATTTGTAATTTGTGATTGTTAGTTGAAATTTCATTTGATAAACTTTAAATATGTTTATCATGGTTGTAATTATGGATTTGATAGAATCATATGCAAATCTATCTAACTTAAGAAATAACTATTTTTGCATATTTTGCCCACTTTTCCGGAAATTGCCCGTTTTTCTTATACGCTAACAGATAGTATCTCTATTATTTATATTGATAATTAAAAATTCAAATAAAAACAAAGTAGAAAAATAGAAAATGGTGCATATTTTTAAATTCCTTATCAATAACATCTATTCAAATAAGCAGTTAATGAGCAAATGATAACTTTTCGCTGTTATTTATATATTTTACAAAAATATTTAGTTATTGAAGAATCTTGGGTACTACTGGAAATAATACATTATATATCATTGTTTATATACGAATATTATTACATTAATAATTACATTATTTTGTAGTGTTATTATTGTTCATTTTTCCTTAACACCTGATTAAAAATAATTAATTTGCAATATAAAAATTTAGGAAATTGTGCATATGGGAAACAAATCTGTTATTCATAGATTTTTATGGAAAAAGCTAAACATTGAAATGACTTGATCCCTATTTGTTTAATTAACATTTGCTAATTAATAATAACTTTTTGTTATCATGGGATTTTATGTTTTTTATACTATTTACAACTTTAAATTTTTATTTATGATGATAACGAGTATATATCTTGAAGTCATAAGACAATTTTGAATAACTCATTCAAATAATTCATCATTAGTACGAAATTTTATTATAAGAAAATTATCGAAAATCTGAGTTTTGTTATATTTCCTAACTTTTGCATAAATACTTTTCACAATTGAGAAAGGTGGTGTATGGAAAAATGTTAGGAAATAACTAAATAATAGGGGTTGGTCATATATGAGAACCCTCCGAGAGGCTTAGTTTATCCGCTAATAGCAAAAAACTGCAAAAAATTCAAAATTTGAATTTTATCATATATTCCAATTTTTGTCTGCACACCTTCAAAAACTCAATTAAGAGAAAATTTGCTTTTAAAGAAAAGATAGAAAAAAGAAATGTAATGGGAGTCGGCCATAGATATGAACCCTGTAGGACACTTAGTTTAGCCGCTAGGACCAAATAATCGTAAATCGTAAATCTGAAATTTGGCATATTTCCCAACATTTGTATGCACACCTTAAGAAAATCGACTTAGAGAAATGTGATAAAAAACAGGTAGAAAAAGTAGAAATAGTAGGGGTCGGTTATACATATGAACCCCCTAGGATCGTTAGTTTAGCCGCTACGAGCAAAATCTGAATTTTATTATATTTCCCAACTTTGGTCTCCACACCTTTAAATACTCAATTTACAGAAAAATTGTGTAAGAGGAAAACTTAGCAAATGGAAAAATAAAGGGGTCTGTCATACATATGAATCCTCTAGGAAGCTTGGTTTAGACGCTACGGGCAAAAAACCGCTGAAAATTAAATTTTTTTCGCAAAAAATTGATTAATTTATGGTTCCCGGAAATCATAATGTTCTCTAATCTGTAATTCGTAAATAAACTTAACATTTTCCATAATCCTTAAGAATTCACCTGCTACGGGTTGAATGAACAAAAGGTCATTCAACCCGACCAAAGGGATTGTTGTTGTTGTTGGGAAACAAAATTCAATTCGAATTTTTGAAAAATTCGCCACTGAATTTATGTACCAACACATTGCCAACAATCCCTTTGGTAGTGTGTGTAGCTACGTAAATATATAACCGGTTTTGAATTTATTTCATAGAACATTGCGATCTATGAAAGAAATTCAAAACCGGTTTTCACCCTAAGGAAAAATGAAACTTTGAAGAGAGCAAGCTCTTCAAAGTTTCACATTTCCAACAACGATTTGGCAAAAGCTCCTGAAAAGAGCTTTCAAAATCGGGTGCCAACTCGTTGTATGGGAATAAGACATCTGGATTGTCTGTGATCAATCTTCTACTGGGGACACAAACCAAAAGAATTCACATATAATTGCATTCCTTTACGAAAAAATCAAAATATAGAACATACTTATTGAACATTATCATTTTCATAGATGATACGTTCGACTGAATAACCGACCATTTATGCCAAATACATGCATTCTTTTCACTCAAACCTAATATTTATGTCAAGGATAATATGAGCGGCAAATGCAGCCATATCACAGACAATATTCATATGTTCATTCTTTTGCTTTTTGCCTGGAAGAAGGCAATCTTTGGCGATTAAAATTGCATTCTTCCAGACAAAAGCCGAAACAATGAACATATGGCCACAGCCAATACTATGGATGCATTACCACCGACAAATTTAAAGCCATCGTTTACTTATACCATTGTTTTTTGCTAATTTGATAAAAATGTATGCAAATTTAATTTTAAAAAATATGGAAAATCACAATTTTACAGTTATTTCCAGAAAACGCGAGGTTAATTTTCACGAATATTATGGAAAGCGAGCGAAAGTCTGAATTTTATCATTTTTCCTAACTTTTGTATGGACCCACATTTAAAAATATAATTTAGAAAAATATGATATATGGCCAAAAGTTTGGAAATGAAAAAATAATGGGGTTGGTCATGCCTCCTAGAACGCTTGATTTAGCCGCTATGGGCAAAAAACTGTTAAAAATTCAAAATCTGAAATTAAATCATATTTCCAAACTTTTGTCTGCACACCTTTAAAACCTCAATTTAGAGAAAAAAGAAAAGGTAGGATATGAAAGTTGGTACGTTTGTACGGAAATTCCAGATATATTTTATTTACAATATATATGTATTTCCCGCAACTTCACAATTTAATTAAAAACCATATGATCCACGGCCATGTGGTTTATTGAATTGTATCCCCGTCTGTATGAGAGATGGTAAATTTAGCAAAAGCTTTTCCAAGGACTTTAACAATATAACTCAAGCTAATGTTAGATGCGTCGTGCTAATGGTATAACAGTTGACTTTCGTGGCCACTCTGTTGAGTTGACGACCGTTATGCTGTTCCTTAAAATGCATATTTGTTAGCGAAATTTGATTGCTACTTAAATGTGGAAGTTCTTGGCACAGTTAAGAGCCTAAAATATATGTACAAATATGTTTATAAGGAATACGACTGTGCCTCATTACAGTTTGGAAGAGTTTGAGGTGGAGTTGAGGGCAAAGTTTATATAGATGAAATCGATAGTTTTTTGTCCGGTCACTATGTTGGATCTACGGAAGATAGTTGGCGCATAAATGAGTATCCAATGCATTACCAGTCACGTAATATATTATAGTTCGACTTGAATGTCACTTGCCTCACCGGCAAAATGTAGTCTTTAGGGAAGAAAATGTTCAGCAAGCTCTCAAAAGCCACAGAAGAACGAAATTGACTGCATTCTATGAAATCAATCGAATTAGTTCGTCCGTGTCTTTATTTACAGAGACGTTGATGCACTATATTTAGGTAGATAATAGATAGTAGATAGTAGAGCTATTGCTAGATTATTTTATATTTTATGTTCAGTTGTTCCATTTGAGCCTATTTTGCTTCATGTTCGAGGGCCCATCAGGATTTGGGTACTGTTGGGAACATTATTTACTGCACATTTACAGCACATGCACGACGTATCGCATGAACTGATGGAGAGTGGCGTGAATATTTATTAGAAGTAAAAGAGTGTAACTCTTCTCAGCAGTTAAGAGAGTTATTTTCCATATCCGATTTGTGGTATGAACTTTCCTACAAATGCTTTAGATTTGTGGAACGAATTCAAAATTTTCATGTGTGAAGAATTTTTAAGAAATTCTTCAGAAAATTTTTCATATAACCGTGCTTTATTAGCTATTGAGGAAATTTTGTTCAGTAAACGATTCATTCTGTACTTCAACTAACCCTTTCGGAGGTACGAATATTTTACTCTGTGGAGATTTTTGACGAATATTGCCAGCTATTCGTGTACCACTTATTGAGAATTGCCTAACTTCATGGTCTGAATTTTCACAATTCCACAAAATAACTTTTACCCAAAACATGATTGAATTCGTTGAATTTCTAAATCTCTTGGTAATGGAACTTCACCCACATTTCCAGATTACAGCCAAGATGTTATTGAAATTCCTTCCCCTTTAGTTAGCAACTTCGTAATTGCAGATACTTATGGCAATGTATCTGAAACCATAAAGTCTAACGATATTCTCAATTCGGTTATGTTAGCTCCCAAATTTGAAAACTGCACTTTCATTGATGCAGAAATCTTCAACAGTCTGTCCGGAGAGGAACGAATATATTTGAGTTCCAAAAGCATCTTGAGTGACGATTATAGATAGCAAAATAATTTTCCAGTAGAATGTTTAAGCTCAGTTGATGTAAGTGGGCTCCCGATCCCACAAATTTACTTTCAAAACCAAATTGCATACTTTTACTTATTCGTAATTTGAGTACAGGACATGAGTTGCTTGGTCAATGGCACACCTATTCGTTTAGCTCAAATGCAAAAAAATTGTTTGGATTGTGAGATTTTAGCAGGAGTTTTTCGAAACAGACGTATTTTGACACGACAAATACACCTTAATTAACTGGCACACTTCTGTCTTTTTCCTTTCAAAAAACTCAATTTCCCGTCATTCTGGCTTTTGCGATGAAAATTAATAAATTCCAGGGGCAAACATTCCAAAAAGTAGGAGTCTTTCTCAAACAACCTGTATTTTCTCACCGTCAATTTTATGTTGTAGCCAGTAAGGTTAGATCGTTTGATCGATTGCGTGTCTATATGTATTTCTGAAACACGAGGCCAAGGTCATTTGGCAGAAGATGAAAGAATTCTTACAAAAAGTATTTTGTATGAGAAAATTTTAAGATCTATTAAGATCCGCAACCGCACCCGCAAGGTTTTCGATAATTATAGATAGGGCCTCATTCAATGTAGATGAACTTTGACGTGCAAAATTAGCTGAAATGATTGCTACTACTATACCGTATTGTCACTGTTCTTTTTTTACTTACAATGCTACTGTATATATAGCTCCATGCGCGAGCTATTAGAGTGAGCGGAGCGAACGGCGGGGGTTGGCGAGCGTAGCGAGCTTGGGGCGTCCCCCTAGTTTCTGTAAATATGCTAATTGTATCATTCCCGAGTTCGTCGAAAAAATGCTCTTGAAAGCACACAAATCCGGCTCGAAGGACCAGCAAACGTTTGTACTGTTACTTGTAAGCTGCTGAAAACATTGATGTGGACTGTAAGCCATATAGCTATTATAAGAACGAGGGTTCTTTTGTTGATTTAGCACTTTATTTTTCGTAATATTTACACATTATTTCTTATTATTAATTATATTTATAAAATTGCACGCACGTGTACAGTAATTGAGAGTCGCCAAAAAAAAAGTTACAATAAAAATTGAACAACTTCTCACTTGCTTATATTCCAGATTTAATCCCAACTGTTACAATTATTAAGAGTCGTCAATAAATACAAGTTCCAATTATGAGCAGCCAAAATTTTCAATTATTATTTATGTTAAGTTGCACATCGGCAAAATCAAACTGAACACATAGCGCATGGCAAAAACGCTTGCTGGTACACACGCTTGGTACAGTTGTACGCAGTGAGTTGTTGCGTCCCGATTGGTTCGTCCTGAGGATCACGAGAAAGCTGAGGGTTGCAAGAGCTACAGAGCAGTCTAGATTTCGACACAGAGGAATGGCCAAAATCGCCTCTTCGCTGCCTTCAAATCCCTCAATATAGTCATAATAAAAGATCGCTCACCCTTTCCCATGACATAGACCAGGGGTCTGAAACTCGCGGCCTGGGGTCCAATTGCGGCCCGCAGAACGATAGTTTGTGGCCCCGCCTTAGTATGAAAGCCTCATGTTACTCAGCTCAGTTCGCATGATTAATGATTAATACATTCACTATAAGTTATAAGTTCTCGGATTTTTGACGCCACAATCACTAACGCTTAGATTTATATTGATACATTGTAACTATTTCTGTAAAGTGGATACAATGTAGCAACTGTAGACATAAACATGTGGTGATACGTCGTGTTCTATCGGCTAAATGCTTGATTGAAACATCAGTGCAACAGTGATAACAAGATGAATTTTATATATTGCACAGCCCAAAACATATCTTTTTCGAAGCCTGCAGTGAAGAGAAAGGTTGGTGTTGAGCACAGACAATTTCAAGAAAATTGGGAAATGCAATATTTTTGTATTGAGCATAGGGCCACCCCGACATGTACAGAGAAAGTTGCAGTGCACAAGGAATACAATTTAAAACGTCATTACACGACAAGACATGCTGAGGAGTATACGAAATACCAGGGAGATGAGAGAGCCAACCGAGTTGCTAGTGTTAAAACATGTCTACTGAGGCAACAAGATTTTTTCAAGAAAGCAACCAAAGAGAGCAGTGCAGCAGTCGAAGCTAGCTACATGATTAATGAGATGATTGCAATAGCAGGAAAGCCATTCACAGAAGGTGAATTTGTCAAAAAGTGCATATTACAGGCTGGAAGTATAATCTGTTCAGAAAAGAAAGATCAGTTTAGCAGTGTCAGCCTTTCTGCCAACACAGTGGCAGAGCGTATTTCTGACCTGTCAAGTGACATTTATGAACAACTGTGTGAGAAAGCCACATGTTTCAGTGCATAATCAGTCGCTCTTGATGAGACCACAGACATCACCTACACTGCCCAGCTCGCAATTTATGTCCGTGGTGTTGATGAAAAATTTGACGTGATGGAGGAGTTGCTCAAAGTAGTTACAATGCATGGCCAGACCACCGCTAAGGAGATGTTTTGCCAGTTTTGTAATGTCACAAAAAATGCCATAGCAGAGGTTTGCTGGGATAGCAACCGATAGAGCACCATCAATGACAGGGACGAAAAATGGACTGGTGGCACTTGTTAAAAAAACTGAGAGAGGAGGGTGTAGATGCCATTGCTCTCCACATTCATCAGCAGGCCCTTTACAGCCAATGCCTGAAGTTTGACAATGTGATGTCTGTCGTTGTGAAATGCATTATCCCAGTTAGATCCAGGGGCTTAAAACACAGAAGATTCCGTGCTTTTTTAGAAGAAATTGAGTGAGAATATGAGGATTTACTCTACTTCACCGAGGTACGTTAGCTCAGCATAAAACTCCATAACAGAGCATTCTCCATAACACTAGTTTTATGTTGAGCCAACGTACCTCGCTGAAGTAGAGTAGTAAAAGCTGAGGGTATGGCTTACAGTCCACATCAATGTTTTCAGCAGCTTACAAGTAACAGCACAAACACTCTTTTTGACAAGTATTTTTGGACCGGAAATGATTTCTTTGGAAAGTAACTTAGTAATAATTTCTCTGGTTTTCTGTCGCTCACTATGTGCCATCCAGTATGGTCAGTAGCTGATAGTTGTTTCTTAAGTCAAACGATTATTAAGGAACCCAGTACCGACTCGAGTGGTAGGAAACCTCTTAATAAAATACGATGAGTACTTCCTTAAAACAAAATTTAACTTTTTTATTTCAAGCCACGTTAATGCAGCACTGGTTAAAGTAGCATTTTGATTATTTTAAGCCAAAACTGACTCACTGCGAATTAAATTGTGTCCACAGGAATAAGCAACAAGAGACAAGCTGGGATGTTGGAGAACGTCCTTACCAATAATTATCTCGTTTCACTGGCACTTTCTATCAATGATACGGAGACTGAATTCTACAATCATTTCTTCAAATTATACATACAAGGATTTCAATTCGCCTGGTGAATAAAATTTGTGCTTCTTCTTGCAAACACCCTATTCGCGACTTAAGCTCGGATAAGTGAAGTGTTAGCACCAGTATTTAAAGTGCAACGTAACAGATAACCATTTGTAGTTCGAAGAAAAAGCTGATTGACAAACGTAAACATAATTTCTGTCAGCTTGTTGTTTAGTCCAATAAATATTTTCCTTGTGATCGCAATTTTCCCATAATGAACACTTGTCGTTTTTACAAGTATGTTCAACAGCTTTGCTTGACAACCCCTGAGCGGCTGAAATAGTATTCTCTAACATTCCAGTACATTCGGACCTAATGTGTCCCATTTTACCACAGCTGATGCAAAACCCCTTGGATTTAGTAGTAATACAAGCCATGACCCAGACTTTTTTACAACCACACCCTTAGAATTAGATGAAAAATGCAATTTTTCAAATATTTTATAATAAAAATCACTTTTTTACTAATTTTATGAATTTTGCTATTTAAGAAAACGAATACACTTGTATATATATCAGTATTGATGTATATTTACATGTTGAATAGTGAAATAAAATAAAGTAAATGACATTGGAAAACGAATTCATATATGCAAACATTTTTTAAGAAAATTACGTTATAAGCAAATTAACAACAAAAAACAACCAAAATATAAGATATACAGAACCATGCCACGAAAATTTTACAAGAAATAATAAAAAAATAAAAATTATTATGTTTAGCAATAAAATTTTAAGAATTTCCTTACATGGAAAATTAAACAAAAAACCTTTTCAATATTCTCAGAGTTTTCTTCATTATCACAAATTAAATTTATATCAATTACATCTATAAACATTTTGTTTAAATTAATACATATTTTCATAAAAATAATTTCTTATTAGCAATTTACATATTGCTATGATTTACTTTATCTTATAGATGTCACAATAAATTATTATTTTGTTATTGTTTATGTTATTATCAATGACAAACACTAAGTTTAATGAATATTTGCGTTTGTTTACCGACATAACAACAAACGTCAAAATACATACCGCCGACAAAATTCGATTTTATACTCGTTTGGCGAATTTTTTGATTTTGAATTTGTTTTATATGAATACTGCTTTATATATACTTTAATAATAATACTCTTTATAAATTTAATATAAAATACACATTGTGAACACTTTAATTAAGTTAAATTCGCGGACAAAATAACAAACGCGACGAATTTCTCGTACTTCACTACGCGGAATATCGACAGACAATGGCCCTTCCATACGCATAGACAAAATGTAGTTTATGGCTTGTCAAGACCACTACATCTATGAAGTTTTGTCTGAAGCAACGTCGCTCGTCGTCTACACGTCTAAATTTGTGTAAGATTTTCCCACCTCCAACAACTAATCTCGGCTGAACTGATATTGAATGTTGACGATTTGGTTTAGCGGCCGCCGTGCTACATATCCTAAATCAAAGGGAGGTTATTGGTGAATACATGACCAGCAATCGATTTAACTTTGTATTGTTCGCGGCATGACACAGTCAAAGTATACAGCAAAGTTTTCTCAGAAATACAACCGATAACTGTTTTAACGATTTTAACTTCTGGTATTTGAATAGTCTATTTGTCTGTGGCACTTTCCCCATAAAGTATTTAAGAAAATTTAAAGTTTAAACAAAATTGTTATGCGTTAATGGGCCAAAGCGATATCTACTTCTTATGATAGAGCATTATATACGCGAAAAAAAATTTTTGTTTGTTGGTAGAAATTATGGAACCATTGTTCCATTCACAATTATGAACCACTGTTCCATTCATTCTCTCGCAAGGAGAGAAAGACCAATTCCTCCATTCCTAGGAATTGGGCTTAAGGAAGATTAACATTTCTGAAACCTCCGTAGCTCGAACATCTTATAAAAGAACAAAAAATTTAACAAACTATATTATTTGGATTAATATTTGTAATAAAACAATTACACCAAGTTTAAATCATATTGGGCTACTCGTTCGCAGAACCTTGAGAAGTTTCTCGGCTGAGGATTTCGGGCAAGATATCAACCACCCTTCATCGGTGCCCTGGAGGTTGAGGTGTCTGGAGCATATCCCGGTCTTACCCATATTATTTGTAAGAACATAATCAGACGGAAGACGGATACGACTGTGAATTTTATGGGGAGAAAATAAATTTCTCGACGCACGTGGTGTCACCAAAATTTCACAGTGTAACAATATTGATAATTAAGTTGATTACAATTAAATAAATTATATTTAAACATTCAACAATACCGAAATAATATGGAGGAAATAATAATGTAGATGACAAGTGGGGGGTAGAGTAGGCTTCTTTTAAAGACATACAGTCGGCTGAATTAGCCTGAAGGATAAGTTTAACATTGATTACATCAATTCCTCTAAACTCAATACGGCTGGGAATACTAAACAGTGAGGACTAGTGTGTTTAAGCAGGTAATTTGTTAATGAATGAGTTTTATAGTTTACTCATTTGTAAACTCGGTGTTGGGGATCATAGAAACCACGATGGTAACCCGAGTGTAAAAATAAGGCCGAAATTAAAAATATTTTGGCGTGTTTTCGGCGTTAATTCGGCGTGTCATCTCATATACCGCATTGACGAATCATATTCCGAATTGACGCCGAAATTTGGCCGAATTCAACGATTTCGAAGTGTATCGGCCTCGTTTCGGCGTGATTCCGGCCTCATTTCGGCCTCTTATATGAACACAGTGGTACAATTCAAAGGGAAAATTTGTTACCCTATAATCAATGATGGTGTTCTAGAGAATATTTTTAGGGCTACAACTTCGATGGTAATAGATAACAAGTTACTAACTGATGAAACTGAAAAAACTGAGAGGCCCAGTCAAGGTTCGCCCCGTAGATTTTCCGTGAAAACTTTGGGATAAAATTATAATAAGTGTTTCTTATTAGTATTAGTATGTACAATCCAGCTCCTTGACAACTCAAGCCTCGTAAGGAGGCTTAAGAGAACCGAGCCTTTTGAATAAGTGCCCGAACGCTAAATGGAGCAACAGAAATACAGAAACATCGGACACATGAAGAAGGTAATCCCCTTCAAAAGAAACAAAGATGACGTCAAAGGACAGTAGTCTTCGCCTTATGTACTTTTGTATTATTATTTTTATTGTTTTACTCCAGGTCCTTGTAGCTCTTCTCAAACTCCTTCCAATGACACACGCAGGAACGTCCTACATGACGCTTTCTCACGCTACCCTAATTTATAATTTTACACAACGCTCATTAACAACAATCATGCGTAAGTGAACTAGCCGGAAGACGTCACGCGCAAAACTAATGCCACACGATAATTACGTACAGGAATTCTGTATCCATTGTGAACTCAGCAGTTGTTATCGCGTTATTAGCCTCGTAGCTATTGCCGATTAAAACCTGACAGTAAATTGTACTGCAAGAAAGTTTGACTGGCTATCGGTGTACTTAACGAGCCGAAAGACGTTTTAACGTCAAAAAAATCAAAAGAAAATTTTCGTAATGGTATGTACTTTCATTATCAAACCATTAATTACAATGGTTATGGAGAGCAGTATGGTTGCAGAATAGATAAATCACAAGCTAATTTTTTTATATCTCCTTCGATGCCACCGTAGCGATCACACTTGCTCGGCACTAAATAGTTTTGGTTTTAAATATTCGGTTTGATGCAGATTTTCTCCCATTTGAGTTTTTTTCAATTCGGCGCATATTTACGCCTCATATGAGACCATATATTCCATATTTTTTCGATTTTCAAATTCACACAGATTTTTGCTCATATTTCGGAGAATATTTTTATTGTTTCGCTTTAGGTCCTGGTAACTTTTTTCATGCTTTTAGCAACGATACCCCAATCAACGTCCTAGCCTAACGCGTTCTCACGCTACACTCATAAATATCTTCACACAACGCTAAAAAACTACAATCACGCGAGGGCGCTTGCACTAGCACGATGACGTCACGGGAAAAACAAGCGCCACACAATATATAAGTACAAATATGTTCTATCCACCGTGGCCTCAACCGTTGTTATCGCGTTATCAGTCTCGTGGTTATTAGCGACTGCAAAATGACGGTGTTTTGTAACACAAGAATGTGAGACTGGCTACAAATGTATGTACATACTCAACGAGAAGAAAGACATTTTCACGTCAATATGCAATTGAACTTCGCCGATTGAACCTGCAATTTAAGCAAGTTCAATCGCACCTCGTGATGGCGGCCGGAAAGGCATGATTGGTCAGGTAAGCTAATTTAACATTATAAATTTAATAAAAAGTAACAAGTCTAGTTAGTTGAAATTGAGTCGTGTGAAAGGTAGTACGAAATCGTGCCAGTTTTATTTCGAAGTTTGTCCAAGTTCGTCGAAATTGTCATAATCAATGTAAGCGATAAATGTCCAAAAACTCTACTCAAGAGAGGAATAATATTTCAATAAAAGTTAAATTAAACTGAAAAAACATTGTCTTTTTTTAAGAAAATCTAGAACAGATTTTCTAAGTTACATAATTAAACTTGTAAAATCCGCTGACTTTTACTGTGAACGAATGTTATTTCATGTAAATTGAAATTAATTATGTATATAAGAAAAATTATTACAACTAAAATCAAATTAAAAAATTATAAACTAAAATAATTATTAAAATTATTTTATGGTTATAGTATAATTAAGGATATTTCTTCAAATTTTCCCTATTTATTTGAGTCTTTTTCAGGCCGAAATGAGGGCGACATGACGCCGAAATGGTTTCAACGTTAATTCGGGGTCAATTCGGCCTCAAAATTTTGTTCAGTGGGTTGTTCATGGTATCCAGCTCTTCCGTGAGGTATTGAAGCTGGTAGGTGGGGGGGAGGGGTTTGACGTGAAGTGAACTGATTAGGATTTCGTCCAGTGTGCAAGTTTCTTTTAAGAGCTCATTATCACTAACCGACGCTTGGGCAAGGTACTTATACCAAATGGATAGTAAGAAACTATCGATGGGAACAATTTTAGCCTCTCCATAAAGGTAGGAGTTATTAAAGTGCTTTCCATTGTGTTTTATAGGATAGTTAACACGATGGCGAGGGATTTCACGTTCTTGCACACGAGCTTCTCAATTTGCGCAGAGGAAACGCAGTTCCAAATAGGAAAGGCGTATGTTAGAATCGGACGATTTGAATCTTCGGATTGAGTTGGTTATTACGGCGAAGGGAGCTGTGGAGGTATTTGGTTTGGATTAGAAGCTTCTTCATATCTTTATTGACGTGTTCAATAAAATTAATTTTTGGAGTGAAGTGAATTCAGGGTAATTGGTGTGTTGCCAATCACTGAACTTATGCCTCTCTATTTATAGGTACGCGGATGGTTTTTTTGGGCGCCAGCGAAACATATGAAAGTGAAACTGCTGTAAGCTTAGTTTGATTCAATTCGATCTTCCAACGGTGATAGTAAATTTACAATTTATCCAAATGTAAATTTAAACTCATTAAGGCTTCAGAAGGGCTAGAATAGCAAAGCTGAGTTGTTTTACTAGAGGGGATGCGCGATGTAGGTCGTGGATAAATTTATTGAAAAGAGTCGATTCCAGGACTGAACATTAGGGAACTTTAGCTCCTACAGGAAACGCTGTGGACAGTTGATTTTTGATCTATACTTGAACGGTTCTGTAAGACATGAACTGGTAGACAATGCTACACAGAACCTTGCGGAATCTGAGAACATGAAGTTTGTGGCTAAGACAGGCTATCCACGTTGTGTCGAATGACTTTCCGATGTCTAGGCTAACAGCCAGAAAGGCTTTTTCATATTTTCATTTATGCAAATGAAGTTTTGGAATATTTTGAGCGTCATGGTAGTACTGTGGGAGGTTCGAAAATCATACTGAAGGTTAGGTATAATACCATGATCGTCAACGAAGGAGAGCTGATGGAAGTTAAAGGGGATGTGGGTCTGCAACTCGTCACCAAGTGGCTTGGGTTGCCGGGTTTAGCAATGGGCCATATTATGGAATGCCTCCAACTTTTTGTGAATTAGCCAGTGGTGAAGATGTGGTTAAAAAGGATGTCTCACGTAACCCTTGATTCATACATATGCTTGGAAGGAACACTATTCATAAACATTCGTCTGTCAGACGAATATATTTTTTGATGATTTCGGATTTCGGCGTTATAAAATACATATACAACCAAATACATTTGGATTTTAAATGTTATTTATTAATAAAAAATTAAATTAAATAGACATGAAAAAACAAGCTATTCTGAGCAAGTATCTCTCTGAATGTTATAAGAATTTACATGATTGGCGCGGTCTGTGAGACGAATGTTTGTGAATCTAGAATTAAAGAAGAACAGCCTGGAGAGCTTGAGGAGTTAATAATTAGAAATTTTGTCAACTCCTGTTGTTTTTTTCTGATTTCTGGTTTTTTCGCCCCCTCCCCTCTTCGTCTTTTAGCCAAAACCAGAAATCAGAAAAAAACAACAGGAGTTGACAAAACTTCTAATTATTAACCTGGTACTACCTTTCACACGACTCAATTTCAACTAACTAGACTTGTTACTTTTTATTAAATTTATAATGTTAAATTAGCTTACCTGACCAATCATGCCTTTCCGGCCGCCATCACGAGGTGCGATTGAACTTGCTTAAATTGCAGGTTCAATCGGCGAAGTTCAATTGCATATTGACGTGAAAATGTCTTTCTTCTCGTTGAGTATGTACATACATTTGTAGCCAGTCTCACATTCTTGTGTTACAAAACACCGTCATTTTGCAGTCGCTAATAACCACGAGACTGATAACGCGATAACAACGGTTGAGGCCACGGTGGATAGAACATATTTGTACTTACTAGGGGGGCGCCCCTGCTCGCTACGCTCGCCAACCCCCGCCGTTCGCTCCGCTCACACTAATAGCTCGCGCATTGAGCTATATATACAGTAGCATTGTAAGTAAAAATTTTATTTAGTTCAGACTGTAGTAGCAATCATTTCAGCTCATTTTGCACGTCAAAGTACATCTATATTGAATGAGGCCCTATCTATAATTATCAAAAACCTTGCGGGTGCGGTTGCGGATCTTAAAATATCTTAAAATTTTCTCATACAAAATACTTTTTGTAAAAATTCTTTCATCTTCTGCCAAATGACCTTGGCTTTGTGTTTCAGAAATACATATAAACACGAAATCGGTTAAACGATCTAACTCTACTGGCTACAACATACAATTAACGGTGACAAAATATAGGTTGTTTGAGTAAGATTCCTGATTTTTGAAACGTTTGCCCCTGGGATTTATTAATTGTCATCGCAAAAGCCAGAATGACGGGAAGTTGAGTTTCTTGAAAGGAAAACGGCAAAAATACGTCACACGTGTAAAAATACGTTTGTTTCGGAAAACTCCTGCTAAAATCTCACAATCCAAAAAAATTTTCTTTTGCATTTGAACTTAACGAATATGTGTACCATTGACCAATCAAGTCATGTCCTGTACACAAATTACGAATAAGTAAAAGTATGTAATTTGGTTTTTAAAATGAATTTGTGGGATCGGGAGCCAACTAACATCAACTGAGTTTAAAAATTCTACTGGAAAATTATTTTGCTCTCTATAATCATCACTCAAGATTTTATCGGAACTCAAATATATTCGTTTCTCTCCGGCCAGGCTGTTAAAGATTTCTGCATCAATGAAAGTACAGCCTTGATATTTGGGTGCTAAGATAACCGAATTGAGAATATCGTTAGACTTTATGGTTTCAGATACATTACCATAAGTATCTGGAATCACGAAGTTGCAGCTAACTAAATGGGTAGGAACTTCAATAACATCTTGGCTGTAATCTGGAAATGTGGGTAAAGTTCCATTACCAAGAGGTTTAAGAAATTCAACGAATTCAATCTCATGAGGTAAAGCTCTCATGTTTTGAGTAAAAGTTATTTTGTGGAATTTTGAAAATTTGGACCATGAAGTAAGGCAATAAGTGGTATCTCAATAAGTGGTACACGTGTACCGTGAGATGTAGGTGGCAAAATTCGTCAAAAATCTCCACAGAGTAAAATAGTCTTATATCCGAAAAGTTTAGTTTGAGTACCGAATGAATCGTTTACTGAAAAAAATTTCCTAAATAGCTAATAAAGCACGGTTATATGAATCATTCTCTGAAGAATTTCTTAAAACGTCTTCACACATGAATATTTTGAATTCATTCCACAAATCTAATGCGTTTGTAGGAACGTTCATACCACAAATAGGATATGGCAAATAACTCTCTTAACTGCTGAGAGGACTAACACTCTTTTACTTCTAATAAATATTCACGCCACTCTCCATAATTTCATGCGATACGTCGTGCATGTGCTGAAAATGTGCAGTAAATAATGTTCCCAACAGTACCCAAATCCTGATGGGACCTCGAACATGAAGCAAAATAGTCTCAAATGGAACATCTCAACATAAAACATAAAATGCATATATTTAGGCTCTTAACTGTGCCAAGAACTTCCACATTTAAGTAGCAATCAAATTTCGCTAAAATATATGGATTTTAAGGAACAGCATAACGGCTGTCAACAGAGTGGCCACGAAAGTCAACTGTTATACCATTAACACGGCACATCTAACATTGCCCTGAGTTGTATTTAAAAGTCCTTAGAACAGCTTCTGCTGCATTTATCATCTCTGATACAGAAGGGGATACGATTCAATAAACCACATGAACCGTGGATCATGTGGTTTTTAACTAAATTATGAAGTTGTGGGAAATACATTGTATATCGTAAATAAAATTTATCTGGAATTTCCGTGCAAACGTACCAACCTTCATTTCCTACCTTTCCTTTTTTCTCTAAATTGAGGTTTTAAGAGCGAGCAGACAAAAGTTTGGAAATATGATATAATTTCAGATTTTCAATTTTTAACAGTTTTTTGCTCGTAGCGGCTAAATCAGGCATTCTAGGGGGTATGACCAACCCCTATTATTTTTTCATTTCCCAACTTTTGGCCATATATCATATTTCTCTAAATTATGTTTTAAATGTGGGTCCATACAAAAGTTGGGAAACATGATAAAACTCAGACTTTCGTTCGCTTTCCATAAATGTTCGTGAAAGATAACTTCGCGTTTTCTAGAAATAACTGTAAAATTGTGATTTTCCATATTTTTTGAAATAAAATTTGCATATATTTTTATCAAATTAGCGAAAAACAATGGTATAAGTAAACGATGGCCTTAAATTTTTCTGTGGTAATGCATCCATATTATTGTCTGTGGCCATATGTTCATTGTTTTGGCTTTTGTCTGTAAGAATGCAATTTTATTAGCCAACGGTTGCCTTCTTCCAGGCAAAAGACAAAAGAATGAACATGTGAATATTGTCTGGTATATGGCTGCATTTGCCCCTCACATTATCATTGGCATAGATATTAGGTTTGAGTGAAAAGAATGCACGTATTTGGCATAAATGGTTGTTTATTCAGTCGAACGTATGATCTATGCAAATGATAATGTTAAATAAGTATGTTCTATATTTTAATTTTTTCGTAGAGGAATGCAATTATATGTTAATTCTTTTGGTTTGTGTCACCAGTAGAAGATTGATCCATTTGGTTTGATTTTCGACTAATTTAGTACTTGTTATGTATCGGGGACACAAACCAAAAATTCACATATGGTTGCATATTTCCGGACAAAAAGTAAAACATTCACTCGCACACATTCTTCCCAAAAGCATCATCTACGCTATACGTGTGCTCAATTCACACATACTATCCCATTGAATTTTTTAATTTCAATTTAAAATTAAACTAAATAATAATTAAATTTAAGAAAAAAAATTAGTTGATGCACATAGAGGAAAAACTAATCTTTCGAATGGTATAATTTTTATGCTGGTAATTCGACCTGGTTTCCTGTAAAAGGGATAACAAAAATACGTGTCGCCTATTTATATATAGATATATTGTGTGGCGCTTGTTTTTCCCGTGACGTCATCGTGCTAGTGCAAGCGCCCTCGCGTGATTGTAGTTTTTTAGCGTTGTGTGAGGATATTTATGAGTGTAGCGTGAGAACGCGTTAGGGTAGGACGTTGATTGGGGTATCGTTGCTAAAAGCATGAAAAAAGTTACCAGGACCTAAAGCGAAACAATTAAAATATTCTCCGAAATATGAGCAAAAATCTGTGTGAATTTGAAAATCGAGGAGTTAATAATTAGAAATTTTGTCAACTCCTGTTGTTTTTTTCTGATTTCTGGTTTTGGCTAAAAGACGAAGAGGGGAGGGGGCGACAAAACCATTGGGATTAGGGGAGTTGATTCCGAAGGATGCTGGTTCATCAGGACTGAAGTCCACAATGCAATCACTGAAGTTTACAAGTTCATTGCTTATGCGAGTGTTTACAGCGCGGGGAAAAGTGGGGTCGCCAGAGTCCAATGTGGGCTTCTGGTTCTTTACGAAGTTCTCCCCTATCACATTGGCTTTGGTTCTAGGGTTATTTGTTAAATTCCCATTGTACTTCCGTTCGCGTTTGAGGTAAAAGGAGATATCACAAAGGCGAACCTGATAGGAGTGTTGCATGTCATATATTGGTACATGCTGGGACGTGGTGGCGAGAAGTATATCCTGCTACTTCTTTGCAGAGTCGTTAATTTCGCTACAGGTAAGATTCCTGCCAGAAGGGAGTGACATCTCGTTGAGTGATTTGTCAAGTGTATCATTGAATTTTGTCCAGTGTGTTCTACTAAAATCAAGCATTTTTTTGGAACATGGTTTGGAGATTTTCAATGAATGAAGTGCGGTTGCTACAGATTTCTGGTCGGAGAAACCGTCAATTACCGAGGGGACGCCTATTTGAACGACTAAAGAGGAAGAAATAAAGTAGAATTCCAGGACGGAAAGTTGTCTCATTGGCAAGGTAGGAGACCAAATTTCAAAATCAAAGTTAATTGAGTTCGACTGGTACCAGCTGTGGAGTGAGATGCCATTTGAACAATTGAGGTTATTATTCCAGAGTGTGAGCCGCGTATTGAAATCGCCCCCTTTGATGAACGGTGTGGCAAAAGAAACAGAAAAGAGAGAACTGAGTTCCGAAGTGTCGATACGATTTACTAATTACTAACGACTCGATACGATTTACTAAGTGGTAAATTGAAAAGAGATGAAGGTACTTCCCATCATTTAAACGAAGTTAAAGCCAGACACTTCAATATTTTTGAATAAAGGAATATCAAGTACATCAAAGTCAAAGTTATCCCTAATTAGTAGAGGTAGAGTTCGAATTGAGTACCACATAGTAGAGATGTAGCAAACAAGTAGTATTCGTTACCGAGTACCAAATACTCACTATGATTCTGAGTATCCAATGAGTACTCGCGAATTATACTCGTTAGCGACTACTCTCTGTCTTACAAGAAAGAGAGATGAGATGAGATTACAAGAAAGAGAGAGAGATCACTGTGCTTTGATAGCAAATCGCTCTCTCAAACACGTCTAGGAATGATTGGAAATGAATGTACATTCATGAACGAGGGTTTCGTGTGCGAGAGAATGTGAGAATGTGAGAGGGGCAGAAACTGGTCGAAATGAAACGAGTACTCGCGGATACTCGCGGATACTTTTATATGGGAATTTCCATATAAAGATTCGACTGCTCAAGTATCGAATAGTGATCCGGATACCCATTGGGTAGTGTTCGTTTCACTTTTTCGAGTACTTTTGTATGGAAATTTTCATACAAAGATTCGACTGCTCTGGTAACGATTAGTGATCCGGATACTCATTGGGTAGTATTCGTTTCTTTGGGTGTTTTCGGATTTTTGCATAGAAGTTATATAAAAATCAAGCGGGAATTTGGAAATAAAGAATTTTGTAATGAAATTATGACAATGAACTTCCCCTTTTTTGTAAGATACAAAATTTGTTTAAATTGAAATTTATGTAGAAATGAAATGATGGTTTCATATTAGAAAATTAAATTCATTAGTGGAAAATTTTTTTTTTTTTTGCTCGCTTTGTAGGAATCAGTTACGATGATGCGAATACAACGAATACTCGGTAACGAATACATTCGATTACTCAGTTTTGAGTAGTTTTAACACCTCTACCACATAGTGGTTCCTACGGACTGTTTTGAATCCGCTGAAGGAAAGGGTTTGTTTCGGGATGAGTTTAGATTCAGTTACTAGCAGAACGTCTGGCTTGCGCAACTGAAGAAAATTGCGAAGAAGTTCACGTTTTAATTGTGAAATCAGGGAGCTCGCGTTAATGAGGACAACTTTACAACCCTCGGTCATCGAGAAGATATTTGGCGAAGGTTGAGAAAAGGAAGGCTTCGTTTTCCCTTTCGTTTGAAAGTTTACTATAAGCAGGCTTGATATTCTGGATTAAATTTTCCATACCCAGAAATTTTTTCTGATTGTCAGTACAAGAGGCACGAGAAGCAGGGGCCGGTGCTGGTTTAGAGAGCGAAGAAGTAGAAGTTATTTCAAAAGTTGGGGCTTCTTTAGGTTGGGGTGGTCTTCCACCTGGTTTGTTAGGGATGCCAGCGGCGTTTGCAAAGGAAACGTCTTGCTGCACTGTGTTATTCAAAGCTCTTTGCTTTTGGGCCGACAAGGCTTTATCAACTTCCTTCGGGGACTTCATTTTTTTGCTGATCTCCTTGTATTTAAAGCATTTATAACTTGCTGGTTGGCCTTTTTGATTGCAAAGACAACAAAAGTGTAATGTCTCCTCAAGCTGTTTTTCGGAAGAGTCATACTCGAGTTTGGGAATTTTACATTCCCGAATTTTGAGGCTTTCACCACAGCAAATACAACGGAAGGGCATGTTGCAGTTCTCTTTTATATGGCCATATCGACGACAGTTTGTACAATGAGCTAACTCGCTCGAATTATAGGTTGTGAAGACAACGAAGGAGTTGATTGTGACCAGTTTTGTTGTCTTCAGTATGGGCCCCAGGTAGATACCTGGCCCTAATTGCATCTCCTACATGTTAAGGTTCTGGTACCTTTTTGGTTGGAGTTTGTTAACCGGGGAAGGGGAGCCAATTTTTCGACCATTTGAATGGTGACATTCGGAAATGCTACTTGCAGAGCGTTGACAACATCTTTACAATCACAGGTCTTACAGACCTTTTTCAGAAGGATAGTTTTCTTTTTATACTCCTTTGGGGTTTGAGAGAAGTAATTGACTTTTAGTTCAGCCAATACTTCCTTAGTGATATCTAAACACCTTTTGTTAGAGGTAATTATGTGAGCTTTATTTGCACTAACGTTTTTCAGAGTGAAATTAGAATGACCTTATTTCAGTTTTAAATGTTGCGAGATTGTTTTTAAATTAGCATTATATGCTATTATGGGCGGGAGTTTGGTACCTTTAGATGAATTTTGGGCCGAGTAGAAGAACTAGAACGTACAGCCGGTTCTACGTTTGAAGAAACAGAAGCTGGTTTTTTTTTAGTGACCAGCTTGTGGGAACGGGGTCGCATTGGATCTCTTATGAGACAAAGGTGCAGATGTATGCATCTGCTCAAAGAAATTTAGGGGGGGTTATATGATTTTGAGGGTTTTGCTCAGCCATCATGAAGTTGAATTTGGTCTTCGAAACCTGCATATCCCATTGCGCAGGTTGTTAACCACTTGTTCAACACCATTATTTTTAATCATAATAGTCTGGATTGTTTCGCCGGTTGGTAAAACACTTTGGCTTTGCACAATTATTGTTATTGTTCATTCAAACTCAACTGCCCGTGTGCAGCGTTGCCATCGCCCATCGAAGATTGCCGTATTGTAATGTTTGTAGACAATGTTAATTAAGAAAAATGGGTTCAAACCTTACCATATTGAAGTGCTCGAAGTAAGCAACGTCCAATATTATTTATATTGTACAGAGATAATATTACAGAGATAATAGAGAGCAGTGAAATGGTGTCCTGTAATTATCGAAAGTAAAAATGCCCTTTTCAAAGGTTGATATTAGACTGACTTTATTCGTCCATTGCTATGGTTATTTATACAAAATTTAACAAAGTAAATTTAAGTTTATTAATCTTGTGTAAAATTTCCTTGACAACTAGAATTGATTGCACAAAATTAAACTAGAACATCTGTGCAATCGATTCTTCACACGTCCTCAATAAAGTTCAGAATTGAAGGCATAAGTAAGTTCATACAGTAGACTTTGTCTTTGTCTTCACTATCCTTTTATTCTACTCTTCTACTAATTTGTCTTTACCAGCTAATATTTTTCTCAACCAAGCTAATACTAATTTGTCTTCACTAATGTGCTTATGCTGATCTATGCCACAAACAAGAAATCAGATGTCCTATTGCCATACATCGTGTTAGCACAAAATTTTTCTACCAGAGATGAGTGTCGTTTTGCTTTTACAGTCTTTAAGAATGAAAAACCATTAACGCGCTCTGAGAGTTATGTGTCATGTGTTATATTTTCTTTTTGTTATATATAGTTGTTATATTTTATTTTTCCTATTTGTCAGATTTATGTTGAAGGTAGGCTTTAAATGCAATTTTCGGTTGACTGACTCATCCCCTTATTGCTCAACAATTTTATTAATACAATTTGCTTAGCTAGTACAATCCAATTATTTCTGGTAACTAACATCAAGATCAGAGTTTACAATTCCTCTTAATAGACTTCTATGGAATATTCCAATATTTCAATTTCTAACAACTAATACAATCCAATTATTTCTTGTAACTAACATCAAGATCAGAGTTTACAATTCCTGTTAATTTGCTTCTATGGAATATTCGTGTTCGGTATGGAGTTTTACTTGGAACTTCAGTTGATTGGCTTCAAGAGGGAGTTTTTGACTTGGCGGAAGAAAAAAAGCTTCTGTCAGGTTTTTCGGGAGCCTCGGCTTACTCGAAAAAGATTAAGAATGGTGCAGCATGACCCTCCTCGTATCTATACGTGGGGCGTAGGTCTAAAGGAGGGGGATCCTGATCAATACACACTTTCGCAAGGACAGAATCGCCCACCATGGTAGAGGCCTTGAATTAAGGAAAGAACCGATTCGTTAATGGTAACCAGACACTCAAGACTCAACCAGACACCCAGAAACAGGAACAGAAGGGACCAGAACACAGAAAAAAGACGGTGGGAAAACGATACAACCACCTACAAGGAAAAGAAAAAAAAAGAAAATAAGATGCAAGAAATAAGATATTGAAAGAACAGAAATAAAATGTAACAAGGTGATTAATGTCTGGTGCTTCCCAAAGTGTAGTTCACGCTTGGCAACGGTTCCAATATCGCGTTAAATGGCGTCGTTTACAGAATTGATGCTCCTCTCCTCCCTAGGAGACGGCCGCTCCGGGTTCGGGTAGCACCACAGTGTATATGCGCCGGGATACCATGCGGTCTAGCTTTCCTAAAGCGATAGGTTTCTTGAACCGTGTTCGGTATGGAATTTTACTTGGAACCGCAGTTGATAGGTTTCAAGAGCCACTTTCAATTCTAAGTGCTTTTCGTACACCGACAGTTTTCTAGAACCGTGTTCGGTATGAAATTTCCTTCCGAAGGTGGTCCCGCTGCTACTGATCTCTGATTCCTATTTCTCCTCATTTTATTTCGTGGACTTTGTTTCGTTTTTCCGATGTTTCCTAATTTCTCACGAAAGCCGTGTTTTATAATTCACTTGAGCGAGAGCAGGGTAGATTTTTGAATGTGTTCCAACAACAACACGTGATCTTGATATTTTTCTGGATCACGCACTGTTGGTGTAGTTCATGCAAAAACCTATCGGGCACTAGCTCAACTGCTATCCGGCTCTCGCTCAAGTGCATAATAAAACACGGCTGAAATCTCCGTAGCGTACCGTGGCGCCCTCTACCGGTTTCCAGTGATATTTTTTAGTACTGATCGTAAGATGTTTACATGTCGTCGTTTCGACATGTGGTGTTCTGACGTTTCAGTGATTGGATCAGATTATGTGAGGTTAGTCAACAAGGTTTGTTAATAATTAGTGATGTTATGTTTTTGGTGTTTCCAGAGTTTTGTTTACGGAGTAGCATGGGACAGTACCACCACAGGGAAGTTTCATGAAAGTGTTCAATGTGGTTACGTTCAGGCGCGGATCTAGGATTTTTTTCCGGAGGGAACACAGGATAGAAAATAATGAAAAATAACAAAAATAACAAGAATAACCAAATAAACAAAGCAAACTGAAATTTCCACTGAATACAAAAGAACGTCAGAATATCCTTATGCAAAAACTCGTCCAATTTGATTTACCATAAAATTCATTACATTCATATATATAAATTTATTGTTTATATAAAATTATAAACTGTTTATATAAAAAATGATCTGAACGAGATCAACTATGGCAGAAGACAGACTCACCGGGCTTGCACTGCTACACATCCATCGCGACATCGAATTGAACATCGATGCGATCATTAACAGATTTGCGAAACAAAATAGATGATTGGATTTTATCTTATAAATAATGCTTTTAATTCGAACTTGTAAACAGACGAAGTATAGCTACAATCCAAATATAGAAAAAGTAATAAAAAAGTCAATATTGTGTAAGAAAATTAGTCAATTTTGTTGATTCAGCCATTTTTTGATTCCAATTTTTGCAGAGTGCAAAAAAGTAAGTTAATTCTGGTCGTTTGGTTACTTTCCGGTTTATAATTTTGCAAAAACTAGGTTTTGTTCGTTTGGTTTTTTTTGTTTTTCGGTTTTCAAAATATTGGTTCAGATCTATTTTTTTAAATGCGGGCTGTTTCAGGGGGGGGGGTCATGAACCCCGTGACACCCCCCTTGAATCCGCGCCTGGTTACGTTAATTAGTTATGTGTATTTTAGGGTTCTGGGGCGTTCTTCTCGTGTTCAGCATAATAACAGTAGGATATAAGAATAGTTTTCAGCATGAAGATTGTCATGATGAGGCTATGGCGAGGTAATGATTTGTGGAGTTATTTTGTTAATTTGTATTTTATGTTTTCATTTTTAGGGGCTTGGGGCGGATCATCACACATTATTGTCTGGTAGTAGGTGCAATTTCGGTGAAGCGATATAGAAATAAGGGGAAAGGGCGGCTTTCATATTATTTTCGAATGGGGCAGTATTTTTGAGTTCCTAAAATTTCCTTTACCTCACACCGACACAAAAATATTTTGAATGTGTGTCATTCATGAACAAAATGTGTACACGTACAGGCAAAAACTCAAATAGCTATTTTCTGTGTAGAAAATGGAAATTTTTGTATGTTTTGGCGGTTTTTATTAATTAGATAAAAATATATGCAAATTTAATTTTAAAACACATGAAAAATTGTTATTTTGCATAATTTTGTGAAAAACGCGGGATTGTCGTTGTTTCTTTTTTTATTTATGTAGCTTTTCTGAAAAGTTTTGCTTGTGTATTATTAACGTTTCGTTAAATCGAAGAAAATTATTTTTAAGTTGATATCTACGCAAAAGGATATATTTGAATTTTTTGGGAAACCGTTACATAATTTGCATATATTGCACTAAATATTATGATGTTTTTTCGATGTTTGTAAGTCTTTGTTTTTACCATATTTTTTTATATATTTTATTTAATTACATAAATTTCCTTCTGCATAAGTTCTATAATTTATATGAATATTTCAAGTGGTTACAAATAATTCCTCTAGAGAAGGTCATGAAATAATCAAATCAAATCAAGTTTTGTTTTGTTGCCTGTTATTTTCATTGTTATGATTAGTACTATTTCGATTATTATCACCATGATTATCATATTAAAAATATTAGAAAATTTATTATGCAAACATTTATAGAATGAATTATTACTTATCTTTGGTTTTATATTATTGTCTATAGTATTTCATTGAATATGTTTAGAATTAATCTAAGTGATTAACTAATTTATTAAGCTATATGCTGTTATGGATATTGCCGTCAAAAATCATTTGTACCTCATATAGATTTTGCCTGAAATTGGAGATATTCTGAAAACTATTTTTGTTCAATTTATATATGTATTTTTATAAAAAGTATATTTGTAGAAAACTTTTGAATTTTCAGCAGTCTTCGGCTCATAGCGGCTAAACGAAACACTCTAGCGAGTTCATATATATGGCCGATCTATACCTTCTTTTGATTTTCTGATTTTTTTCCATATTCGAGTTTTCTCAATATTATGTTTTTAAGGATCTTCTCATGAAAGAGTTAGGTTTTCAATACGAAAAACATTAAATTTTAAAAATCCAGATTAGAGTTAGACTCATTGATTTAGAGTTTTTACCGGAAAAGGCCCACAAAAACCGGAAGAAAATTGATTAATTTCTGGTTTCCGGAAACTTGAATGTCCCTTAACCTGAAAGTCATAAATATTTACCATTTTACATAATCCCGTTAAAATCTACCTGCTACGGGTTGAATGAACCAAAATAGTCGTTCAACCAGACAAAGGGATTATTGTTGTTGGTGAAAAATAAAATTCGATTCGAATTTTTCAGAAATTCCCTAACGAAATTATGTACTAACACACTGCCAACAATCCCTTTGGTGCAGTGCAAAGCAACTGTCAAATCCATACATTTCGCTGCACTGGATCGTGCACTAGAACTTTTCTGTGTTAAAATTTCAGTGCACGGTTGACTATTTAGGATGCTATAAGATGGATGGCACCACGGGTATTTTTTTTATTTTTAGAAGTTTCCCAATTTAAATTTTATAAATTTCCAACTTCATGTAGGTAACAAAGTCTTGATATGTCAATTTAATTTTAAATTTGAAGTGTGTTATTATTTTGTATTTTGAGTGAAGCGACCAATGTCAGTGGAATTATTTGAAGATATTTTGAATGTGAGTATATATTTTTGGGTTGAGTACACTTTTCCAGATTTTTAATTAGTGATTTTTTTTCAAATTCTTTTTTATTTAGATACATTAAACTTTTCTGAGCATTTTAAGGTAAGGAAAATTTTTGGCACCTTACACTATCCCCCGGGTCTTTTGTAAAAGGCAGATGTGTATGATTTGTACTAGAACTGTGACAAATGTCAAAATTTTGTATGAGCGTCTCGCGAAATAAAATTGAAAATTCAATGTTTTAGAACGGAAAATCCAATTTTTCCTCACCTTAAAATAAAGAAAATAATCACATCTAACTAAATATGTGCTTTTTTTAAAAAAAAAAAAAAAAAATCACTAATAAAAACTCCGCAAGAGTGTACACTTACCCTATATTTTTAATGTATTGATTATCAAAATTTTTATTTGTAGGATATATTGTAACCATCTGATGATGATATTCTTTCATCCTCCTCTAGTTAAGATGAAAGTATTCTTCTTGGCATGTGCCGTGAACATGAAGAGCACGAAAAATTAAATAGTTTTGTGAAAACTGTATAAAATTATTCAGACAAAGCTCTATATATGCCCTTAGGACACTTTTGACTTTATTTTCGACCATTGTGGCCGTAACTGGTTCCATCTGTAATAAATTGAAAATTCTTAAAAATATTGTGCTATGTAGGGGTAGTCGCTTACCATCAGACCAGACGACATCAAGTCTTCAACCACATTTTGGTATACAAACTTTTTTCTCCTTGGATGACTATATTCATCCTTCCTGTCTTTGTAGAACGACAGTAGATATTTCGTTTCTTCCGATGTCCAAATATGTCTGAAAATCTATATATAAATAGGCGACACCTTTTTTTTGTTATCCCTTTTACAGAAAACCAGATGGACCTACCAAAATAAAAAATTATAAATTAGTTTAATTTTAAATTGAAATTAAAAAATTCAATGGGATAGTATGTGTGAATTGAGCACACGTATAGCGTAGATGATGCTTTTGGGAAAATTAATTTGTGGTATTATTGAAGTTTTCGCCTGCAAACATGGCAATTATATGATTATTTTTGGTTTGTGTCCCCAAAATATAACATGTGCTAAATTAGTCAAGAATCAAACCAAATGGATCAATCTTCTACTTGGGACACAAACCGAAAGAATTAACATATAATTGCATTCCTCTAAAAAAATCAAAATATAGAACATACTTATTTAACATTATCATTGCCACAGATCATACGTTCGACTGAAAAACCTACCATTTATGCCAAATACGTGCATTCTTTTCACTCAAACCTAATATCTATGCCAATGATAATGTGAGGGGCAAATGCAGCCATATCACAGACAATAGTCGTATCAAAAACAATAACTTACCAGATGTCGCGAATCCATACATGACTGTGTACCCAATTTTTTCTGACGCAGTCATGAAATGACGGATGAAAATGACACTGCGGGGTATGTGTTTTTGGTGACTGCAACGCTCATTCGGTCTCTAGAGGCATTTTTAAATTTTTAGGGAGTAAAAACCGGTTTTGAGTGAAATGGAAACCGGTTTTGAGAGAAATGGGTCATAAAGGTACCTACACACACAACCAAAGGGACTGTTGGCTATGTAGTGGTACATAAATTCGATTTTCGAGAATTCGAATCGGATTTTGTATCCTTCCACTCCAGCAACAACAACAATCCCTTTGCTCTGGTTGAAACACTATTTTGGGTCAATGAACCCGTAGCAGGTGATTTTTTATGCAAAAGTGCAAGTAAATTTATGATTTTTATGTTAAAGAACGTCAATATTTCCCGGAATCAAAAATTAAACGACTTTCCCCGGATTTTAGGGGCCTTTTCCGGTAAAAATTTGATTTTTTAACGGTTTTCCGCTCGTAGAGGCTAAACTAAGGGTCCTAGCGGGTTCATATGTATGATCGACCCCCATTTATTTTCTATTTTATAACCTTTTTTGATACATTATTTTGCTCTAAATTAAGTTTTGAAAAATATGCACACAAAAGTTTGGAAATATGATAAAGTTTAGATTTTGAATTTCTAACAGTTTTTTAGTTGCAGTGGCTAAACAAAGCTTCCTAGAGGTCTTATATGTACTACTGTCTCCCACTATTTTGACATTTCCTAACTTTCTTTCATACATCATATTCCTCTAAAGTGAGTTGTTAAAGGTGTCTCCATACAAAATTCAAATTTTGAATTTCCAACTGTTTTTTCTCGTAGCAGCTAAACTAAGCTTCCTAGGGGGCTACTAGGTATGTCAGAACCCCATTATTTTATTCGTGCAAGCAAATCTCACTTTTTCTGTAAATGTCCATAAAATTTGTAATTTTTAATGGTTTTTGATATAAAATTTGCATATTTTTTTATCAAATTTACCAAAAACACTAATACGCACAAAAATTTCCATTTTCTATACCAAAAACAGAAATTTTTTAGTGGATTTTCCTGTACGTAAGTAAATTTTACTCAGCAATCATACACATACACATGATTTTTGTTTGTATTTTTTTATTGAAAATTTTAGAAAATCCAAAAATCTATTTGCTCCGCGAAAATTTCTTTCAGCCCCCTTTCCCCTTATTGCAATGACCCTTTGCCATAATGACATTCAAACACCAGCTACAAGAAAAATTCCCTCTCAGAGCGCATTGTCTGTGCTTCAGACGTTGCAGTCGTTCCAAAGCACATACGTTCCATGCGTCATTTGTCTGCTGTTAGCTGTTACGTGTCTGCTGTTGGGAAAAATTGGGTACGAAGTCATGTATGGGATCGCGACATCTGGATAGTTATTGTCTGTGGTCGTATGTTTATTCTTTTGCTATTTGCATAGAAGAAGGCAATCTTTGGCTAATAAAATTGCATTCTTCCAGACAAAAGCCAAAACAACGAACATATGGCCACAGACAATAATATGGATGCAATACCACAAACAAATTTGAAGCCATCGTTTACTTATACCATTATTTTTTGCTAATTTGATTAAAATATATGCAAATTTTATTTTAAAAAAATATGGAAAATCATAATTTTACAGTTATCTCTAGATATTGCGAGGTTAACTTTCACGAATAGTTATGGAAAGCGAGCGAAAGTCTGAATTTTATCATATTTCTTATCATTTCTATGGACCACATTCAAAAACAATAATTTATAGAAATATAATATATGGCCAAAAGTTGGGAAATGCCAAAATAATGGGGGTTGCTCATACATATAAAACCCCTAGAATGCTTTATTTAGCTGATACGAGCAAAAAACTATTAAAAATGCAAAATCTGAATTATATCACACATCCAAACTTTCGACTGCACACCTTCAACACCTCAATTTAGAGAAAAAAGAAAAGGTAGGGAATAAAAGTTTCTTTGTTTGTGAAGAAATTTCACATATATTTCACTTACAATACATATTTCCCACAACTTCATAATATAGCTTAAAACCATAAGTCCACGGTCCGTGTGGTTTATAGAATCGTATCCCCGTCTGTATGAGAGATGGTAAATGCAGCAAAAGCTTTTTTTAGGACTTTTACAATACGACTCAGGCCAATGTTAGATGCGTCATGTTAATGGTATAACAGTTGACTTTCGTGGCCATTCTGTTGACAACCGTTATGTTGTTCCTTAAAATACATATCTTTTAGCGTTTTATTGCCACTTAAACTTGGAAGTCCTTGGCACAGTTAAGAGCCTAAAATATATGTACAAATATGTTTATAAGGGATACGACTGTGCCTCATTACAGTTTGGAAGAGTTAGTGTTGGAGTTGAGGGCAAAATTCGTATAGATGAAATCGATAGCTTTTTGTACGGTCACTACGTTGGATCTAAGGAAGGTAATTGGCGCATAAATGAGTATCCAATGCATTACCAGTCACATTATATATTGTAGTTCGACTTGAATGTCACTTGCCTCACCATCAAAATGTAGTCTTTGGGTAAGGAAATGTTCAGCAAGCTCTTAAAGTCACAGAAGAACAAAATTGACGCCGATACATTATATTTGGGTAGATAAAGAAAGGAAATGGAAGAAACGTCAAATAGGAAGTAGTAGAGCTATTGCTAGATTATTTTATGTGTAAGTCGAGCTGTTTCATTTGAGACTACTTTTGCTTCATGTTCAAGGTCCCATCAGGATTTGGGTACTGTTGGGAACATTATTTACTCCACATTTTCAGCAGCTGCACATGCACGAGGCATGAAATGATGAAGAGTGGCGTGAATATCTATTAGAAGTAAAAGAGTTTGAGTTCTCTCAGCAGTTAAGAGAGTTATTCGCCATTACCTATTTGTGGTATGAACGTTCCTACAAATGCTTTAGATTTGTGGAATGAATTCAAAATGTTCCTGTGTGAAGACTTTTTAAGAAATTCTTCAGAAAATGATTCATATAACCGTGCTTTATTAGCTATTTAGGAAATTTTGTTCAGTAATAATTTATCATGCGAATAGGTGCTCGCTTTTGATTTAGGTTTACAGTAAATTTTAAATTATTACCAGTATTACGGTTGCAAAATTATTCGTCTTACAGCTCATGCTGGTTCTGGTAAGACTTTTTCCCAAACCGCAATTATTCATAAATTGAATTCTTTGGATTTCCAATTTATTGCGTGCGGTTTCAGTGGTATTGCATGCACTCTTTTAAATCAAGGTCTAACTTTTCACAACGTTTTCAAAATACCGATTTTAGAGAATTCCGTATCAAAGCTCTCTGTAAATAGTAGCCAAGCATAGTTCATAAGGTCTGCATCTATCACTGTCGCAGATGAAATTTCAATGTGCCCGCTTAATGTTCTCAAATTAATTTACCATTTTTTAAACTATTCATTCGGTACTTCAACTAAACTTTTCGAAGCTAAGACTATTTTATTCTGTGGAGATTTTTGACGAATATTGCCAGTTATATCTCACGGTACACGCGTATCACTTATTAAGAATTGCCTTAATTCATGGTCCGAGTTTTCAACATTCCACAAAATAACATTACCTCATGAAATTGAATTGGTTGAATTTCCCAAATCTCTTGCTAATGGAACTTTACCCACATTTCCAGATTACAGGCCAAGGTGTTATTGAAATACCATTCCATATAGTTAGCAGTACCGACGTGATTACAGATACATATGGCAATGTATCTGAAACCATTCAGTCGAACGATATCCTCAATTCGGTTATATTAGCACCCAAATATGGAGACTACACTTTCGTCGATGCAGCAATTTTTAACAGTCTGTCCCGAGAGGAACGAATATTTTGGAGTTCCAATAACATCTTGAGTGATGATTATAGAGAGCAAATTAATTTTCCAGTAAAGTTTTTAAACTCAGTTTATGTAAGTGGGTACTTTTACTTATTCGTAATTTGAGTACAGGACTTGACTTGCTTGGTCAATGGTACACCTATGAGTTTAGTTCAAATGCAAAAAAATTGTTTGTATTGTGAGATTTCAGCAGGAATTTTTCAAAACACAAGTATTTTGACACCACAAACACACCTTAATTATTCAAGTACACTTCTGTCTTTTTCCTTTCAAAAAACTCAATTTTTCGTCATTTTGGCTTTCGCGATGACAATTATTAAATCCCAGGGACAAACATTTCAAAAAGTAGGAATCTTACTCAAAAAACCGGTATTTTCTCACCGTCAATTGTATGTTGTAGCCAGTAGAATTAGATCGTTTGATCGATTGCGTGTCTATATTTCTGAAACACAAGGCCATGGTCATTTGGCAGAAGATGAAAGAATTTTTACAAAAAGTATTTTGTATGAGAAAATTCTAAGATCTCTTAAGAACCGCAACCGCACCCGCAAGGTTTCCGACGTACTTTCACTTGCAAAATTAGCTGAAATGATTGCTACTACGGTCTGAACTAAATCACTTCTTTACTTACAATGCTACTGTATAGAAAGCACCATGCGCGAACTATTAGAGGAACGTAGCGAACGGCGGGGGTTGGCGAGCGTAGCGAGCAGGAAGCGTCCCCCTAGTAAATCCCCCAACTAATTATTGTTGAAAAAGCAGAAATTTACATTGAAATAATTACCTTGCATTCGTCGATTTTTCAATTATATCAGTAGACATGTTACTTTCTTCATGTTTTCCTGATAACTGAAACACATGACCCGAATTTCAGTGAACTTGGCTCTAATTTGTGCCAGGTTTGCCAACATCCACGATTTATCGAGTGTAAACACTCGGCTGTTCTTTTGGAAAATTACACTTGCACTTGAACTGAATTCCTTGAACATGTAAGTTGTCTAGGTATGTATGTATATTAAAATCAGTTTCGAGCTTAACTTTTTTTTCTCTTTTTTTATGAAGTTATGGCTTAAGCACTGAAATTTCTGTATTTTAAATTAATGTGTAGAATTATTGTTCCATGGTTTGTTTTTGTTTGATGATTACCAATTCTTTTAGTCGATCTGGTTCTGGCTTCCCTTATTGGAAATTTACGCCTCTCGCTCTCCCACGTCATTCTTCTAATTTCTTCGCTGGCTCTGAATGAGTCCTCTTCTTTTTCTAGACTGCGAACTCTAAGGGACTATGGTCCGTTACAACTATAAATTTTCTACAGTAAGGGTATGGTTTAAAAAAAAATATCGCCCAAGGTATCGCAAAAAGCTCGTTTTTTATAATTTTTTTCTTAGTCTAATGCTTATTTGAACTCAGAATAGCATAAGGTATGGGTAAATCTTTTTCGATTTCACATTGAGATAAGACTGCACCAAGTACAAACTGTGATACATCTGTGGTTACTATCCATGTTTCCTAAAAATTTGGGCATTGTGATATGGCAGCATTGATTAATTTTGATTTCTGTGTCACATTTTGTGCACTGTATCACATTTTTTGGGATCAGTCCTGATTCCATCTTGGCGAAGAAGATGCCCGAGATAAGTGGCTTCTGTTCGTCAAAAGGTGTATTTTTGTGGATTCAGTTTGAGATTATATTTTCGAAGTCTCTCAAATGTATTAACAAGACTCAAATTATGGTGTGGTAAACTAAAACCAAATATAAAAATATCATCCACGTATCATAAGGCCTTTGACTCCAAACAAGCTAATGCTAATGCTGAACATTCTCTGAAAGTTAGTTGTTGAAATATTCAAACCAAAAGGCAATCCTTTATGTTGATAATGTCCTCTACTGTTGGAGAAAGCTGTAAAACGTCTGCAATTCGGATGTAATAAAATTTGATGAAAGGAGCCAGTGAGATCGAGGCTTGAAAAGTATTTTGCATTTCCTAGCCTATCAATAATATCATCTAACTTTGTTAAAGGAAATTTATCATCCACTATTTTCTTATTTAATTGTCTGAAGTCTACAACGGTGAATGGACCTACCGAAGGTTCAGTGATGCCCTCATCAATTATTTATTTGACTTCCTTACCTATTTATTTATTATTATTTGTTTTCTTTGTTTATTGAATCTTCCGGTTTAGGAAATGACAATAAGTGTATGTATATAATAGAGCAGTACTAAATTATTCTTGTAGTTTGTACACTGTGTGCAGATCTCACGAACTAGTAAAAATAGTGTGGCGTATATATATTATTGTTGATTTTTCTACGGTCTAGCTGTGTTAGTTTGGGTTTTTCCAAGTTGATTTGCTAGTAGGTTGGGATGATACTTTATTTTATGTGTATGGTATATCTTCTCGTGGCTTTCAGAATTTCGTCGTTAACGGGCAGCATCGCTAGATCCCTAAGTATGTTGGTATTACGAATGTACCAAGGGGCACTAGTTATCCTTCGGAGTATTTTATTCTGCTTGGCGGTGTGACTAGTCACCAACCAGGTGCCTCTCAAGGTGGTGGATAGAGGAAAGCTCATCAGATATGATGGGTACCGGGGAAATAAAATAACCGGGGTGGACCAAAACCAATTGCTGCTGTCTTGTAGTAAATGGCGTTGGATCGTCAAAGGCTAGAGGAAGAATACCTTGTCACAAATCACCTTGCCCTCCAGGTTGGAGGTTTAGCGCATGGCTTAACACCCTGTCTTGTAAGAACCTTTTACGTTATGAACGCAACAAACGAGCCTCGGATCTCGGACAGATTTAACGGATTTTCGACCAGGAATGTTAAAAGGAACAATTGAAGGAATGATGTTATCTTGGCGACGTGGAATGTGAGAACATTAGCTAGGCTGGAGCTTTGACAGACATAAAGGAACAAATGGATACTTATAGAATAAATATAGCAGCTTTAAATGAGGTAAGATGGCTTGGAGAGGGTTCAATGCGAACAGGTGGTTATACAATGTTTCATAGAGGTGGAACCAATAGAACAAATGATAAAGGCTTCCTTGTTCATAATTCAATGATAGCTTCGGTGTTAAACTTTAAAGCTATATCGGACAGACTATGCACCCTAAGAATTAGAGCCAAAATCTTCAATGTCACGCTTGTTTGTGTGTATGCGCCTACAGAAGAAACTGAGGATGTAGTGAAAGATGAATTTTAGTATCAATTGGAACAGTTGATGTTACTTTGGTTCTAGGTGATTTCAATGCCAAGGTTGGTAAGGAAGAAGCCTATCATTTGACAGTAAGCTGTCACAGTTTACACGAGGAATGTAATGATAATGGACAACGGTTGGTGGATTTGGCGATTGCATGTAACCTTACTGTTAAGAGCACATGCCTTCCAAGGAAGGAAATACACAAAGTTACATGGTTATCACCCGATGGAGCAACTAGGAACCAAATAGGTCATATTCTAATTAGCAGTAGACACGCATCTGATGTTATTGAAGTAAGATCATGCAGAGCAGCCGATATCGACTCAGATCACTTTATGGTTAGGATAAAGTACCGGCAAGAATTAGTAGACTGAGGGGTAACCCTTGTACAAGGTTCAATACTGACAAGCTGAAATCATCGGAGGTGTCTGAAGCTTTCAAATTCCAGCTAGACAATGCCTTGACATGGAAGGCTGAGGAATGGAAGGACAAGGATATTGAGGGCAAATGGATAAAGCTGAGAGATGAGACATTGAAAGTTATGGAGGCTGTACTGGGTCTAAAAGAGCGGATACGAAGAGCGGAGTGGTTTGATAAGGAATGTAAAGTGGCTATAAAAGGAAAAAATGATGTGAGAATACGTATGATCCAACGTAGAACTAGAACAGCTGTGGGAGAATTGAAGAATAAAAGAAGAATGGCCTCAAGAGTTTGCCGAAACAGAAAGAAAGCCTTTGAAAGAAGTAAGTTGATTGAAATGGAGCTGTCACGAAGCTGGTTTGGTGAGAGATTTCTACCAAAGAATTAAGGTAGAGAAGAAGGGATTCCAACCTAAGACGTTATTTTGTAGCGACCGCGGTGGATAAGGTTTAACCTTATTGGTAGTGAACAAGGAATACTGGACAGATGGGCTGAGTATTTTAAGGAACTTTTGAATGGTGAGAGCATAGTAGGGAATCAGGAAGGGAGTCAAACGGAAAATGAAGTAGAAGAAAGTACTGCAGGATATCAAGATGAGCCACCAACAAAGGAGGAAGTGCAACAATCAATTGCTGAAATGAGTAATAATCGGGCACCTAGAGAGGATGGAAATGTAGCTGAAGTACTCAAATCTGGAAGACAGATACTACAGGAGAGTCTCTATTCCCTTATTTGGGAGGTATTTGTATTTTTATTTGTATCTTTATTAAAACTAAAAGGTATTTTTATACAATGACTACAAAAAAATCATTACCTATTATTTAACACTTTCGTTGTACAACTTAATTCCGTTGTATATCCATGCTTTTTGCGTTACACTTTTATCAAATTTAGGAATTCTTAGTTTATGACCGCTTTTTATTTTATAAGGACATGACTCTTGTCTATCTTCTATTTTTTGTTTCAAGTATTTTTGAGCTTTATAATTTACGATGTTATTGATAAACTTCAGCATATTTTCCTCTATTCTTTTCTTAACTGGCTTAAAATTCAATTCATTTAGTATGTCTACTACATATATGTGTCTCTTTCCTAGCTTTGAGAATTATTCTCAAAAACTTGTTTTGTATTTTTTCCAACTCCGAGACTTGTGTCACACTCAGAGAAAAAAGAATTGTCCCACAATAATCAAAGTGCGGCAGAACCAATGATTTGTAATATATTATTTTACTCTCTTTAGTTAAGTTATTTTAGATGCGTCTTAATGTAGCAAGCTTCGAATAAATTTTAACACCTAAATATTTCACACTAGTCGGGTTTTGAATTTCCCCGTCATTTAGTTTAAGATTTATCTTGCATCTTGGCACTAATGTGCCTTGCATACGTTTTCTTTACGTTTACCGCTAGCTTGTTATGTTTAAACCAGTCTTCTAGTGTATCTAAATCTTCCTGCATACATCTCTCTGCTTCCTGTGTTCTTTTATGTGAAAAATTTAGCGCGGTATCGTCTCCAAATACGTTCAGTTTTGAATGCACTACAGCTTGCTTCATGTCGTTGATATATAAAACAAAGAGGATCGGCGCCAGCACACTACCCTGAGGAAGAACAATGTTCACTTCTTTATCGTCAGATATGACGTCACCGATTTTAACTTTTTGCTTCCTGTTTGTTAAGAGACACTTAAACCATTTAACCGCGATCTCATCGAAGCCATATCTCCTCAGTTTGTCAATTAAAATGTTTCTATCGATCGTTTCAAATGCTCTTTTGAAATCTAATAATACACACACAACTTCTTCGTCATTTTCTAGCTTCTCCATCCAATCTGATATTTTTTCCTAAATCCTGATTGTTCTTCCATTAAAATGTTATTTTTCTCCAAGAATTCTGATAACCTATTTTTTGCCAAAATTTCCATAATTTTCTCAATGTTTGATAACATATTTATTGGACGAAGATCTGTTTCATTTTTCACTTTTGGAATTGGTGTCACTACTGCGGTTTTTAAGCAATCTGACATGAATTCCTCTTCAAATGATTTTTTTGTCACATTTAACATGACTTCAATGAATTCTTGGCACACCAAAGCGTCACATAAAACTTTGCCTGTTATATTATCTACGTCTCCTTTATTTTTCATATCCCTTATTGTTGTAATTAATTCATCTTTTGTAGCTTTTGACAGTGAGAACTTATTATTAACGTCTTTGATGTTCTCGTTATAACTTTTTTCTCTCGGTTCAGAAATATTTTCATTGGTCATAGCAATACTTTCAACATAAAATTTATTCAATTCATTGGCAGTTTCTTCGTTATCGAGTAGTTCTACATCATTGACTACAAGCCTGTTAATTTCAGTGTTTTTCTCAGAGTACTGTTTATTAAAAAGCTTCCAAAGTTGTTTTGAGTCATTTCTATTTCAATAAATCATATTTTGAAAATATTTACTCCTGGTGTTGATAATTTTAGTCTTATAAGCTTTAGAAAGTGCTAGCTATTCTTCTCTATCATTTAAATTGTTGGTATATGTAGTTTTGCTATATAACTGATCCTTTCTTTTCTTCATTCCTCTTAATTCTTTGTTATAGCATTTATTATCACTAGGGGGGCACCCATGCTCGCTACGCTCGCCAACCCCCGCCGTTCGCTACATTCCTCTAATAGTTCGCGCATGGTGCTTTCCATACAGTAGCATTGTAAGTCAAGAAGTGATTTAGTTAAGACCGTAGTAGCAAACATTTCAGCTAATTTTGCACGTCAAAGTACATCTATGCTGAATGAGGCCCTATCTATAATTATCGAAAACCTTGCGGGTGCGGTTGCGGATCTTAAGAGATCTTAAAATTTTCTCATACAAAATACTTTTTGTAAAAATTCTTTCATCTTCTGCCAAATGACCATGGCCTTGTGTTTCAGAAATATAGACACGCAATCGATCAAACGATCTAATTCTACTGGCTACAACACACAATTGACGGTGAGAAAATACCGGTTTTTTGAGTAAGATTCCTACTTTTTGAAACGTTTGCCCCTGGGATTTAATAATTGTCATCGCAAAAGCCAGAATGACGGGAAATTTAGTTTTTTGAAGGGAAAAAGACAGAAGTGTACTTGAATAATTAAGATGTGTTTGTGGTGTCAAAATACTTGTGTTTTGAAAAATTCCTGCTGAAATCTCACAATCCAAACAATTTTTTTGCATTTTTCTTGACCAAGCAAGTCAAGTCCTGTACTCAAATTACGAATAAGTAAAAGTACCCACTTACACAAACTGAGTTTAAAAATTCGACTGGAAAATTAATTTGCTCTCTGTAATCATCACTCGAGATGTTATTGGAACTCCAAAATATTCGTTCCCTTAGGGACAGACTGTTGAAAATTGCTGCATCGACGAAAGTGTAGTCTCCATATTTGGGTGCTAATATAACCGAATTGAGGATATCGTTCGACTGAATGGTTTCAGATACATTGCCATATGTATCTGTAATCACGTCGGTACTGCTAACTATATGGAATGGTATTTCAATAACACCTTGGCCTGTAATCTGGAAATGTGGGTAAAGTTCCATTAGCAAGAGATTTGGGAAATTCAACCAATTCAATTTCATGAGGTAATGGTATTTTGTGGAATGTTGAAAACTCGGACCATGAATTAAGGCAATTCTTAATAAGTGATACGCGTGTACCGTGAGATATAACTGGCAATATTCGTCAAAAATCTCCACAGAATAATATTGTCTTAGCTTCGAAAAGTTTAGTTGAAGTACCAAATGAATAGTTTAAAAAATGGTAAATTAATTTGAGAACATTAAGCGGGCACATTGAAATTTCATCTGCGACAGTGATAGATGCAGACCTTATGAACTATGCTTGGCCACTATTTACAGAGAGCTTTGATACGGAAGTCTCTAAAATCGGTACAGGTATTTTGAAAACGTTGTGAAAAGTTAGACCTTGATTTAAAAGAGTGCATGCAATACCACTGAAACCGCATGCAATAAATTGGAGATCCAAGGAATTCAATTGATGAATAATTGCGGTTTGGGAATAAGTCTTACCAGAACCAGCATGAGCTGTAAGACGAATAATTTTGCAACCGTAATACTGGTAATAATTTAAAATTTACTGTAAAACTAAATCAATAGCGGATAGCTGCTGTTCAATGATAAATTATTACTGAACAAAATTTCCTAAATAGCTAATAAAGCACGGTTATATGAATCATTTTCTGAAGAATTTCTTAAAAAGTCTTCACACATAAACATTTTGAATTCATTCCACAAATCTAAAGCATTTGTAGGAACGTTCATACCACAAATAGGTAATGGCGAATAACTCTCTTAACTGCTGAGAGAACTCAAACTCTTTTACTTCTAGTAGATATTCACGCCACTCTTTATCATTTCATGCGATACCTCGTGCATGTGCAGCAGCTGAAAATGTGGAGTAAATAATGTTCCCAACAGTACCCAAATCCTGATGGGACCTTGAACATGAAGCAAAAGTAGTCTCAAATGAAACAGCTCGACATAAAACATAAAATAATCTAGCAATAGCTCTACTACTTCCTCTTTGACGTTTCTTCCATTTCCTTTCTTTATCTACCCAAATATAATGTATCGGCGTCAATTTTGTTCTTCTGTGATTTCTAGCTGAACATTTCCTTACCCAAAGACTTCATTTTGATAGCGAGGCAAGTGACATTCAAGTCGAACTATAATATATTATGTGACTGATAATGCATTGGATACTCATTTATGCGCCAATCAGCTTCCTTAGATCCAAAGTAGTGACCGTACAAAAAGCTATCGATTTCATCTATATGAAATTTGCCCTCAACTCCAACACTAACTCTTTTAAACTGTAATGAGGCACAGTCGTATCCCTTATAAACATATTTGTACATATATTTTAGGCTCTTAACTGTGCCAAGGACTTCCAAGTTTAAGTGGCAATAAAACGCTAAAAGATATGTATTTTAAGGAACAACATAGCGGTTGTCAACAGAATGGCCACGAAAGTCAACTGTTATTCCATTAACATGACGCATTTAACGTTGGCCTGAGTTGTATTGTAAAAGTGCTTTAAAAAGCTTTTGCTGCATTTACCATCTCACATACAGACGGGGATATGATTCAGTAAACCACACGAACCGTTAAACTATATTATGAAGTTGTGGGAAATATCCATTGTAAGTGAAATATATGTGAAATTTCTTCACAAACAAAGAAACTTTTATTCCCTACCTTTTCTTTTTTCTCTAAATTGAGGTGTTGAAGGTGTGCAGTCGAAAGTTTGGATGTATAATATAGTTCAGATTTTGCATTTTTAAAATTTTTTTGCTCGTAGCAGCTAAATAAAGCATTCTAGGGGTTTGATATGTATGACCAACCCCCATTATTTTGGCATTTCCCAAATTTTGGCCATATATCATATTTCTCTAAATTATGTTTTTAAATGTGGTCCATAGAAAAGTTAAGAAATATGATAAAATTCAGACTTTCGCTCGCTTTCCATAACTATTCGTGAAAGTTAACATCGCGTTATCTAGAGATAACTGTAAAATTCTGATTTTCCATATTTTTTAAAATAAAATTTGCATATATTTTAAACAAATTAGCAAAAAATAATGGTATAAGTAAACGATGGCTTTAAATTTGTTTGTGGTAATGCATCCATATTATTGTCTGTGGCCATGTGTTCGTTGTTTTGGCTTTTGTCTGGAAGAATGCAATTTTATTAGCCAGAGATTGCCTTCTTCTAGGCAAAAAGCAAAAGAATGAACATACGACCATTGTCTGTGATATGGCTGCATTTGCCCCTCACATTATCATTGGCATAGATATTAGCACAGACAATAACTTACCAGATGTCGCGATCCCATACATGACTGTGTACCCAATTTTTTTTGACGCAGTCATGAAATGACGGATGAAAATGACGCTGCAGGGTATGTGTTTCTGGTGACTGCAACGCTCATTCGGTCTCTAGAGACATTTTTAAATTTTTAGGGAGTAAAAACCTGTTTTGAGCGAAATGGGAACCGGTTTTGAAGGAAATGGGTCATAAAGGTACCTACACACACCACCAAAGGGACTGTTGGCTATGTAGTGGTACATAAATTCGATTTTCGAGAATTCGAATCGAATTTTGTTTCCTTCCACTCCAGCAACAACAACAATCCCTTTGCTTTGGTAGAAACACTATTTAGGTTCATTGAACCCGTAGCAGGTGATTTTTAATTCAAAATTACATGTAAATTTATGAATTTTATGTTAAAAAACGTCATTATTTCCCGGACTCAAAAATTAAACAACTTTCTTCCGGTTTTTAGGGGGTTTTTCCGGTAAAAATTTGATTTTTTAACGGTTTTCCGCTCATAGCGGCTAAACTAAGCGTCCTAGAGGGTTCATATGTACGACCGACCCCCATTACTTTTTTATTTTATAATTTTCTTTCATAAACTATTTTTCTCTAAAATGAGGTTTTGAAGGTGCGCGGAAAAAACCTGAGGAACATGATAAAGTTTAGATTTTGAATTTGTAACAGTTTTCGTAACGTAGCGTCTTAACTATGGATCCTCGCGGTCTCATATGTATCACCGACCCCAACTATTTTGTCAATTACTATCTTTGTCTTATACATCTTTTTTCGGTAGATTCAGTTTTCAAAAGTGTATGCAAAAACTAAGAAATATTATAAAATTCAGATTTTGAATTTCTTACAGTTTTTTGCTTGTAATGGCTAAACTAAGCTTCTTAAAGGGCTCCTAAGTATCACCGGCCCCCACTATTTTGACGTTTCCTACATTTCTTTCATACATCATATTCCTCTAAAGTGAGTTTTTAAAGGTGTGTCCATACAAAATTCAAATTTTGAATTTTTAACGGTTTTTTGCTCGCAGCGGTTAAACGAAGCATCTTTGGAGGTTCATATGTACAACCGACCCCCATTATTTTTCTATTTTATATCCTTTTCTCATACATCATTTTGCTCTAAATTAAGATTTTAAAATTATGCAAACAAAAGTTTGGAAATATGATAAAGTTTAGATTTTGAATTTCTAACAGTTTTTTGGTTGCAGTGGCTAAACTAAGCTTCATAGAGGTCTTATATATATGACTGTCTCCCACTATTTCGACATATCATAACTTTCTTTCATACATCATATTCCTCTATCGTTAGTTTTTACAGGTGTCTGCATACAAAATTCAAATTTTGAATTTTCAACTGTTTTTTCTCGTAGCGGCTAAACTAAGCTTCCTAGGGGGCTAATATGTATGCTTGAATCCCATTATTTTATCATTTCCTATCTTTTTGCTATGTATCATATTTCTCTAAATTACGTTTTTAAAGGTATGTCCATAGAAAAGTTAGGCAATATGATAAAATTCTGATTTTCCGCGTTTTCCGGAAGTATTCGTGGAAGTAAATCTCGCTTTTTCTGGAAATATCCATAAAATTTGCAATTTCCAACGGTTTTTGATATAAAATTTGCATATTTTCTTATCAAATTTACCAAAAACACTAATACACACAAAAATTTCCGTTTTCTGTACCAAAAACAGAAATTTTTGAGTGTATTTTTGTGTACGTGAGTAAATTTTACTCACCAATTGTACACATACACATGATTTTTGTTTGTATTTTTTTATTGAAAATTTCAGAAAATCCAAAAATCTATTTGCTCCGCGAAAATTTCTTTCAGCCCCCTTTCCACTTATTGCGATGACCCTTTGCCATAATGACAATCAAACACCAGCTACAAGAAAAATTCGCTCTCAGAGCGCATTGTCTGTCCTTCAGACGTTGCAGTCGTTCCAAAGCACATACGTTCCATGCGTCATTTGTCTGCTCTTACGTGTCTGCTGTTGCAAAAAATAGGGTACGAAGCCATCTATGGGATCGCGACATCTGGATAGTTATTGTCTGTGATATTAGGTTTGAATGAAAAGAATGCACGTATTTGGCATAAATGGTAGTTTTTTCAGTCGAACGTATGATCTATGGCAATGATAATGTTAAATAAGTATGTTCTATATTTTGATTTTTTCGTAGAGGAATGCAATTATATGTCAATTCTTTCGATTTGTGTCCCCAGTAGGAGATTGATCCATTTGGTTTGATTCTTGATTAATTTAGTACATGTTATATATTGGTGACACAAACCAAAAATAGCCATATCATTGCATGTTTGCAGGCGAGAACCTAAATAGTACCACACATACGTTCTTCCCAAAAGCATCATCTACGCTATACGTGTGCTCAATTCACACATACTATCCCATAGAATTTTTTAATTTCAATTTAAAATTAAAATAATTCATAATTAAATTTAAGAAAAAAAATTATGCGTTGCGCATAGAAGAAAAACAAATCTTTCGATTGGTATAATTTTTATTCTGGTAAGTCCATCTGGCTTTCTGTAAAAGAGATAACAAAAAAACGTGTCGCCTATTTATATATAGATTTGAAATGACCTCAACTTGCTCGACTAAGTCACCCATAGTTACCTGGAGGTTTTCAGTCATAAACTCGCACGCCGCGCCAACATTTTGCATATCATTTTGTTTCCAGTTTATACTTGAAATTTTGTTCAAAAGCTCTTTCTCGTTATATTTTGTCCAACTATCAATTTTAATCTTGTTTTTAACGTACCTTGTTGTGATAAACATCCCGGCACGGTAAAGGATCCTAAAAAGAAAGAATTTTACTAAAAAATAAGACAAAAGACTTACCTGACAAAAGACTCGCATGGCGGCTACACGTCACGTCACTGAAATGTCACGATCGAGACTAGTACAAATCAGTACTAAACTAGTACAAATCACAAGTACAAATCAGTACTAAACGTACTAGAAATTCATTCAACTAGTCATCGTTAGATGGCAGCAGCAGGTCGAACGATCAACGTAACCGAATTGACCCACTTAAATGGAATGTGCGGAAATGCATTTCGCCGGAAAAACAAAATGGAATGTGCGAAAATGCATTTTCGGGAAACGCAGTGTGGAATTGGGAAATTGGGACAACGAGAACGCAGGGAAAATTGAAGGAGTGGGAATTGCGGCGTAATGGAAAAATGAGGATAAATACACAACGGAAATTAGGGAAAAGTCAGTCGATCACAAGCAGACGAGAAGAGCCAGTTAGCCGTCCAGATAGACCAGCCAAGTAGATCAACTACCAGTACCAGAAAGTCTACCAGTACCAGTACCAACCAAGTAAAAAGTGAGTATGCAACACTCGTCAATAATGAAGAACTAGCGAATGAGAGCTCTTAGCCTCTCCGCTTAAGCCTCGACCACGGTTCTTTGAACCTATCGGGCATAATTACATTGTAATCACTGGACAATTCTCCCCCAGTGAGCGACAAAAAGCAGCAGTTGCAAGAGGAGCTCCGTAATCCCAAGGTTGGACCCCGACCTCTCACGATAGAGGAATACCGGGAGAGGAGAAAGGGGCAGGCGCACCAGAGAACCACTCCGGAGGTACCGGAAATACCACCGAAGAAACGGACGGGCAAGGAGGCGCGATTCCGGGCGGACATCGAGGAGACGCGACGTCGACTCCTTCTGGCTGTGGGTCGGGAGCAGCGAGCAAGGGTGGAGCAAGAGCCCCCACGGCTGTATAACGAGCGAAGACGATATCGCCAGGCAAAGAAGCTGGCCAGGTACAACTCAGCGAACGAGTATTAGTGGTCCAATTTAGATTAAGAAAAAGTTGTATTTACTAATTAGTAAGATAAATAAATGTATAAAAACCTTAAAGTTGTCTAACGATCGACTATTTAATTGTGTTCAGGGGTGTACTCCCCCGAAATAGAACAATTGTGAGGTTTTCTCCTACAACGACACAAAGAGTCGAGGGAAAATCGTCACATTGTTTCTAACATATTTCCAAATATTTCGAGCATATGATGTTCCCCAATATTTTCTTGTTTATTAATCTTATAGCCAAAATTTGAATCTTTATCCTGAATAACGTGATCAATGATGGTTCTGTGGTTTCGTTTTACATTTTCTCTTGTGAATTGATCCACAATTTGCTCGGGATTATAGCTTTTTAGTACCTCCAAATAGCGATCCATGTTTTTGCTTCTACGTGCAACAGTTATATTAAAATCTTCAACCACGAGATTTACGTCCTTTGCTCTTAAGTTTTCTTCTAAAAAATCATCCAAAATAGAGATGAAATCGTTAATTTTTCCTTTACGAGATTTGTAGATTACAGAGTAGGAACCTTTTGCGTGTCCATTGTCAATTATTATATTCAATAGCCAAGTTTTGCTTTCACTATAGCTACAGTTTTTCTTAAAACTAATTTTTCGATCTAAGTAAATTGCTACTCCCCCTATATGCCTCGATGACGAAAAACAAAATTCACTTAAGTATCCCTCAATATTTAGTCCAACAGTTTCTTCCTCACATGTAAAGTGCGTCTCTGCTAACATTAATAATTTTGGTTTTTGTCTAAGACACATCAATTTAATAAATTCGAAATTCGATATCAAACTTTGACAATTTGCGAAGATCACATCCGGTCTCTGTAATTCTCATTCGACGTACCCAATTGCCCTCTTCGAAATTTCAAGTTACCTTCGATAAACTTTGCAGTCTTCTGACCATACGTTATGGAAAATATCAAACCCTGTGTTGAGTATCTTTTTTTTTTTTATGCAGTTAATGCATTTGGGTTCGTCATGCAATCCTTTAGCTCAAGTTCAGAGCTCCCACATTTTCTGCACACTTTCGTGTGTTTACATTCACATGCATTATGATTAAACCCATAGCACTTCTCACGGAAACGTTGTCGACCACCTTACAACGATCCCACCCGCAAATCAGTTTTTCGCATGATATCACCTTGTTGAATGTTTGTGATGATCCTTTTCCGTAGAAATCCCGAAATCCTGAAAAGGGATAAGACATTATTTAAGAACAATCAAAAATACCTACGACAGGTTGATCTCCCTAGCTGTTGATATCTGTCAAAACACAACGTGTCGACACTGTTATGGCAATGATACTGCAGTGCAAATTATAGCGTCGATACTGCAGAAACGATCATGTAAGCGCAAGTTACTCGCGGCCACCAGCAACCGCTAGATGGCGCCACCAGAGCGGAAACGCAAACCGGCAACACGGCAAACAAAACGATCATTGACCATCGATTGAACATTGATCGGAAAATTCTGCACATTCAACGGAAAATTTTCCGATAAATATTGAGAAAATGGCCACAGAAAGTCAGTCTGAGGAATCGACTACCATAGGTGTGACCATGGTAGGACGCAACACAATTCTAAATAGGCGACTTGGCTGAATTGGACGACCCCGGAACGAGTGGCAGACAACCAGTAAACTCTCTTGGACTTCGCCAGAAAAATACCTTAGGTGAGGAAAAAATTAATAACTGAAGAAGCGGATGAATCTAACATTCACCGTTGAGGTCCCAAATACGGTTCGAAAGAACCCAATGAGCAATAAAATTTATTAAATAGATACATTGAAGAATGGGAGACCGCCAACTGCAGGAGGCGTTACGACGTAATCCGCACGCAGGTCCACGACCGATAACTATAGATGAATACCGGGCCAGACAGACGGGTCATAAAGAAAAGGGTAAAGAGGAACGCCAGGGAGGAATTGAGGTGCACGTTAAAAGGGAAACTCCTGGTGTAGAAGCGAGGTTCAGGCGATCGATTGAGAAGGCCAGACGGGATCTCATGTTGGCTGTGGTAAGCCAACAAAGAGTAGGTACTTTTAAGTAGGGAGTTGCAGAGACTCCACAACGAACGTATACGCTATAGGAAGGAAAAGCGTTTAGTAAAAGGGGCGAAGCGGACACAAGAACCTGACAGCACACAGTCGACATCTCATAGCCACTAGGCGACGTAGTTATAAGATAGAACTTGTAGTTATTGTAACAGGAATAAATAAATGTTGAATAAATAAATGTAACCGGTAACCAGTAGTCGTTAGTTGTCGTAGTTGTAAGCAAGAAACTTGTAATCATTGTAACGAGGCTAAAATTGTAATCGGTGAAATAAATATTGTACCGCCTGAATTCTTCTTTTGAGATTAAAAGTGTATCTGAGGTATTGTTGTAAGGTTTTACCATACGACGGTAAGAATTACAACATAACATTTGGCGCAGCCGAAATTTAAAACCTACGTTCGGGAATTTGATAAAAGTAATTTGAAAAATCATAATTCTTAGTAAGTCTAAATTTGGAAAATACATGATAAATATAGGAAGTGAACATCCAGGTACACTTTTAATGTTAAGACTACAATAAGTATGAGAGAGAAAGAAGAGTAATTGTTTTAAATAGAAACAAATGTCATTAGAATAGTTCTCAAAGTTAGGACACTATAGAATTTACCTATGGATACATAAATAAAAGAAGAATAGTGACCATTACGTGTATTAGAAAAATCGTTTGATTGAAATTGCTATTATAGAAAAGAAAGAAGAAAAAATTGACCATTAAGAGTATAAGGAAATTGTATGATCGAAATTGTAATTGTATAAATGAAACTCGTATGGTATGGTAATGATTGGCACTTGTATTATAAATAAGAAATAACACTTGTATAAATACATTAAGGACACAATGCAATAAGAAATTGGAAAAAACAACAAATAAAAAGAAAAGAAAAAAAAGAAAAAAGAAAAAAAATGTATATATGGCACACTCCACGCCAAAGATACCACTAGACAGACGTTTGAGTAACTTTATGCAAAGAATAGATACTTTTTCGTTTTATAATTTTGAAACAGAACTTGAGAACAATAACGTTAACGGGCAATTGGCCAATCAAAACAACGCTCCACATCAAGAAGGAGGGCAACAATTAGCTAATCAACAACAAGTAGAATCACCAGAAATAAACTCTACAGAAGAACATCAGACACCTCGCGAAGGAGAACAACAATTACCCGATCAAGGACAAGTAGGGTCACCAGAAGTAAACACTGAAGAAAAAAACCAAGCAAATCAAGATAGAGAGCATCCATTACCCACCCAAGGACCAGGAGATCCAGTGGTGGAGAACGAACAGCCACGCATGCAAGCTGAGGATCAAGGAAATACAGAAGGTATTGGTACTCTGCAATCAGAAATAGTGAAACTACGACGTGGAAGGTGTTACGTGAGAACAAACTCCTATCCGGGGACTTACACTGTGGAAAGTAAGCTACCAGATATAAATCAATTGTCTACTGACAACCAGGCTGACATAGAAGACAAAGAAAATAAAATGGCTGACATATGTTTAGTGAATAATATATTGTATAACAACGTACCGATTCTGGTAGGGGAAGATAGCCCACGCAAGTCTAATGAGGTGAACGAGTTTATAAATTGTGCACGACTGGGGTATGAAACGCTCACTGAGATACAGGATAAGATACTGTTCATGAGACTATTACCAGCACGCTTGAGGGGAAGAGCATTGGAAGTGGTGCAAACGGGGACGAATGACACACTGGAAGATATATTTACTGCATTAAAAACAAACCTATTACAAGGCACATCATATATAACCCTTAATACCCAATTGAGGAACGTTCATCAACTGCCAACGGAAACCTTATTGGGGTATTTCCACAGAGTGAAGGCTCTTATTAACGCCTGCAAAAATGCCGCTGCTGCTCAATATACAGATGGTGGAGATGGGCTGAAGGCCGAAATAGAGGAAGTAGGCCTCCATTGTTTCAAAATGGGTATAATAAACCCCAACTACAAGTTTTACCTACTCCAAGATGTAGAAAATAACGTGAGCGCATTGGAAAGGAAAATAACACGATAAGAGCAGACGGAACAATGTATGCAGCAAAATCTTACCCAGCAAAATTCCCTGGGGGACCCAACACCACTAATGGGACCAGACGTCCCCACCCAAGCTCCAATGAGCAACCATAACTAAAATCCCGTTTACAACCCACCACCAACACCTGGTAGAAATCCAGGTTATAACCGATATCCAACAGGCCAACCCAATCAGAGCCAACCAAGGAATTTTCAGCCAAATGGATATACGCCCAACCATAATACACATCGGAACAGACCGGATAGACGACAGATAAAATGCAATTTCTGTCACAAAATGGGACATATTATGGCAGAATGTCGAACTCGGCAGATGACTCCTTTCTGTTCCACCTGCAGGGCGTACGGTCATAACACCAGAAACTGCAACCAGAACACACAGCGAAATTTCGGGAGGAATAACAACACGCAACCAGGAAGAAATAACCATCAACACCACCAAGTTAACTAGACAACGGCGAGCAGGGTTAACCAGGAATGTAATTTTTGTTTGAAACCAAATCACACGGAAGATGCATGTTTTCTACGAGAACGGTGGGAAAAACTACAGCTACAAACCCAACTAAGGGAAGTGAAAAACTCTACAGGGACGACCGAGCGCACCGCGAGTCGTCCATTATAGAGCAAGATTATATGTAGGTGCGACAACAGGACAACCATGCCGGCACTGCCAATAATAAACTTACAACTAGACATTACTAAGGAAAGAAATTCGAAATTCATAATTGATACTGGATCAGAGATATGTTTGAATAAACATTCCGAAATAAGCAAAGTAAAACTAAAAGACGTAAACAAAAATGAAAGAGTCACTCTCAACACTATCTCTGGAGAGATAACATCTGAAGGTACGATTGTGGGACAAGTAATGACGAATCAAGTCTATCCCTGCAAATTTCATATTGTGAAAAGTTTGAGTCCTACCAATATCACGGGAATTATAGGGAATGACTTCGTAAGTAAATACTGCAACGTAGAAGGACCAGCTAAAAGACTAGTTTTCCCGACGACCAAGACGGGAGAGGAAATCGTCATTCCATTCGCGAACCAAGGCGACGTGTACAACACCGAGTCTCGATCCATTGATGTAGTAACAAAAGACGCAGCTACTGGCCAGAAAAACCCGTCTATCCAAATCAAGCATTTATGTGACCGCAGCTCGCAAACTGCGGAGTGTTCAGCCAAACCGAACGGGGAAATAAAGTACGGACAGGAAGCTTCGCTACCATCAACGGAAGACAATGAAACAACACAGGACTTATCAGACCTATTCGACTGGGAACCAGAGAAAAAGGAACGAGAAAACCCTCCTGGGCAGATTCGAATGGGAAGTCCGAGTGCTGAGGGGTACACAACCCCAGCCTACGAACACCTAAACCACCGAGGCTCGCACGCCTCGGAAGTTGAAAATGCCACAACGCCAAAAACCTACGAGGGGGGACAGACTGATCACCTCGAAAATACAGAGCAAGTCACCATAAGAGAACGCAGAAAAATACAGATACCCCAAAGAACGTTGAAATTCCTCGAGATACCAGTACCAACTCCAGGAGAATATGTCGCTATAGGAGAAGAAATTAAGCAAGGAATTTACCTCTGTAACGCACTGGTCAAGTCAACCAATGGCAAAATTAAAATGACCATACTAAATGTAAACGATCACGAGGTCGAAATAAACGACTTAACAATTTATTTAGAAAAATACAACACGTGTAATATTGAGTTAACCACTAAGGACTCTCCCGAAGTAAAAGAACACTACGGGATACAGACAGATGAGTTCGAAACCAGTAAAGGGAAGAACGCACGAATAGAAGACCTACTGCGAATAGTGCGCATAGAAGAAAATCTGAGCAGTGAAGAGAAAAAGTCAATCGAAGGGATTACAAAAGAATTTCACGATACCTTCCACATCCCAGGCGAAAAACTAAGCCACACTACAACGGTTCGGCACGAAATAAGAACCAAAGAAAATCAGGTGCCAATAAAATGTAAAATGTACAGATTGCCGGAAACGCAGAAAGGAATAATTACTGAGTAAATAGACAGATTGCTAAAAGATGACATTGTTGAACCCAGCTGGAGCCAGTGGAACGCTCCTCTGCTAGTAGTCCCAAAGAAACCAGGACCTGATGGCCAGAAAAAATGGCGAATTGTAGTAGATTACAGAAAGTTAAACGAAGTAACAGAAGGAGATGCATATCCACTACCTAGGATCGAAGATATCCTAGATAGGTTAGGAAATGCTCGTTACATCTCTGTACTCGACCTCGCCAGCCGCTACCATCAGATAGCAATGGAAGCTGAAGATCGGGATAAGACAGCGTTTAGTACACTCTAAGGTCATTACGCTTTCAAAAGAATGCCTTTTCGGACTGAAAGGGGCACCAGCTACATTTCAAAGGCCGATGAATCATGTACTAACGGGGCTCCAGGGGTTACATTGTTTTGTATACCTAGACGACATTGTCACCTACGGCAGGAACTTAGCAGACCATCATGCAAAACTGCGATCTATTTTAGAAAGATTGAGAGAACACAACTTGAAATTAAACCCAGAGAAGTGCAACTTCCTCCAGCGGGAAATCGTCTATCTCGGACACAAGTGCGGTACCAACGGGGTAGCACCAGATCCCAGTCTAACACAAAAGGTAAAAGATTACCCCACACCAAAAACGATAAGATAAGTACAATCCTTTCTGGGCCTAGCAAACTACTACAGAAAGTTTATAGAAGGGTTCTCGAGAATAGCGGCACCCATAAACAAACTATTACGAAAAGATATAAAATTTAAGTGGGACGACGAATGTGAGAAAGCGTTCAGGACACTAAAAGAGAAACTAACAACACCCCCTGTCCTTCGGTACCCTAATTTCAAAGAGCCTTTTAAGTTGTATACGGACGCAAGTGGAGAGGCCCTGGGAGCCGTGCTTGCGCAAGGGCCCGAGAACGAAGAAAAACCCATCGCTTACGCGAGTCGAACATTAAACACCGCAGAGAAAAACTATTCTACAATCGAGCGAGAGTTACTGGCTATAGTTTGGGCCGTAAAAAATTACCGAAGCTATCTGTACGGACGACCATTCACCGTATACACGGATCACAAGCCTTTACGAGGAGCCATCCGAATAAAAGACCCAACAAATAGGATACTGAGACTCTGGCACAAGTTGTCAGATTACACAATTGAGATAAAGTACAAGGAGGGTAAAAAGAACAACAATGCGGACGCTCTAAGCAGAATCCCATATGAAGTGTTAGTTATGACTCGCCGACAAGCCAAAGAACAGGCAGCAGACACGACTAGCACGAATGACACCCTGGCAGGAGAAGAATGTACCACAGAGAACAACCAACAGGGAGACGAGGAAGAACCAATACCAAGGAAGGAAATAAGAGTCTTAACGGATCCTCAAGACATAACAACTATATTAGCTGATTGTCACGACGCACCGTTCGGAGGACATCAAGGAATACAAAAGACCTACCAACGATTGAAATGGGAGTTCTATTGGAAGGGTATGAGGAGAGACATCGCTAAATACATCAAAAGTTGCAAAAAATGTCAACTAAATAAATTAAGCCGGGAACACAGAGAACCAATGATCATAACTGATACTGCAAAACTTCCGTTTGACAAGGTGTATATGGTTATAGTAGGCCCCCTTCCCGAAACCAGACATGGGAATAAATACATCCTGAGTTTCGAGGATGACTTAACTCGATTTATGGATGTAGTGCCGTTACAGAACATGGAAGCAAAAACTGTGGCGCAAGCTTTCGTGGAAGAAATTATAAGTCGGTATCGAATTCCGAAAAAATTAATCACAGACCAAGGGTCTAACTTTACTTCGGAAATGTTCCGAGAAGTATGTAAACTATTCAAGATCAGGAAATTAGAAACGACGCCGTACCATCCCCAGTCCAACGGGGCACTAGAGCGATCCCACAGGCCTTTAGTGGAATATTTAAGAAATTTTGTTGATGACAATCAGGCGAACTGGGATGAGCACTTGCGAGCAGCTATGTTCGTAAGGAACAATAGTATGCATTCAACTACGAAGCTAACACCGATGGACTGCTTATTCGGTTTCTCTGCTCCCCTGCCTAACAACTTGAAAAAAGAGCCCGAACCCGTCTACGACCATGAAAACTATTACTTGCACCTAAGGAACAAGCTTCAAAGAGCTTACCAAACAGCTTGAAGAAACTTAGAAGAGAGTAAAATCCACTCTAAGGAGTATTACGATCGAAAGATAAATCCGGTGAAGATACATATAGATGATCAAGTACTCCTGCGAAACGCCGCCCGGAAAAACAAGCTAGTCCAACACTGGCTAGGTCCTTATTAGGGCGTAGACATAAAAAGCCCGGTTAATACCACTATATTAATAGGGAAACGCAAGCGTCGTGTACACAATAATCGGCTAAAGCAGTTCAACTAAACAACCTCTCTCTGTTTTTCAGAATGATGCAACTAATACTAATAATAAGCCTCGGAATAACGGTAACCCGACAAACCCCAGTGGAAGTACACCAACTACGACACCAGGGCATAGTGTTCGAACCACTGAAGAAAGTGCAGACATACCACGATCACTGGACTATCATCACCCAATTACCAAAGCCAATATGGAGCCTACACCTTAGCTATCTGGAAAACTGCGAAAGCGCAATACACCGGTTATGCAACGATACAAACGGATTAGCATCTGCAAATTGTAAACATTGGCAAACCGAAATTAAGAAACAGGAAGCGCAAATAAGAGACCTAATAAATAAAGCAGACGTTACCATAACCCCTCACAAGCGGGTAAGAAGGGGATTACTGAACTTAGGGGGAAAAGTCATGAAAACGCTATTTAAGACTATGGACAGTGATGACTCCAAGAACATACACCAAAAACTAAATGAATTAGAAAAGGACACTCAAGCCAACTTAGATTTGGCTAAAAAACAAGTAAACATCATGAAAACAACATTGAAAGCTATGAGCGAAACAAACACAGATATGCACGAAAGACATACCAAGCTAGTGAAAAGGGTGGAGAACCTTAATGAAAAGATGGAGGCATTAGCGAACCACACAGATCAACTTCGCATAACACAACTGCGATTGGATGTAAACGAGTTAACCATGTACATAATGGCGGAACTCCAACAAATATATTGGGAATTAATGGATCTCTTCATCGCGCTAGAAACACTTAATAGACGAGAGTTGAGCCCATTATTGATACCAACACATGAAATCCTAAACATATACCTAAACGTATCCGAGAGGTATCAGGGAAGAACCACCACCATGGACCCCATCACACTACAACGGGTAGCTAAAGTAGACTACGAAGGAAGCCAAAACGGAATGCTCATACAGATAAAGATTCCTTTAGTTGAGTCCCAACAGTACACATTAAATCGAATATACACCACTCCGATTGACACTGGACACAACACGTACTATGTCTACGACATTGGATATACCTATTTCCTAAATACAAGCCGCTCACAACAAAACTTCGGCCTAACTGAGTTGCACTACCAAATAAAGTGCACCGTAAATGAAACCTACAGTTCTTGCGAGCATAACGCCCCAGTGCTGACAAAACCTACGCACACGGAATGTGTATCAGCACTATTTAAGTCAACGGAGGAGGTCCCAAGCAACTGCAAAGTCCGACGACCGGCGTAACTGGATGTTTGTTGGTAATTATAATAACTATCGTGCTTATACGCAACTACAGAAGTCGCACAAACCGAAGAAACCGCACCACTCCACAACCCTCACGACCAAGCCCCCGACGGGTTGAGATCGTGTCCATGCCCGTGACGATTCCCAGAAGGGATCAAATAATAACAGCAAACGAGAGTGCTACACAGAACCCCGGGCCCCCACCGACCGTACCGATTTCCAACGAGCAATAACGATACAAAACACACGAGAAAAACGTCAACAAGAAAAACGGAATATGTATAAGAATAATAATATAAATAAACAATAAAATTAATAAGCTAGTGTTAAAAATAAGTAAACAAAGGAGTAAGAAATAAAAAAAAGGCGAGAAAAATAGAAATAAAAAGAGAAACCCTAAAAAGAAGAAGAAGAAAAAAAAAATCTTAAACTAAACATTCTAAACCTTCCTTATTACTAATTACCAGAATTCTAAACCTTCCTTATTACTAATTACCAGAATTCAACGCGATGTCCGGAAATAGCACACAGATAACCATCACCATTAAAGGCGATCTGGACGATGTGGACATTCATATTCAATGCAAATCTAAAAACGTATTAATTTATCCTGACCTAAAATCAACAAATATCAAAAGCAACTTAGGCGCCCCAAGGCAAAGAGACCGCGGAAACACAAGTGAGACCGTCGATGACATGGGGTTGACCCAAGCCAGTTGGGAAACAGCACTGGAAGAGGCCGACCAGCTGTACCGTCAGATCGAAGAACGCCAGAAATTAACTCCGGAAATTGCTAAAATGAGGAAAAAATTAGAGAAAACAACTTTAACTGGAGAACCACTCACCGTACCAGACCGCAGAAAGACAAACTTACTTGGTAGGCGAACCTATAAGTACCACGAACACTCAATGAGGAGGACCCCAGTCGATTTAGAACCAAGGATCAACCTCGGCACCACGTATGACATCAATAATACATCATCCACGGGGAAACACGGTATCCTCAACACCAAGAGAAATCGACCAATTGATCTAAGTAAATACTTAAAAAACTATAAATCTTGTTAACATTATTATATTACATTATTATATTAAAACAATTATTATATTAAAAACAGTTGTCAGACAATAGTAATCCTTAAGTAACGATCCATATGAAAAGTAATAAATTTTTGTCATCTATTAAATTGTTGTAAGAAGGTAATTTAGAATAAATGCACCAATAACCGCAAAATTTAAACCACTGTAACACTACTGATACCGTAAAGTTTTACTGAAACTCTGGAATAATAATTTGAACAAAATATGTATATGGAAAATGTAACAACTAACGTAAATGTAAAATATAAATGCACACTGAAGACATGAAATAAACCAAAAATGCACTAGCACTAGGATTTAGAATAATTTAAGAGAAATATGTAGCGGTAACCAGGTTAGAAACCCGAGAAACAAAGGAAAATGTACACCGTCATTAGGATGGCAAACGAATTTGACATAAGTAACGCAGCCACCTATTTTCCGGTGAAAAGGCTCCGAAAGAGGGAGGAATGTGATGATCCTTTTCCGAAGAAATCCTGAAATCCTGAAAAGGGATAAGACATTATTTAAGAACAATCAATAATACTTACGACAGGTCGATCTCCCTAGCTGTTGATATCGGTCAAAACACAACGTGGCGACACTGTTATGGCAATGATACTGCAGTGCAAATTATGGCGTCGATACTGCAGAAACGATCATGTAAGCGCAAGTTACTCGCGGCCACCAGCAACCGCTAGATGGCGCCACCAGAGCGGAAACGCAAACCGGCAACACGGCAAACAAAACGATCAATGACCATCGATTGAACATTGATCGGAAAATTCTGCACATTCAACGGAAAATTTTTCGATAAATATTGAGAAAATGGCCACAGAAAGTCAGTCTGAGGAATCGACTACCATAGGTGTGACCATGGTAGGACGCAACACAACTCTAAATAGGCGACTTGGCTGAATTGGACGACCCCGGAACGAGTGGGAGACAACCAGTAAACTCTCTTGGACTTCGCCAGAAAAATACCTTAGGTGAGGAAAAAATTAATAACTGAAAAAGCGGATGAATCTAACATTCACCGTTGAGGTCCCAAATACGGTTCGAAAGAACCCAATGGGCAATAAAATTTATTAAATAGATACATTGAAGAATGGGAGACCGCCAACTGCAAGAGGCGTTACGACGTAATCCGCACGCAGGTCCACGACCGATAACTATAGAGGAATACCGGGCCAGACAGACGGGTCATAAAGAAAAGGGTAAAGAGGAACGCCAGGGAGGAATTGAGGTGCACGTTAAAAGGGAAACTCCTGGTGTAGAAGCGAGGTTCAGGCGATCGATTGAGAAGGCCAGACGGGATCTCATGTTGGCTGTGGGAAGCCATCAAAGAGCACTTTTAAGTAGGGAGTTGCAGAGACTCCACAACGAACGTATACGCTATAGGAAGGAAAAGCGTTTAGTAAAAGGGGCGAAGCGGACACAAGAACCTGACAGCACACAGTCGACATCAATAGCCACTAGGCGACGTAGTTATAAGATAGAACTTGTAGTTATTGTAACAGGAATAAATAAATGTTGAATAAATAAATGTAACCGGTAACCAGTAGTCGTTAGTTGTCGTAGTTGTAAGCAAGAAACTTGTAATTATTGTAACGAGGCTAAAATTGTAATCGGTGAAATAAATATTGTACCGCCTGAATTCTTCTTTTGAGATTAAAAGTGTATCTGAGGTATTGTTGTAAGGTTTTACCATACGACGGTAAGATTTACAACATAACATGTTTCTCCGCTTACTTGGAAGACCACATTGTAGCAGCCCGCTATTTGTTGTCCGTTTCGGGTTACCCCTTCTTTGCGTACTACCTCAATTTCGTCGGAAGCAATGAGTGGATTCCTCTTCTTCAGTTCACCAATGAAGGTGTTGTCATCCAGATTTGGGAAGCGCTCCTCGTTGAGTCGAAGAATTTTTAGTCGTGGAAGCAACTTTTTCGGTTTTGAAACGTCGAACTTTTCTCCCATCTTTGCTGTCGCTGCTTTGGCAAACTTTTCGCACTCGACAATCACTCCACTTGCGCTGTTTTTAACTGCTTGTACTTTAAACTGTTCTGGTTTGAGAGAGGCTTTCAGTCACTTCCTCGTCTCGTCTCTCTTCACTTCTTTGTCTTTTGGGGTGATAACAACCACAGGATTTTTCTTGACCGGCTTCTTCTCCTTAACTACTTCGTTCCATGCGCCGCCCATTGCATTTTCGCTCGACATTTGAGACGTCGTCGATTTCAACTCTTTTATACCCTCGGAAATCTCACCGAGTTTGTCAGATTTGTCTTCCCTCAGCAGTTTGTCAATCGTTTCTTCCATCCTCGCCATCTCTTCAAAGTTTTTAGCCATCACCATTTCGATCGCCCCCATTGAAAAAGTAAAATTTTGACAAAATAAGGATGTTGCACCTCCTTTCAATCTATCTATCAACGTCGCATCTGTTTGCATCTTGATGAACAGTTGAAGTTGATGTATTTCCCACAAACGCCGGAACAACGGAATTTCTCTTCGCTTGCACTTGCTACTTTTGATTTTGCTTAATTTACAGTTTTTCCTGTCTTCATACACTTTTCACGTCCGAGTCGTTCGACTACTGAACATGAACTCACAGTTAAACCACAGTTATGCACAGTTAATCCTTATTGAGCGCAAAAATTTTACAAATAAAAAAACGAAAAAGATATGATACAAGATATGGTATGGCAGAAAGAAAAAATGCCCAGTCAATGGCAGGAGGCTGTCATCTACCCAATACACAAAAAAGGAGATAAAACAAGCTGTGCCAACTACCGAGGTATAAGCCTTTTAGGTTCTTGCTATAAGGTTTTTGTCAAGATAATTAAAATGAGGCTTACACCAGTTGCAGAAGACCTGATTGGGGAGTACCAATGTGGGTTGCGGAAGAACCGTTCAACAGCTGATCAAATCTTTACATTAAGGCAAATTCTTGAAAGGTGTTACGAGTTCAATATAGATGTCCACCAACTTTATATTTACTTTAAGAAGGCATTTGATAGTGTCATTAGAGGAAAGCTGAAGGAAACCCAAGGAGAATTTCAAATTCCTGAAAAGTTAATTAGACTGATAATGCTTACCTTAAGGGAGACTAGTTGTAAGGTCAAAATCGATGGATATTTGTCATCTCCCTTCAGGATTAATCAAGGCATGGTGATGTCTTATCAGCCTTACTTTTCAACTTGGCTCTAGAGCGAGCCATAAGAAAAATAACCTTGAACCCAGGCGGAACTCTTTTCAACCGACAACTTCAGATTCTTGCCTTTGCGGATCAGGTCGGATTAGGTCTAGAGCTAGGTCTAGAGGAGCCTTAGGTGAGGGTTATGAAGAACTGAAGACAGCATCATCATTTCTTGGTGACTTGAACACATTTAGATCCGTTGACTTTGATCCGTTGATTTGCCATTTTGAGAGCCAGTGTTCAGTGTACTGCTATGTGTTCTTGAAGGTCCTTGGATGCAATTTTCCTGTTTTTGTGGCTGCTCAGGATGGCGGTGTCGTCAGCAAAAGTTGTGGCCGTTATATTGGAGGATGTGGGAAGATCAGCTGTGTATATGAGAAATAAGAATGGACCCAAAACACTCGCTTGTGGAATCCCAGCATTTGGTCCCGTTTTGTTGATAGTCGTGTTTGAATGTTACCCAAAATTTTCTTCCTTGAAGGTATGATCTCATTATATGGAAAATATCAGGTATTTGCACTCGAATTTTGTATAAAAGGCATTCAATCCATGCCTTATCAAAAGCTTGTGCAATATCCAGGAATATAGCAGAACAGTATTCACGCTCGTCAAATTATTTGCGTATATTTTCCAGCAGTCGGTGCACTTGTTCAATCGTTCCGTGTTTAGCCCGAAAGCCAAACTGGGGTTCAGGAATCAGTTCATTGATATTGGATGATATTTTATTTAGGAATTCCTTTTCGAATAGTTTCGGATGTTTGCATGGTGTTTAGTGTACATGATTGGGAAGGAACCATGGGTCCTGGATTAGGTTCAGCCATTGTTTGGGATGTCGAAATTGGTTTGGGTGCCGAGGCTGGTTGGGATGCTGTGACTGGTTGGGATGTCGAAGCGGATTTGGTTTCCGTGGTTTGTTTCGAAAGCGCAACAAAGACCGGGCACTCTCTATAGTTGGCTGTATGGTTGCCATTCTAGTTGCTGCATTTTCTGATTGTGGTATCGTTTTCCGATTTGGTGCATTTATCCGTCGGGTGGAAGCCACTGCATGCCACACACACTGCTGGCAATTTAAACATTGCACAGGGCCGGATCGTTTTCTCGGCTGTTCAACAGTGATCACCCGATTCATCAGCAAGATAAGTTTAAAGATAGGGTGAATTGGACCAGGCCCTAATTTCTTAGTTTCTGTTATTAGCTCGACTCTGTAGAGTGGCTGCGGTTGCTTTTCCCGTTTAAGTATGTTAGTTACAGTTTTTACATGGAAGTTTTCTTTTTCCAAGGCTTCTTTAAGTTCGTCAACGTCGACAAGCCCTTTAGCAAGCCCTTTCGTCATTTTTAGGCGATATGTGTAGTACCTCAGCTTAGCCGCGTCGAATGCGTTGACCGTTTTCCGATAATCTACTGCCGTTTCGGGCTGCACTTTAATTTCGTTGATATTTCCACGGTGAATGTTATCGCATTTGAACTTGTTACTATTGATTGCCGTTTAAATATAAGCAATATATTGGAAGGGGTTTCTCTAACAGTTTCGACATATTTGCAGTTGATTCCACGTCGTCGCTTACGTCAGTAGCTTGGACAGTGAATCGACTTTGTCGTTTATCCTCCAAATTCCCTATCTGCTGCTTATTGCTGCTTGTGCCTGCTGGTTTGCCATTGGGGCTACGCTTCCGTTTTGGCGCGAGGTATCCGGCCAGGCCAACTTGAATTTTTGGTTGGTTTTTGTCAGACTTTTTAGTTTGGTCATCTGACGATCCCATTTTGCAGCGAAACACAGTTCAGTTCATTAACAGCAATTGTTTTTATACCGAAAAATTATCAATTTCTTTTTTGCTAAGTGGTATTGTAAGTGTTTACAAATAAACAGTTGCACTAAAAACATTTGCAAATTATTTTATTGTTCAAAGCAAAACACAATGCATTTAAACAAAGCAATTACAGAACAGTGATCGTAAATTTGACAAAATTTGAAATTCTTGTTCAACTGTTTTTCACTTTTTGATTTGTTCGAACTTTATAACCTTTCCGGAGCGAATCGTAGAAACGTCCGCTCTGGGCAAGCACGGTAATGAAACTTTATTTATAGCTTCCGCTTAAGGGTGTGTTAGTCTGTAATTCTATATATGAACCGGACTTTTATCTATTACTGGAATTTTCTGTTCATAAAAATTATCATAACTAAGAGTGTCGCCTTGCAGATAAAATACATCTGAGAATTTTGTGCAAATATCTACTATGGGTTTTCTTGCAGAATCATCAAGACCACTAATATTTAATTCCTTCGTCATCAGAACCATTACTCGAAGTTTTGAGTTCTAGGATATGATAATTTTCCAAAGGCTCTATCTTTGGTATAAATTTGTTCAATACTACATTATGATCCAAAGTGTTAAGTATGCTACCATGCGCCACACCTTTGGCAGGCACTAAGCTGTTGGCAACGAAATCACCTTCCTGTATCTGTTCATTAAGATTTACGCTGTCTTTCGCAATATTGACATTTACTGCCTGAATAACTTGCATTCTTGCCAGAACAATTATTTGTTAAAATGTTGGCATTCTTCTATGCATTGGAAGTGTGACATCCTCATCTTATAGCAATCATGTTATAGCAAAAGATTCATAATCTATTTAACAAGAAGTTTTAATTAAAAAGCCTCTACCCAATATACCATTTGTTAAGATTGGAAATGATTCCTCTACCACATGAAATTTTTGATAAATCGTGTGACCAAATACCTTTAATTTTGAATTAATAGTACCCAGGGAATATAACTTTGAATTTGCCACGCAAGATATTTCACATATATCTTCAGTTGATACATTATTTAATTTATTCATCTTATGTATATATTTTTATTATTGATATATCAGCACCTGTGTCTATTAAAAATGAAAGTGCTATTTGTGATATATCTGCTTTTAGAGTTTGTCAAATGGCTATCTAGAGTAAATATATGTACTGTTCTTGAAATAAATTGCTTATCCCCGTCTCCCACTCGGGGGTCTCTACGTTCCGCGATTCAGTGTTCTCTACGTTTCCCGATGAAACCATGTCAACTCTTCTATTTCGATTCGTATTTGGAGTATTTGTGTTATTTCTTGATCTGAAAATATTGTTGTAAAACGATTGCGGGGGCCGTCTAAGATTTTGAGGTCGATTTAAATTACGCTTTCGGGAAAAATTTGTATACGTAGGAATTCTCTGATAGTTGTTTGTAGTGTTTTAGTGTAATTATTATTTCTATTAAGTTTCCTATAATGGCAAAGATTTGCTTGATAATTAGGACGCTCCAATTCAGAAGCTAGCTGAATTGCATCATGTAATTCAGTTGGCCTGGCGCTGGCAGCAAAGACAGTTGATTTTATTGGTTCATTAAGACCATTTTCAATGCGTTAAGCGCGATTTGTTCGTTTGATTTAGCGATAATATCTCGGGGTTCTTCACTTTCTTCTGGAATTTGTAACATATTCAATTCAGACATAAGAGTTTAGATATTTTGAGAGTGATCAGAAATGCATTTATTTCCTTGGAAGGTCTTTGCTAGTTCTGACTTTATCTATGGTGAAGTTTTGTTGGGCTTAAAAGTTTTTGTAAAACATATTGTAATATTGTCAAGTTAGTTGGTACAGAAAATGCCATTTATTTATTTCTAACACTGTCTGCTAGTCTTCTTTTCAAGACGAATTTTTTTGAGGTTTGCTTTTTCAGTGTCTACCCTGAATGTGTCATACAAAAATTCTGTTATATAAAGAAAATTACTCAGTTGTTTTATATCACCTTTAAATTCAGGTATTACCTTAATGGCCGTTGCTTTATTTAAAGACGCCATTTTGAAAATATCTGTGCCAGAATCAGTGTTATTTTTCAGATAAACAGCAGATTTACTGTCAATAATGTCACTAACGTGCGTGTAAATTTTATCAATATATTCTTTAGGAGTTACAGCTTAGTCGGGATCAGCTTTTAAAAATTCTAAATATCCTTTTGTCTATTCCTCTCTTGCATTTTTTATATAAAGTTATTTTTCCACTAAATATTGTGAACTATAGGATCTATTGGGAGTTTTGTTGAAACTATCTAAAGCTTCCTTTGATTCTTGAGATAGCAAGCCTGAAGGCATTATTATGCATTCTGCGTAACCTGCAGACAGTCTTAGATAGATATTTTTTAGGTAATATCAAAGCGCATGAAAACCTAATATCAACAAGAGAATCAAGAAAACTAGTTGGAAATCACTAAGATCCTTTTCATGGAAAATATTACCATAAGAAGAAGCAGCATTATTAATGATAACGAATATTTCTTTAACTTCTTCACGTTTTACGGTGCCCATTATGACCCAATAAGCAATACAATTTACATTTCTTTAAAATCAATTGCGTATTAAGCTTCTCAAATATACTTCTACAAGTTTATTATTTACTACAATGTTACATCTCCTAATCAATCAGCTAATTCACACTATTCTCTTTAGTAATTTACATAATAATTTTTTGTTTTCAATTAATTAAATTTTTTAGGTTATTAATTTTTAATAGCAATTTTGATTTCAAAGAGCCAGAGGTAATTGCTGCCAATTTGTGAAGCTCCACTAGTTGCTTCCGTATTTGTCGTTGTTTATCACCTCTTAACTTAATCAAACTTCATAATTGATTTTCTTTAAATTGATTCCTACAATGATTGGTCTATCGTCAGTAACAATCGATCTCGAACCGTTTAAGGACTGTGTTGAAGATTGCAATTTGACACGATCGCCATGTTATGTTTGTATATAAAATTAATTAAGAAAAAAGGTTTAAATCCTCGCCATATTGAATTTCTCGAAGTAAGCACCGTCCAATATTATTTGTGAGGACAGAGATGATGGAGAGCACTGAGATGGTGCACTGTAATTATCGATAATAAAAATGCCCTCTACAAAGGTTGAAATTAGAACAACTTTATTCGTCCAATACAAGGGCTATTTACACAAACTGTGACAAGTGAACTTAAGTTTATTAACCTTATGTGAAATTTCCATGAGAACTAGAATTGATTGCACAAAATTTAACTAGAACATCTGTGCAATCGGTTCTTCACACGTCTTCAAGGAAGTTCAGAATCGGAGGCAACATACATTATTCGATGTCCTTGTCTTCACTTTCTATTTATTCTTTTCTTCTACTAATTTGTCCTTACTAGCTAATATTTTTGTCAACTAAGCTAATTACTAATTTGCCTGCACAAACAAATTATCAGATATCCTATTGCCATACAACATGTTGCCGCAAATTTTTTTGCCAGCGGGCAGCTACAAGCGGACATAAAGCTTTCAGTGAGTGTTGTTTTGTGTTTACGCTCTTTAAGAATGCAAAAGAACCAACTCGCTCTGAGGGTAATACTGCCCGCTAGTGGGATTCATACGGGAGGGGTCATACAAGAAGGGTTTTCATCCCATCTCGATTGGGAAAGAATTTTTCATTCCTAAAAATTTCTTTTGACTTACACCAACATAAAAATAATTTGAATGTATGTTATTCACGAATGAAATTTTCACACCTATATTCACAAGCACGAAAATTCCGGTTTTCTATTTAAAAAATTGAAATTTTTCAGTCGGTTAGTGGTTTGCTTTCATGATGATGAAAATATATGCAAATTTTATTAAAAAAAAAATTAAAAAACACATTTTTTGCATGTAATTTAAAAAATTGCGAGATTTTCTTGGTTTCTTTGATTATCATATATATCATTTTACATTATTACTACATATTTATAAATTTCGATAGGCATTAGTTTTCATTATATTGAGGAAAATTTCTAAGTTTATATTTAATATGTAAAATAGTATATTTGAGACATTTTTTGGAAGGAGATGATTTTGTTTGTATTAATTGCACTAAAAAAATTAATGGCTTATCGATGTTTGTATGTTTTTAATTTTATCATGATTTTTGTGATAAATCATATTAAGTGATTAATTACTTCATTTTATTGTCTTTTGTTGTCGTTTGTATGAACAATATTTCATTGAAATTATTTACATTTTACTTAAATACTTAAATACACAGTTAATAAATGAATGATGATATCGATATTGTCGTCATAATTCAATTGTACCTCATATAGATTTTGCCGGAAGTTGGAGTTACTGTTAAGATTATTTTAATTTAGATTGTATTATTTTTATCAATAGTCTATTTTTCAAACATACTTGTTTAGAACTACTGAAATTTTTAGAAAAATTTGAAATTTTTAGCAGTTTTTTGCTGATAGGGGCTAAAGGAAACATTTGAGCGACCACATATATATGACCGACCTAGACTGTTTTTTAATTTTCAAACTTTTTTCAATATATGAGTTTTGTCAATTGAGTGGTTTGAAGGGTCTTCTCATACAAAAGGTAGGTTTTCAATAAGAGAAACATAAAATTTTTAAAATCCAGATTTGAGACCGACTTACTAATTTATAAGGCTATCAGCGAAAATCTGAATTTGGTCCTATTTCTTCACTCTTGTATCCAAAGACTTTTAAAAACTCAGTATATAGAACAATGGTGTATTGCAAAAAGTTTGCAAATGTAAAAATAATAAGGATTGGTCACACTTATGAACCCGCTAGAATGCTAGCTTTAGCGGCTACGAGCAAAAAACTGTTGAAAATTCAAAATCTGAATTTTATCAGGTTTCGGAACTTTCGTTTCCGCACCTTTAAATACTCGATTTAGAGAAAAAATGGATATGAAATAAAGTAAGGGAATAATGGCGGTCAGCCATACATATGAACCCCCTGGGACACTTAATTGAGCAGCTATGGGGAAAAAAGCTATTGAAAATTCAAAATCTGAATTTTATCATATATCCCAACTTTGGTCTGCACATTTTTATAAACTAAATTTAGAGAGAAAAAAGGTATGAAAAAAGTTAGGAAACAGAAAAATAATGGGGTTCGGTCATACATATGATCCCTCTAGGACGCTTGGTTTAGCCGCTATGGGCAAAAAACCTCTGAGGTTTCAAATTTTGACCGGAAAAGGCCCCTAAGAACAGGAAGAGAATTGATTAATTTCTGGTTGCCTGAAACTATAATGTCCCTTAACCTGAAAGTCATAAATTGACTTACCATTTTACATAATGCGGTTAATATCCACCTGCTACGGGTTGAATGAACCAAAATAGTCGTTCAACCCGACAAAGGGATTGTTGCTTTGGTTTTGGAGTGGTAGAAAACCTAAATTCGATTCGAATTCGCTATTAAGTTTAGGTACCACTTCACATCCAACAATCCCTTTTGTTGGAATGTGTGGGTGCATGTATGCCTGATGTTGAATTCATTTCATACAACATTCCGATCTATAAATTAAGTTCAAAACCGGTTTTCACCCTAACAAAATACAAATTTCCGTCTTTGGGAGCAAGCTGTTCCAAGTTTTAAATTTCCAACAGCGAGTAGGCAAAAGCTCCTAAAACGAGCTTTCCAAAACGCGTGCCAACTGGTTGTACCACAGACAATCCAGATGTCTTATTCCCATACAACGAGTTGGCACCCGATTTTGAAAGCTCTTTTCAGGAGCTTTTACCAACTCGTTGTTGGGAATGTGAAACTTTGAAGAGCTTGCCCTCTTCAAAGTTTCATTAGTTTTTAGGGTGAAAACCGGTTTTGAATTTATTTCATAGATCGCAATGTTCTATGAAATAAATTCAAAACCGGTTATATATTTACGTAGCTACACACACTACCAAAGGGATTGTTGGCAATGTGTGGGTACATAAATTCAGTAGCGAATTTTTCAAAAATTCGAATGGAATTTTGTTTCCCAACAACAACAACTACCCCTCTGCTCGGGTTAAAGGAGCAGAGGGTTCATTCAACCCGTAGCAGGTGAATTTTAGCAGGTTATGAAAAACGGTAAGTTTGTTTATGAATTACAGATAACAGGACATTATAGTTTCCGGGAACCATAAAGTAATCAATTTTCTTCCGGTTTTTAGGGGCCTTTTCTGAGAAAATTTGAAGTTTCAGTGGTTTTTTGCCCGTAGCGTCTAAACCAAGCTTCTTAGAGAGTTCATATGTATGACAGGCCCCCTTATTTTTCGATTTGATAAGTTTTCCTACTACACAATTTTTCAGTTAATTGAGTTTTTAAAGGTGTGGAGACCAAAGTTGGAAAACATAATAAAATTAAGATTTTGCTCGTAGCGGCTAAACTAACGATCCTAGGGGGTTCATATGTATAACCGACCCCCATTATTTCTACATTCTCTAACTTTTTTTTTATTTATCACATTTCTCTAAATTGATTTTCTTAAGGTGTGCATACAAAAGTTGGGAAATATGCCAAATTTCAGATTTTTAATTTATAACAATTATTTGCTCCTAGCGGCTAAACTAAGTGTCCTAGAGGGTTCATATCTATGACGGACCCCCATTACTTTTGTTTTTTCTATCTTTTCTTTTCAAACAAATTTTCTCTAAATTGAGTTTTAGAAGGTGTGCAAAAATTGGGATATATGATAAAATTAAAATTTTGAATTTTTAGCAGTTTTTTGCTATTAGCGGATAAACTAAGCGTCCCGGAGGGTTCATATATATGAACAACCCACATTATTTAGTTATTTCCTTACATTTTTTCATACAACACCTTTCTCTATTGTGAAAAGTATTTATACAAAGGTTAGGAAATATAACAAAATTCAGATTTTCGATAATTTTCTTATAAATTAATAAAATTTCGTACTAATTATTTGAATGGGTTATTCAAAATTGTCTTATGACTTCAAGATATATACTCGTTATCATCATAAATAAAAATTGAAAGTTGTAAATAGTATAAAAAACATAAAATCCCACGATAACAAAAAGTTAATATTAATTGGCAAATGTTAATTAAAGAAATATTGATCAAGTCATTTCGAAGTTTAGCTTTTTCCATAAAAATCTATGAATAACAGATTTGTTTCCCATATGCACAATTTCCTAAATTTTTATATTCCAAATTAATCATTTGTAATCAGGTGTTACGGAAAAATTAACAATAATAACATTACAAAATAATATATCTACTAATGTAATAATATATGTATATACATGCATTATTATTTTCAGTAGTACCCAAGTCTCTTCAATAACTAATTATTTTTCGAAAATATATAAATAACAGCGAATAGTTATCATTTTCTCATTAACTGCTTTTTAATAGATGTTATTAATAAGGAATTAAGAAATATGCACCATGTTCTATTTTTCTACTTTGTTTTTATTCGAATTTTTGATTATCAATATAAATAATAGAGATACTATTTGTTAACGTATAAGAAAAGCGGGCAAAATATGCAAAAATAGCTATTTTTTTAGGTTAGATAGATTTGCATATGGTTCTATCATATTTTATGTTCATCAAATGAAATTTCAACTCACAATCACAAATTACAAACAAATGAATAAATATTTTTGAAAAAAATTTAAAATTCAAAAAAATATTTAATGCCCATTAAATGCTATCTCAATAATAAGAAATTTGAAAATGTGAACAATTTTCTATTTCCTTCAATCATTGTAACCATTTTCAGAAAAATAATATAAAATTATGAATAATAATAACAATATGAAAGCATTATCAATGCAAGTTCATTCAAATAATTGAGCAAAAAGTAAATACCATTAATTACTATCAAAAGTTAATTCACAGATTTCAAAAATTTCCCGTTTTCCGGAAATATTCGAAAAATAGTGATTTTTTATTTTATTTTATTTAATTTGCATATTTTATTCCCACAATTAATCAAATCTACCAACACATACAAAAATTTTCATTTTCAACACAAAAAATGGAAATTTTTGAATGTATTTACGTGTACGTGAGTAAATTGTTCTCACGAATATACACACTCAAACAATTTTTGTGTGTGTGAGGGAAACGAAAATTTCAGAAAATTAAAATTGTGTCCCATCGCCGAAATTTTAGTTAACCCCCCCCCCCTTTCCCCTTTTTCTACGACCTCTTCCCCATATTAAATTCAAACTAGTTGACATCAACTAGCAGACAAATTTCGCCCTCAGAGCGCATAAAATATGCACTCACCAAAAGCTCTTTGTCTGCTAGTTGGTGTCTGCTAGTTTTGAATTTTTGGTTTCGACTCGTTGCATGGGAATGAGACATCTGGATTTGTCTGTGGTTGTATGAAGACAGGAAATCTGAATAGTTGTGTGTGCATGAAGACAGGGAATCTGAATAGTTGTCTATGGCCTATGCTGATCTATGCTGATCATTTGTACTAAGCTTAAGTTTCTGTGCTAACTTGTCTTAGATACATGTAAGTTGTCTGAACTAGTTAAAAGGGTGATTAGTTTAATGTATAGGGTGATCCTTACATTATGTCTACGCGTAAAAACATTTTAACATTTAACAACATTTTAATTTAATTAATTTTATTAAGTCTGTCCGGGTTTTCTGCTTTTCCTATAACAAACATAGACTTTCAGTTTTCTTATAATAAATTGCCGTTAGCATTGTAGGTACAAAATTCAGTTCAAATCCTAGTTAATGTAACTTTTGTACATATTTTACTTACATTCAGTATGATATTCACATACTCATGCTCTTCAATTTTAGGCCAGTGTAAACTTTGAAAATAGGCGGTCTTCTCAGCAGTATTTAAAAGGAAATAGACGAATAAATTTGATAAATTCAAATTTCATAAAATTTTGTTTTCGATTTGCAGGCAGATACATTTGCAAATTTGATAAATTTAAATTTAATAAAATTTGTTTTTGATTTTCAGGCAAATACATTTCAAAATCTCAATACATTCATTTTAATTATAACTCTTTCCATCATTGTGTTGCTAATGGAATACATTTTGCACATACATCTAATAGTATAAAAACAGAAACTAACATAAAAACTAAAACAATTCAATTTAAATTCAGCATCGATTAACATGTTTCATATATTTTGTCCACATTGGTCCATACATGTAAGTTAGGTTAATTTTTAGCCATAGGTAGGTATACAAAAACCGTCTAAAATACTTTTTATAATATTTTTTACTTCTTATTAATAGTCCATTAATTGAGCCAATATATAAATGCTAAACAAAAAAAACTGGTGAGTGCGGGTTACTCGCGAACGTTGAAGTGAAACATTTTTCGAACGAGTGTCTCTGCAGAGTTTATTCAAAGAGAGTGTCCAGTGGACGTATGAGACCCCAGCTGTTTAGTATTGCATTGTTTAGATACGTTACAGAATTTCGACATTGAGGAAGATATCCCCAAGATGTGTCATTGTTTGCTATTTGGAGTACATGTCTACTGAATGATTTTATTTGTTTTTCGTACATAGTTGTTTAGACACTCTCCTTCTATACTCTCCATTTTCTGCAGCATTCTAAATTTTTTTTAGACTTGAAACAATGGGTTTATGATAACTGAAGTAGGAAAGGAACATAACGGATTCAAACGAATTGACGTATCTTTGAAGTACTGTATCGGTAAATAAATTATAAATTTTACCTTAGTTCCAGGAGGTAGTGAGCCATGTGCGGCACTATATCCTAAAACATGAAACTTCAATTTGTTTGTTTATTCATGATTATCGGCGATTTGTTGATTATTTATGATGATTATTTAATTCATCAAATACAATTTAAATGCAAAACCGAGTACAAGTATGTTACCAATTCCAAAGAGTGGTCAACGAAAAACAGTTGGTTTTGTTCTAGTACCCGGACAGTTAACGTGTTTTTCGGATTCAAATTAATGGAATATTCACAACAATAAACATAAAAAAATTTCCACAGCAAATTGTCACTTTCCAGGCAATCAATATTGTATAAAAAAAATGCATTTTGCAGCTGTTCTCGGACACAAAATTCTGTTTTCGGACGCGTTATTTTAGTTTCCGCACACCCGATTTTATAAGACGAATCTCCCGACAATGTCAAGCATAATCCTTATAAAAATTTTTAGTAACATTTATTATAACATTATTTATAGTGTGTCTTTAGCCTTCCCAGCTTGAATTTGGTACACGTTTCTGTATTCTATTTGGGATACAGATTAAAACTGCTTTCGTCGCAAAATTCTCCTGGGATCCTCTAAAAGCGATTCTTGGTTGATTTCATCTAAGTATGCCAGGAGATCTGAAAACCAGGTTCTGATGAATTGCTCCGTCACAGCAGCTCTGCCCTTGGAAGAAGGACTTAAACCAGGTTCTGCCAGGATTATCATTTTTGAACAGCATTTTTGTCGTTCTCCCTTCACAATTTTCTGGACGGTACTTAGCAAATCATCCTGTTTTTGAGGAAATCCGGTTGTACACATATCCACACACCATCGCGATATTTGATTTTCTTCGTCTCTCGTTCACTGGATGAGGACCTTTTCTTATGGCGCCTTCCCCGATTTTGCCCTTCAAGCGGTCATGCACAGTTGACCTAGCTTCAGCTGCAAGAATGTTCACTTATTCACTAATTCACTATATTCAGTTTCCAGACACAACTGTCCGAATACTGAGACTTAGTAAAAATATGTTTAGGTTTAAAGAAACTCCACAAAAATAATATTACAAACCAAAATATGCACTTTTTTTTTGTATAAAAAATATCTACTGAAAATATACTTACTGTATTCAAAAATTCATATCTAAATATCAAAATATACTTTTTACAGATTTTCGTAAGTTTATCCAACTGTTAACAAAATTCCACAAATTTTCTCAATGATTCCTTTGAGGTGGAACACGAGATAGAATATATGCCTGAGCTGCCATACTTTTATAAATAAAAGACTGGAACTGTTAATTTAGTAAAATTTTTCAATGGGAACTTAAAGTTTTTCTCAATAAGGGGCAATAAAAATCAAAGTGTCCGGGAACTGGCTCTGTCCGCAATCTAGCTATGTCCATCTAGCTCATAATTCCTGATAGTTTGTACGACATCAATACAAGACGGAATGGCGATTATGATGTAACAGTATATTGTCAACCAAGGATTGAAGTAGTACTATTTTACCCGGGTGTCAATCGCCAGTCAGGCCGAGAAGGCGAGGGTATCAAAAAGTACAATTTTTTTCCCGCGGTTAACAAACGTGTTTTTACCCCATGTGCGCCGAAGGTTTCAGAATTAAAATTTTTTTTTTGACGTGAAAACGCCTTTCTTCTCGTTGTGTATGTTCATTGGTAGCCAGTATAACATTCTTCTGTTACAAAAAAAAAAACTGAAAGGCCCAGTCAAGGTCCGCGCCGTACATTTTCCGTGAAAATGTTTCTTATTGCTATGTACTTAAATCAATGTCTCTTATACAATGACTATATAGAGTAATACGGTGAAAGAAAAGATAAATCACATGCTTATTTTTTCATGCCTTTCTCATTTCTCCTTTAATGCTGCCGTAGCTCTGATTTTGATTTTACTGGCCACTGGACGCTTTAGGATTTTTTGAATACGATTTGATGCAAGCTCTCCTTGATTTGCGTTTCATTCGATTCGGCCTATATTTACGACTGACATGAGCCGATATTTTTAATGGTCTTACCAATTTTCACCCGGGATATAAATAACAGGCTAGTCTAAGCTGCTTAGACACCTCCCTAGCCACCGGGCGCATTCACAGGTTGCGGATTGTGGAAGCCCAAGAGAAATGTTCTTGGATCGTTGAGGAAAAGGCAGAAGAGTACAGTTACTGAACTCGGAAAGCTCAATACTCTGCCGCGGACAATGGGAGGACTGTTACATCCTCACCCTCAGGAAAACTCCCACAGCTGACTTCCCAGAAGAAAGCTAAAAGGGTGCGATCAAACGAGGAGGAGGAAAAAACGGTAAAAAAGGCCAAAACCTCGTCGGTAGACCAAGCGCCCGCCGATTGTCAGATGGCTATCAAAGATCGATCAGATCTAGATGGCAAAATTTCTGGCGAGAGTTGGGAAAAGGTCAAGACGAAGTTGCTGTATGCAATGGCAAGCAAGCAGAGTGGCTTGAAAGAGAAGATGCCCTTTAAAGGGGAAAGCTGGCACAGGGGTGTCAAGATCATTGGGTGCTCGGGGCGGAAATCCGTTGATTTCCTAAACCGGGTGGTCGAGGTTCTTGGCGAACTTTGGCCGGGTGCCAAGTTGGAGGTTATTCCGAAATCGGTCCTACCTTTGAGGAAACTGGCACTATTGTGGATTCCTTCTCCACTAGTGGAGGATGAAGCCTCGATGAAGCTGGTTTCAAAGCAGAATGGCTTGAACACTAGTAAATGGAGAATCATCTCCTCCAACAAGTGTCCCAACGGAGTAGACAAAGACCTGGTCATGACGGTTGACGACGAGTCCTTTGCCAAACTCAAAGACTCAAAAGGAAGCATCAATTTCGGGTTTAGCGCGGCGAAGGTGAGGCTTCCAAATGTGTCAACGAGCGGCACCGAGGAGGTTGCAGGTGGTGCAAAGAAATTTGCACCACTGTGAGGCGGCCACCGAGGATTTGATGCTGTACATGGATGAGAATGGAGCAGACTTGGCCTTAGTCCAGGAAACGTGGCTCGCAAGAGGCAAAATCCGAGGGCTTAGGTCAAAAAACTACAGTCTACTGCATTCATATACAACAGGTAAAAAAAGAGCGTGTATAGTAACAAAGAGGTCATTAAATCTCACTTTACTTTCACAGCACAGCACAAATGATATGGTGGTGGCAGTACTAGAGGAGAAGGGCAAAACAAACCTAGCCTCAACGTATACGCCGTACGAAGAGGGAGACCCCCCATCAGCAGCGGTCCGGGCCTTTGCGCAAGAGGCCAAAACCAAGGGATGGCACTTAGTGAGGGGTTGTGACGCGAACAGTCATCACATCCAATGGGGTAGCAGAGGCATCAACAAGAGAGGTGAGTCAATTTTACAGTTTATAATTACCACTAACCTAACAATCTGCAATCGGGGGGATTCACCCACTCTTACTTACAAGATTAGGGAGGAGGTCATAGACCTAACATTGGCTAATAACATAATCGATTTAAATGTGGAAAACTGGAGAGTTTCTCCCGAGCACTCCTTCTCGGATCATGGGAGAATTCTCTTTGATATTAACCGGAAGGTTATGGAGAGTAAACTATACAGGAATCCGAGGAACACGGGCAAAATTTCTGGCGAGAGTTGGGAAAAGGTCAAGACGAAGTTGCTGTATGCAATGGCAAGCAAGCAGAGTGGCTTGAAAGAGAAGATGCCCTTTAAAGGGGAAAGCTGGCACAGGGGTGTCAAGATCATTGGGTGCTCGGGGCGGAAATCCGTTGATTTCCTAAACCGGGTGGTCGAGGTTCTTGGCGAACTTTGGCCGGGTGCCAAGTTGGAGGTTATTCCGAAATCGGTCCTACCTTTGAGGAAACTGGCACTATTGTGGATTCCTTCTCCACTAGTGGAGGATGAAGCCTCGATGAAGCTGGTTTCAAAGCAGAATGGCTTGAACACTAGTAAATGGAGAATCATCTCCTCCAACAAGTGTCCCAACGGAGTAGACAAAGACCTGGTCATGACGGTTGACGACGAGTCCTTTGCCAAACTCAAAGACTCAAAAGGAAGCATCAATTTCGGGTTTAGCGCGGCGAAGGTGAGGCTTCCAAATGTGTCAACGAGCGGCACCGAGGAGGTTGCAGGTGGTGCAAAGAAATTTGCACCACTGTGAGGCGGCCACCGAGGATTTGATGCTGTACATGGATGAGAATGGAGCAGACTTGGCCTTAGTCCAGGAAACGTGGCTCGCAAGAGGCAAAATCCGAGGGCTTAGGTCAAAAAACTACAGTCTACTGCATTCAAATACAACAGGTAAAAAAAGAGCGTGTATAGTAACAAAGAGGTCATTAAATCTCACTTTACTTTCACAGCACAGCACAAATGATATGGTGGTGGCAGTACTAGAGGAGAAGGGCAAAACAAACCTAGCCTCAACGTATACGCCGTACGAAGAGGGAGACCCCCCATCAGCAGCGGTCCGGGCCTTTGCGCAAGAGGCCAAAACCAAGGGCACTTAGTGAGGGGTTGTGACGCGAACAGTCATCACATCCAATGGGGTAGCAGAGGCATCAACAAGAGAGGTGAGTCAATTTTACAGTTTATAATTACCACTAACCTAACAATCTGCAATCGGGGGGATTCACCCACTCTTACTTACAAGATTAGGGAGGAGGTCATAGACCTAACATTGGCTAATAACATAATCGATTTAAATGTGGAAAACTGGAGAGTTTCTCCCGAGCACTCCTTCTCGGATCATGGGAGAATTCTCTTTGATATTAACCGGAAGGTTATGGAGAGTAAACTATACAGGAATCCGAGGAACACGGGACAGATTTTCCACAGAAGTGGAGAAGGCAATGGAAACCAGGAACAAACAGTGTTCGGGTGCCTGCCTCCACACAGTGGAAGACCTGGAGAAGTCCGTTAAACGACTTAGCGAGGTCTTGCTAAAAGTCTTCCAGAAAACTTGTCCCATTAGCAGAGCTCGAAGGGAAACCAACAGGTGGTGGAACAAAGAGCTCTAGCGGCAGAGGGACGCCACTAGAAGGCCTTACAACAAGGCAAGGAAAAGTAAAGAAGAGGGAGACTGGGCGAAGTACAAGCGCAGTTTTAATGAATATAAAGGTAAAGTGAGGAAGGCGAAATGGGACTCATTGGTCGACTTTCTCAGCTCCATAGAGGACGCGAACGAGGCCTCAAGGTTCAGGAAAATTCTTTCCAAATATGTCACAGTCACAGGAAACCTGAGGAGACCAACCGGTTCGTGGACAGAATCAAGTAAGGAGACATTAGAGCTGCTGATGGAGACTCACTTCCCCGGCTGCCTGACGACAAGGGACAATGGACAAGGGTGCCCAGGGGTCAGGATTTGTCCAAAGGGATATACTATTAGCGACACCATCAACAGGGAGAAGGTAATATGGGCGGTGAAAACATTCGACCCACACAAATCCGCGGGGCCGGATGGTATCACACCAGCCATACTGCAAAATTCGATAGGCAGTATAGCAGAGGTACCACTTACCACGAACTAGGCGAAACAATAAAAATATTCGCTCAAATATAAGTAAAAATCGGTATTAAATTGCAAATCAAAGAGACCTTGTATCAAAACAAATATAAAAAAACCTAGAACGTCCAGTGCCGAGTAAATGTCAGAGCTACGGCAGAAAAGAAGAAGAAGTGAAAGAATCACCGTATTACTCTATATAACCATTGTATAAAAGCCATTGATTTAATTACTAATAAGAGCACTTATTGTAATTTTATCCCAAAGTTTTCACGGAAAATCTACGGCGCGGAACTTGACTGGGCCTTTCGGGTTTTTTTTTTTAACAGTGATTTATTGAATCATCCTTAACGGATATAACAACAATAGATTTAAAGGCATTTTTAAACACTACTGTTGGAATAAACTCTTACAACTAGATTAAATTAAGAGAGTGCTGGGGCGCATCTACAACGTTTATGCTACAAATTAAGTTCAGCATATTCTAACAATACTGTTGAATTCAAATCTTAAGACTAAGTTTTACAATTAAGTGAGCGATCACAACTCTGAAGTTTAATCTAGATTATTAAGTTAATCAATTTTCTTTTGAGTCGACCCAGTCCACGAGCCAGTTTATTCGGATGATTCGTGATCTTATTTGCATACCGTTGCCTGGCCTTCTCGAGTTTTTCTTTAACAGTGGGTACCCCTAGATCCTTGTGGATAGTATGGTTTCTAATATACCAGGGGGCTCCTCTTATCATCCGTAAGATTTTGTTTTGCTGTCTCTGGATCACTTCAATGCTGGAAGATGAAGCCGTTTGCCATATTTCGTAGCCGTAAAACCATATGTTACAAATCCAAATGTATACCAAATGCAAATCTAAGAATTATTGCATTTGGTGCACCTGTTCAAGACTATTTCAAAAAATTCACACCGTGTGACCATTCGGTGATCGATTCCGGGAACATGCTTGGGAAACTTATTTTCCCAAGCTTGGAAATGCTAAGACCCGGTTGCGTCATGGCCGGGAGATTTTTCTGAATTTGTAAGATTTTTGATTACGTGTTTGACTAGGCTATGTTTAATTTTGAGTTTTATCCCTCTGGGCGGTGAGGGGAATTCTAGCTCTTGTTTAGACGTTGGTTGATTTGGCGTAAATAATTTTTGCAGATGATCAGTGAATGCAGTTGCTTTGTCTTCGTCACTCTTAATCCAACCTCCTTTAGAATTTCGAATTGGGGGCACAGCTAACTGATGTCGCTTCAATTTCGTAGTTGTCCTCCATAATGAATAGTTAGTGTCCAGATTCGGAGAAAGATTACTAAGATATCGAGCCAAGTTATGCTCCCTATAATTTCCTTGTGGCTTGACGGTAGAGATGTTTCGTTTCAGGGGATCTGTTATTCTGCCCTAAACGTCTGCATCTCCTTTTTTCAGCAACTGCCCTTCTGATATCAGCAGCTGAAATTGTCTTGGTGCCGCCATGTTTCCTCCTGGCAGGTGTTGAGACTGTCGCTGGCTCTCGAAGCGTGTTGGTGAAGTCAAAACTCTATTGATTTGTTGCTCGTTTTCCAAAGGACTCAGGATAATGTTGGATGCAATAAGGGATTTATATTTCAACCAGTAAGTGGAAGAATTGGTAAGACTGTTTGAAAATTGGTTTACCTCCTCTACCATGAAGTATTCCAGAATAACTGGGGAATGATCCGACGATAGATAAAACAGAGCCCTGGGGGCAGATTCCGCAACTGTGAATTTTTTTCGGTGAACACCACGAGACGAAATTCACCGACAGACACGGTGTTCACTTTGCTCAAAATAGCGATTCCGCAAGCGTGAATAAATTCACTGTGCTGAATGTATTTTCGATCCAGCTGAATAATGTGCTTAGTTGTCAAATTTGACATCATTTTCATTGTTTACGTGTTGTGTAGAAGTTAAACATATCGTATAATAATAATAATATTTAAAAATATTATTGTTTAAGTGAAGTTATTGAATATAAATCATTGGGATATTATGGATTATTTATATATAAATATGATTCGCAAAAGAGTGAGTCGGCATAGAAGGTGAAAACCGTATTTTTGGTCTGATTTTTTGTGAAAAGTATGAATATATTATTAATTTTTCAGGAGGCGACTTCTTTTGATAAGACGGAATTTAAGGGATACTAGAAATCCGTTTGAAAACACAACAGAGCAGCAATTCATGGACTTGTATCGTCTTCCTCGAAGCTTGTGTTTGGAAGTTTTAGAGAAATTAAGTCCCAAATTTTTTATAAATGAAAGAGTATCAGCGATTCCGATACATCTAAGATTTTTATGTGCCCTTAGATTTTTTGCAGTAGGCAATTTTCAGAGAACTGTTGGGCAGGATGTTCTGTCATGCATGTCTCCAACCTCGGTTCAGCGAAGCATACATGAAGTAGCAGACATACTGAATGAGGTTTCCTTGGAATATGTGCGATTCCCTGACGAACGCGAGCAAAAAAGTATTAAGGAATCATTCTATCGAAAATTTTCTTTCCCCGGGATAATAGGTTTAATAGATGGAACCCATATTAAAATCATCTCTCCTTCGGCTGATGTGGAACATGCTTATTACTGTAGGAAAGGTGGACATTCGATAAACATGCTAATTATTTGCGATTCGAATTATTCAATAACATACGCTAATGCAAAGTTCCCAGGAACATCTCACGATGCATACATTTGGCGTCGTTCTGCAGTGCAAGAATTTTTAAAGACGGCGTATACTAATGGAAAACAAAACTTTTGGCTTTTAGGCGACAGCGGATTTCCACTTCAACCATGGCTGATGACACCATATGCTAATCCATCCAATGAATCTGAAAGAGGGCACAACGTTGCACACAAAAAGACAAGATGCATGGTTGAAAGGTGCATTGGTATTTTGAAGAGCACATTTCGATGCTTTTCTTCCGGAAATATACTAAACTATGAACCTGCAAAAGCTGGGCGGATTGTAAATACATGCGTTGTATTACATAATATCCTTCGAAAAGCAAATGTTTGTAATGAACCTGATGTTCTCGAAGCAGATTCTGAAGATGAGGATGAGGATTCCCAACGATCCGTTCATATTGAAAGTTCTGGCGGAATTTTACGTGAAGGGCAACTCTTTCGCCAAAATGTTACACGCCTTAATTTTGTATAAATTAATTTAATTTTTGAAAGCGTTTCAAATTGTTAAATAAAAGGCATAACTTATATTAATATGCATTTAATTAAAAAAGGTTTCTTTTAGAACTAACTCTCGCTCCATTAAAACTAATTTATTTTCCTCTAAATCTAATTGCTTTTTTTCACGAACTCCTTCAATTCAAACTCCTTCTTCCTCAAGGCATATTCTTTCTCTCGTTGTGCCTTTTCGTACTCAAATTTTCTGTTTTTCGAATTCCAGTAATTGGACATCGAATTCCTTGTCCCTCGTCTGGCCTGGAGGGGCTCGTTTCCTCTTCATTGTTGATGTTATCGATGTCGTTAACCGTTGCGGCGTGTCCTGTTGCATCTGGTTATTTGTTGGAATGGTCGAACTCTCCAACTCCTGCACGAGGTACTCCGTTTCGGTGTAATCAGGCTCTTCATTCTATAACAAAACAAGAAAGAATCATCAAAAACATAATCTATTTTCTTCTGTCTTGCAATTTACCTGTTAAGAAGTACTGGCGAACAATTCTGACACTTCTCCACTCCCTCTGACCGCCGAAGGGATCAAAAGAGAGCTGAGCCGGCATTCTAATGCTGTCAATGGCTTGCGCATCCTAGTGCCATTAACTCCGCTTTTGTTAATGGACGCATCCAAAAGTGCCCGCCTTTCTTTCACGTGAAGCCTAGAAATATGGAAATAAAAGTGAGAAAAGATTCAAACAAAATATTCAATTATTTTACTTTTGATCCATCCAATATTTACGCCATTTTTTTGCATCCTCCACCGCTCCTCCCACGCTATTGAGCTTCTCGGCAAGCTCATTCCACTTTTCATGGCGTAAAAATGCCCCGTCCGATGATTCAAATCTAAACACGTAATAATTTATCAAAATGTACACAATTTATAAGTATAACAAGGATTTACCTATCACAAGCGAAATCTAGATTCATTTCCATGAAATCTAACAATATTTCCTTTTGTTCCTCACTCGGCTTATTTGACCTCTCCATTATTATTATCTGCAAAAGAAATACACAGAAAAATTAAAAAATATGTATTAAAAATTCACAAGATTTATTTTTGTTATCATACCTCTTGTGTTTTATTAAAAATCTTGAAAAAACTACCAAAAATATTAAAAATATATGTTGCGGAAACTGATACAAAATCGATGTTCACTCTACGAATTACAAATTCACAATGATTTACCCGGTGCAAAAATATTCACGTGGTGTACACTTCAAACGTCAAAAAAACTCATTCACACCGCTGCGGACGCGCAAATCACGTGTGAACACCGAAATCGGTGAAAACTTCGAAACTCACAGTTGCGGAATCTGCCCCCTGGTCCTTGGGATCTACCATCTACTGATGTTCTTCGTAACTGCAAAGTCCAACAGGTCTTTCAGGCATCCGACGGCCAGTACGTTGGCGTACCGCTAGATGAGAAGTCGTATCCACAATCCAATATAACCTTATGTAATATTCTGCCACTAGAAGTGTTCAAACGGGAATCCCAGTGCGTGTGTTTCGAGTTGTAATCACCAGCAGCTATAAATCGATGTCCTTGTTTAGAGAAGAATTCTTTGAATTCGTCACTTGTTAAGCTGTGATTTGGAGATAAATAAACTGCCGATAGTACGATCTTCTCATTTTTCCCAACAACGCAGATTGATGTGGCTTGGAGAGTTAATGAGCTGTGATTGTCCCATGGATAATGTGGAATGACCTGTCTTATGAGCACTGCTGTACCCCCTCTCCCTCTCGCTTTATCCTCGGGGTGGCGGGTATCTTAAAGCGCGTAGCCTTTTATTTTGAAGTTATAGTTTTGGGTATGGTGTGTTTAATTGCTTAGAAAAACATCGATTTGGTGGTTTTGCGCTGAGTGGACGCCGTTTGCATTCCAATAGCAGATTTTCGAATAATTTATTTTGGACAATGCGCTAATGAGGACAACATTTGTTGATTCATATGGATTAGTTGGCATCATTGTTTGCATGGATGCCATCATTTGCATCATTTGCTGCATGTATTTTTGCATTGTTGTTTCGAAGGCCGTTAGAGGCGATGATGTTTGGGGTTGATTGTTGGATAGGGGTGGGTATATACGTCTTTTTGGCTGAAAGCTTAAGGATTCAACGTATGTTAGACTGTTTTCAGAGTTTTGTGGAATAAGTAGTTGTTCCACTTTTTGGGTTGCCTGCGACTGATCAGTTGTTCGAGGAGGTTGCAGTCTCTGCCTCTGAGCACTATTTGACTGCTTCAGTTAAATGTAGACTGGGCAGCCACGAAAGCTGGCTGTATGCGGTCCTTGACATTTAGCACATTTAAGCGCTGTTTCATCGTTTTTCTGTTTTGGGCATTGTTTTGTACTATGTAATCCGCTAAAAACTACACGGACCGGAGGCAGCTTGCAGTAGCCTCTTGTGTGAGTACTCTTGGCCATTGTGGCATTGAACCGGACCAGAGCGTTTATGTGGTTCCTCAACGGATATCACGAAGTACAGAAGACGAGTCAGGTTGTAAATGGGGTGCACCTGACCTTGTTTCAATTTAAGAGATTCAAGTTCTATCTTGAAGAGCGACTGTGGGATTTAAGATCTATTGAATATTTGAGAGACACTTTGAACTTTGAAATCTTTTTCAACTAGCGCCTCTTTCACTTCATTTGGCTCCATATCTCGATCTAGGCCTTTAATCACTACGGAGAGCCCCCGCATTTCTTTAAGTTGAAACGTATAGTAATCGACTTGTTTCTCGTCGAGCACATTGACGACTTTCCCGTAGTCATTTATTTTGTCTAGCTGCACTTTAACCTCGTTAATTTGTCCTCGCTTCTTATTTGTGCACACAAAGGACTTTTGATCTACCATCGATCGTAATAGGTCAATGAACTCTCACATTGGGAATTTCCGTAGATATAGCGGAGCTGGTTTCGCTGGCTTTTCAGTTATTTTATCATCGCCTTTGTCACAGTCCGCAAGTAAAGCGAAACGATTATTCGACTGGAAGTCAGGGTGAGGTTTCTTCATACTATTCGCCGAATCAGCAGGACAGGAAGGTATGCGCTTCGTAACGATGTAGTGGTCGATTCCTGTTTGGGTTTTTAACGCACCTGGTTTTTGTACCAATGACGGAACTGAGGAACCCGCTCCATTAAGATTAGGGACGCTGGGAGATCGTTCAGAAGTCAGCGGTATGCTGGGAGGTTTCATCTGGTCTGGAGATGATAGTAGAGTTGTCATGTGCGATTTCTCTTTTGCAGGAGTTCGACTCAGCTCACCCATCTCACAGATAGGTTCTCATCATAGTTGCATTCAGTTTCACCTGCATTATTTTCCAGAAAAAGTGTGTGCCAAAATACGCCGCAGACAGATTTTTTGTTGCTGGCAACGCTACACTTTACCCGTTATGTGGTGAAATCGTAACTGGCCCTCACCACGAATACAACTGCTAAAAAGTTTGGTGTTCACCTGTACAGTTTTAAAATTTGGTGTACACTTTTTAAAAAATGTTTAGCACAATTTATTTTATTACTCAACAGCGTAATTCATATTATAAATATAAATACTAATCATATTTTGTTAAGATTATTATTGAATCAAAAGGAAATTAAAACTGTATGTTTATGCCGGAATTGTTGATGCGCTGCTCTCCAATGGGCCTGGTATAAACTAATATTTCTATTAAGATCGCAATGTAGACTGGCTTAGGAAGCTCTAATCCAGGATTCTACAAAGTTCTCTTTTAGATAGAAATATGCCGAATGTTCAAGTCTTGAATGCTGGCTTAGGAAACACTAATCCAGACTTATTTCAAATCGTAGACGACAATGTTGAAAAGAAGTGAAACGCTTGAAGTTATGCTTAACACTAATTTTATTCTCCAAAATTTACATCTTATATACTACTCAAAAACTCTTATCACAAGATTAAAACTCTTTATCAAATTATTACAAATATGCATATACCCTAAATTCTTATCAAATTTAACATTATGATTTAACCCTTAATCTAGCGAATCCTTATCAACCTATGAAACCTAAACTATCCTGATCATATGAAACCTAAACAATCTTTATCATATAACCCTAAACAAATACTATTGAACATGCTACAGAAACCTAAACAAATACTTTTGATCGTGCTACAGAACCTAAACAAATAATATAGCCAGACCTAACCAAACGATCTACCCAAACTAATCTTAATCCTACTAAACATCCTCCCCGGGTTGATGACTTATTCATCAATATGGAAGTCCTCCTTTGCCAGGGCGACTGATATGGTCGATTTTTCGGTCTGGTGGTTTCCTCTTCGATTGATAATCGTCCATGCTATGGCTAGAATGATTACAAGTCCTACTGCTAAGTATCCTATCACATATTGGTGTACGTCATGTTCGGTCAGCGATGATAGTTCTGATTCCTCGTTTTTAATTTGCTGGATTCGTTTTTTTAAAGCTCCGTAAGTCTCTATGAACGCTTCCTGACTCAAATGTAGTTCTCGTTCTACTTTAAACGTGGCAAGTGTCTCATTCACTATTTCTGGTAACCTTATTATAGGCTGTGAATCTAACACTATATCTGTGTTTCTTAGTTGATACGACTGTATATTCAGTTCGTGATCTTTCAGCACGCAGTCACTCTTAAATGTAATTATTCCGCTTCCTGACAGCGTAATTTGAAAATGTTTGCTGCTGCACATTAAATTAAACACCGCTTCTTCCTTCATAGTGTATAACCAGCTATTCTTCTGCTGTAGTTGTTTCCAGGTGTTTCCCGGTTTAGAGATCCTTAGGCTGCATTGGTTTGCAACCTTTTGTCGCGCTAATAGCAAGAATTCGCACTGAAGCGTCGAGGCCCTTTGGGTAAAGATGGGGTGATTTTGCTCACATATGTATAGTCGCTCTGTTGGTGATCTACATTTCTCATATTCATAATGCGTTAGCGGATATATAATGTCACGGTGTAGATTTGTCATGAGGTATTCGGATTCTGGTTCTATCCTGAGAAATGTGTTGTTAATCCTTACAGGCAATGGGATCAACCTGACTAACTCGAAATCAGTCTTTGAAACAAGTGGTATTTCCAACAAAAAAATGGTGATGTCCTTCTCAATACTACAACTGGCTTCCATTACCTTCAATAACCGCGTCGTATCTGGTAATTTGAGTCCTGTTGGTATATGTTGTTGGATGTGCCTCACATGTTCTGTCAATTGCTCTTGAGAAACAATCATAGGACTGACTTTCTCGTGATGTACGTCGGTGATCATTTCCAACATCATTTCTTGCATCTCTCCGAATTCGTTCATTAATATGTCTACATATTGCGTAGTCATTAAAAACATTGCTGCCAATTTTTCTGTTTTAATATCTTTTTTAATTGCATTTATTTGCGTTGCACCTGCTTCTAGTTCTTTCTGGATCATTTGAAAATGTTCTATTTGTTCGTCATGTGACTTCTTTAATAAATTTGTGGTCGCTTCTACGAGTGATGTTTGATTTTTTATGAGGTTGAACATATTATTTTGTTGTCCTTTCATTTGTTTGATTGTTTCCTCTATCTCATTTGCGTAGTCATCATCTAATACTCCAAATAGTTTGTTGGCTATGTTTCCTACTACATTGATCAATCCTCTTTTTTTTCTCTGGTAATGTGTGATGTTATCAAAAATCATTTTGTTTCCTTCCTCTAATCTTCGAAGTTTATAGTTGACTTGGTCAGTAATCAGTTTGAAATATTTTTCATTCGGTGATACTACTACGAGGCGCTCCATCCTTTGAACTCCTTTCTCTATGATGCTCCATGTTTGCCAATAATTTGTCATATTGTAGAACACAGCAATCCTCCATTTTGTTAACGCTAACTGGCTTTGTCCTAGTTGTTCCACATAGATGCCTGGATTATTATGTAGACGAGTCACTTCAAAAGGCGTAGTTGCTCCTAGCGCTGCTAAGGGGAAAAATAGCAACACAATCATAATCAGCATTGTGTTTATTGAATATTTCGTCCTTTTAGTAGATCTTCTTTCTGGTTTTTCTCCTCCTCGTTTATTGTTCGCTGTGTTTTCTTCTCCTCCTCGTTTATTGTTCGCTGTGTTTTCATTGGTACTGGTTGATGCAATTGGATCCTTTTGTGTTTCGTCCTCTATTTCTATGGGTAACGGTGCTAAATGGTGGATCGCTCTTTTGTAGGTTCCTTTCGCGGTTCGGACGTTTACTACCCTGACTAAATCATCTTTGCCCTTAAAAACTTCTTCAATTCTTCCTAACGGCCATTTGAGTGGTGGACTGTTCTCTTCTCTCATCATTACCAACATTCCTGGTTTAACGTTGGCTGTTTCCTCTCTCCATTTACTTTTCTGTTGTAGATGCACTAAATAGTCTTTCACCCATCTCCTCCACATTTCTTGGCGAATAGCTGATACCAATTTCCATCTTGATAATTTAGACATTTCTGTGTCTGTACGAGGTTCTGGCATAGCAACCATTGGTTCTCCTATCAAGAAGTGTCCTGGAGTTAATGCGGAAAAGTCGTTTGGATTGGATGATAATGGCGTAATTGGTCGTGAATTTAGTATCGCTTCAGCTTCTGATACTACTGTACAAAGTTCTTCAAATGTTAACGACGCTGACGATAGTGTTAGTCTTAGCAACTTTTTTGCAGACTTTACTGCAGCTTCCCACAATCCTCCAAAATGCGGTGCTCTTGGTGGCGAAAAATTGAATTGGACTCCTTTAGTACTACAATCTGTAGTTATTTTCTCCCTATTGTACTGTTCTTTAAATAGTTCCGCTAATTCTTTTAACTTGTTATTGGCTCCCACAAAGTTTGTTGCGTTATCGCAGAATAATTCCTTACAGAATCCTCTTCGAGCCATAAACCTTCGAAGTGCTCCAATAAAACCCTCAGTGCTTAAATCCGAAACTACTTCCATGTGGACTGCTTTTGTCACGAAGCAGCAAAACACAGCAATATAACTTTTTTGTGGTTTCTTTCCTCGAGCATGATAGTGAGTCCAAATTGGTCCACAGAAATCTACACCCGAGGTATAAAATGGTCTCACTGGACAAACCCTGCATTCCGGAAGATTCCCCATGATCTGAGTTAGTAGACGTGGATTACCTTTCGAACAACTTACGCAATGACTAACGGTTGTACGTGATAGTTCTCGGCCTCGAATTATCCAGAACTTTTGCCTTGAAATAGCGAGTAACGCTAATGGTCCTGCATGCAGATGTTGTTTATGTAAGTGTTCTAGTAATAATTTCGAAACGAAGTCTACTCCTGGTAACAACATGGGATGTCTGGTATCATACGCTAATTTTGCATTTTCTAGTCTTCCTCCAACCCGTAATACCTCCTGTTTGTCTAAGAATGGTGACAGTGATGCCAAGCGGTTCTGTTTTTTGATAACATGTCCTTTTTTCAGCTGTTCAATTTCTTCCTTGAAGTATTTCCCTTGAATTTTTTTAATCATTTCTATGAGTGCCGCATCTAGCTCTTTTGTTGAGAGCCATGTGTTTGCTGTGGAAGTGATGTCTCTTTTTCTCATTTTGTTGATGGCTCGTAAAATAAATGCCATGGTTCTTTGTAGCTTTATAAATGAATTTCCATGACTTATGCGAAAAACTGGATGCTCTTCCTTTAAATTTACGTCACCTGTGCAGATAATTGATGAAACTGTTCTTTCCTCCTCTTTCAATCGTGTCTTGGAGATCGTTTTTTCCGGCCACAGTTTTTCTTCCTTTTTCAGGAATGATGGTCCCCAGAACCACAATTCCGAATTTATTAATTGTTCTGGAACCATTCCTCTAGAAACTAAGTCTGCTGGATTCATCTTAGTACTGATATAATTCCAATCCTTTATTGTACTCAGTCGTTGTATATCCGCAATTCTGTGTGACACATATGTTTTAAATAGGCCCGGATCTCCTTTAATCCAAGACAGCACTATTTGTGAGTCGGTCCATAGATATATTTGATCAATTGTTATGTTCAGCGTATTTTTAATTTTTTGTGTTAACTCAGCGGCCAGTTGTGCCGCACAAAGTTCTAGCCTGGGAAGCGTAATTATTTTCACAGGTGCTACTCGAGACCTTGAGCACAGGATTCTTGTATATATTCCGCCTTTTATATCTATGGTCCTTAAATATGCTACTGCACCATATGCTTTCTCGCTAGCGTCTGCAAATGTATGTAATTCTATCCGTTTTGCGTCGATTGTACTGAGCACATGCCTTCCAATTTTCAAATTGTTCAGCACCATTAGCGATTTTCGAAAGGTTTCCCATTCTTGACTCAATTCTGGATCTAATTCTTGATCCCATTCTAGCTTCCTTTTCCATAGTCTTTGAATGAATATTTTGGCTGTCACTATTACTGGATTGACAAGTCCTAGCGGATCAAATAACTGCGCTACCTCAGCCAATATGCTCCTTTTTGTGCAAGATTCCTGCTTTGCTGACTTATTAATTCTAAATGTAAAAGTATCTTGCCTTAGCTGCCAAGTTAAACCCAAGGTTTTGATGAAACTCGATTCTTCATCCTCGAACTCCTTCTCTTTCTCTTTATCCTTGGCCGGGATTCCTTCCAGGATCCTTTCATCATTGGCTGCCCATTTATGAAGATGAAACCCAGCAGACTGAAGCACATTAGTGAGCTGCTTTCGTACTTCAACCGTCTCTGTTAACGAATTAGCGCCAGTAATAATGTCATCCACATAGCAATCTTTCAGTGCCTTTGTTCCTAGTGGATACCTTGTGTTTTCGTCGTCCATTAACTGTTTCACGCATCTTGTCGCTAGATATGGCGCTGGCTTCGTTCCATATGTTACTGTCGTTAATTTAAAAAATCTTAATCTATCTCTTGGTGTGTTACGCCATATAATTAACTGGAACCTGTGATCTTCTTCTGCCACGTTAATCTGCCTGTACATTTTCTTTATATCTGAAACCAGCGCGTATTTATAGGTCCTGAATCTAACCAATATATCGAATAGATCATCTTGCACTTTGTATCCCTTCATCATTATGTCATTCAGCGACAGGTTTGACGAGGTTTTGCAAGATGCATCAAAGACTACCCTGAGCTTGGTAGTGCTGCTTTCTGCTTTGACAACGCAGTGATGTGGCAGGAAATAATGGTTTTCAGGAATCTCTACTTCATTGATTTCCTTCATGTGTCCTAACTGAAGGTACTCTTCTAAAAACTGACTATATTCCCGGTGTAAATCTGGATTCTTTGCCAATTTTTTCTCTAGGTTAAAAAACCTTCTTATGGCAATATCCTTGGAATTCCCTAATACATTCGGCGACGATAACATAGGCAGCTTCACTGTAAATCTTCCTTCACGATTTCTAGTAGTCGTGCTCTTGAAGATCTCTTCACATTTGATGTCTTCATTTGTCATAGGTTTTTCTTTCTGAATTTCCTCAACTTCCCAGAATTTCTCTAATTGTTGATTTAGTTCCTGGCTCGTTATGCCTGAAAACACCTTCACTTCTGTCGTCGCATTCGCTGCTTTCCCTAGTACCATCCATCCGAATACTGTGTGCTGCAACATGGGTAGATTAGGTTGGAGCTTGATTTGTCCAGACCGCATAATTTCCCCATATATTTCGGCTCCGAGCAAGATATCCACCTTCTGTGGTTTGTTAAAATTAGGATCAGCGAGTATCATGTCCTTCGGTATTTTCCATGTAGATGTGTTAATCAATTTTTGCGGCTGACAATTTGTGATCTCCTTGATTACTTGCGCCTCTAGAGTCGTAGAGAATTCGCTGTTTTTAGATTTTATGTGGATATTTACGCGGTCCTTTGATTGTAACTGTGTATTACCTATGCCTACTACCTGTAGCTTCTTATTCTTCTTGTCCAAACCCAATTTCTTTTGTAGCCTTTCCGAGATGAAATTGATTTGAGATCCCGAATCTAACAAGATTCGACAATCAACTGGTTCCTCTTCCTTTGTGTAAATCGTTGCGATTGCCGTTCCCAGGAATACATAGTCCTCTAATGACCCTCTGTTTGGCGTCACTATGTTGACTGTGGCTTTTGCTGCATTTTCTTCTATTTTTTTGACGCTGGTTTCATGTAACAACGTATGATGCTTCTGGTTACACTTACGACATCCACTGGACTGGCACATATTCTTATAATGCCCTTTCCTTAAGCAATTGAAACATAATTTATTTCTTGCCACAGCTTGCTCCTTTTCCGTCCTTGTCATTTTTACAAAGGTGTCACAATTGTATATTGTGTGCTCTTTGTTACATATAAAACATTTCACTCCTCCAGTATTCACTGTGGTTGAAGTCACCTTGGCATATCTTTGAGGGACTCCTCCACTGATGGATTTGGCTCCCAATGCTCCTAACGATTGGGACCTTGCTTCAAGGAAGTCTAGGAACTCAGACATCGATGGTAGTTCCTTGGGTTTCTTAAGCGATTGTTCATAATAAGTGTGCGTTGCCTTATCGAGTTTCTTCAATAAAATGTGTAGTAATAGCGGATCCCAAGACTCTTTAACTTTTATCCCCACGTTCTCTAACATAAGAACGCATTCTCTTGTTGTATCAAACATCCTTTGCAGCGAACTGGCCGAGTCCATCACAACATTGCCTTGATTCAATAATTTATCTAAAATTGATGATACTAACAACCTTTTGTTATCGTATCGATTTTTCAATATCTCCCATGCAACAGCGTAATTCTGAGTTGATACGTTCAGGTGCCTTATCAACCTCTCAGCGTCTCCAGTTAAATTATTCTTCAAATACCACATCTTTTCAACCTCTTCCATGGGTTGTTTGTCTACCATCTGGGAAAACATATCGTGGAATTGTGGCCATTTAAGATAGTCTCCATCGAATCTCGGGATTGTTATTTTTGGCAGTTTTGCAGCTACCATGTTCGTCCTATCTCTAGTAGCATCCTGCGTGAAACTGCCTTGAGTCAACAGGCTCAGATTTTCTTTTAACTTCACAATGGTCTCCTGTATTTTCTCATCTAGTTCATAGAACTCTTGTACCTTGTACCCATATTCGAGTTCCTTGTCTGTCAACTCATATATCAGTGAGTTCTGTTGTTTGATACTCGACCAATCCTCCTTGAGTCTTTCAATTTTCGTGTTATAGTACTCGCAGGATTGATTTTTGTAGTGAATTCTGTTGATCGTTGCTTCGATCGCTTCTTGTTTCTTAAGGCATATACGAATAGTTTTGAGAATCTTCTGGTCAAGATTGTCCTCAGCTCCAGTTGTCGAATTACTCACAGCTCCAGTTGTCATATCTTCACCTGATCTGGTTCCAGACTGAACCGACAGTTCTGTTAACTGCTCGATCGTTTGTTGTAGCACTGCTTTGAACTCTTCGTATACGCTCAAAGCTTGGCTGTATAGGTCCTCAGTAAAATAAAAATGATCTTTTTTATCTGAGTGCTCCTTTCGAATTTGGTCATCGCTCGCGTTGAACTGGTCCCAAAGCTCCTCTAGCTTCGTCAATTTCTCCTGCACGAGTTTCAGTGTCTTCCTTTCGACTGCGAGCTGCTCATAAGCAAGTTTAAGCGCTTTCAGTTGTTTCGCCAATTCTACTTGGTTCTTCGTTAATTGATCCATGTCGACGTCTACGATCACGTCGGGGTCACCAAAAATGTATGTTTATACCAGGCCCATTGGAGAGCAGCGCATCAACAATTCCGGCATAAACATACATTTTTGATCTAGCGAATCCTACCTTATCAACCTATGAAACCTAAACTATCCTGATCATATGAAACCTAAACAATCTTTATCATATAACCCTAAACAAATACTATTGAACATGCTACAGAAACCTAAACAAATACTTTTGATCGTGCTACAGAACCTAAACAAATAATATAGCCAGACCTAACCAAACGATCTACCCAAACTAATCTTAATCCTACTAAACAAAAACTATTCCATTATTAACTGCGGTCTGCACTCTTTCACTCTCAAATGATGACATAATTGAATGAATTTATTTTAAACTAATTTTATTGACGACGATTTAGTTATAAAAGGAAAAATAAAGTGAATGAAGAAATAGAAAATAAAATTCAATTTGTTTTGCCACTTGTTTAAGCCTAATAGTCTAGACAGACTGTAGTTAAACCTGTAAAGGGAACTAGCTAAAGTTTATGCGGTTTAACCAGCCTAGCTTGGCAGACTAAACCGGGTCTTACTGTCAAAAAACTAATACGAGATGGATGCTGAAGTTGGAAACAAGCTGGTTACAACCAGCTAATCCATTAAATAGAATTGGCCTTTGAAAATTCAGTTGTGAGGCCAGTCATCCGGTTTAATTTCATCCAGTTACGTACAGAATACGAACGTTAGCCGGATAAATGTGATAATTTGGCTGAAGTTTAGTAATCTGTCTGCGCTATTAGCTGGTTGTAACCTGCTTATTGCCAACTACAGCATCCATTTTATAAAAGTTTTTTTAGACAAAAGAAACTGATTTAGTCTGCCTAGCGAAGTTGGTTAAACCGGATAAACTTAGCTAGTTTCACTAAACCGAATTAAATTGAGCCGATTTAACCATTGTCTCAACTACTTTCGGCGGAGGTGTAGTAAAAAGGGGCGATAGCGAATGATTCTATTGAAAACGTAGCGTAGCTCCTGCTGCTCTCATGCTTAAGAAAGAAAATTTGGGCTGGTTGCGTATCGTTCTCTCCAATACGTAGCGTCGATTCTGTGTAAGGAAAGGATGTAATATTTTACATTGATAGCCAATCGTTCGTTCGATTATGTAGCGTCACTCATCTCTTTTCCATGCTTTAAGAGAAAGAGTAACAGACAACGATATGTGTTCGATACAAACGATTTGATATCCGCGCAATTTATCACTCTTGGCTATGAGAGGGAGAGAAGTGACGCTACGTTTTCAAGAGAACAAAACGTAGGAAACGCAGCTTGAACGGATTAAGAGATGTAAAAGAGCGATAAACGTAGGAATTATATATGTACTCTCGGCGGCGGTCGTTTCACTCGAATAGGAAGTGTGACAGGCCCGAGCGTTACATGCAAAATTTCACTCCAGTCCTAAATTCTATGCCCCGCGCCTAAAGATGTTTCAAACTCACAGTGAACAATAATTTAGTATCAGAATTTTAAATTCAATTCATTTGTCAATTATTGACTTCTATGAAGTTCAATGTTTACGAATTTCTAAAATTTAAGACTCGAATATTTATGAATACGAGCGTCTCCTGCAGCTGAAATGGTTGAATATTTATTGAGTGTTTTAACTTTAACCCTGTCATTATCCAATGCAGAACAGAACGCATAGGCGAATGTCTGAAACGATACAGCTGCACTGCACCGGAGTGGGTACTATTAAAGAATATCGGCAAGTGTTCATATAACTGAGTGGATTAACCGGCTAGCATGTATGTTTTGAGCTCATACTTTCTCTAAACCAGAACCACTTTCTTGTGATATGTCAGTTCATTGATAATCCTTCTCATTAGTATTATTTTGCACTTTTTTGACCAATCTTAATATAATCACAGCAAAATAAATTTTTCAAATTCCTCCTAGAAATTCGAAGAAAACCATTTTTAAGCGAAGTGAATATAGCAAGCTCAAGGTGAAAAATTTACGTCTATATGTTTCGCTAAGTCTTTTCTACATATGCCGTATTCTTTTGGTCACTCCAGTGACAGGCAGAAGAGTAGTCAGTAGTCAGTAGTCACCATTTGGCAGAAGAGTAATGACAATTAAGTACCTATAGTTGTATTTTAATGGTAACTTTTTTGAATTTTGTTAGATTAGTGTCTATGTTTTAATGATTTTTACGAAAAAGGCTAAAATCAGAGAAAATAATAATATTAAATTCATATTTATTTTATTAAGTAATAGAAAAATTTAAATGTATGAATAAAATTTATTTATTTGGAATTTAATAAAAATTTGTTCGTTTTCAACATTTCACCAATCCTGCAAAAGAAATATTTTTATATTATTTATTCAAGATTCAGGTATATTCATAATTGTAGTGAAAAAAAAATTATACATAATCCGTGCTAATACGACACGTCCCTGCTAAAGGTGATGAAACACCTGTGCACCTTTTGTTATTCTACTGATAAGCCTTTTTTACAAGGAAATTTAAGAAAAACCGAAAGGCGTAGTTGTTGGTGTGAGTGCTGCCACCTTCAGTACAACAAAAAAATTGCTGCAAACTACACTCTCATCAAGTCATCACCTGTCCCAACTCATGGGTGTTACGAGTCCTTTATATATATAATAAAGAAGTTAATTTTGATAGTTCTTTGTCAAAAGAAAAAGCTATTAGAAATAAATGGAGTTTTCAATAGAAAACATCTATTAGTAGTCAAGGTCCGCGCCGTAGATTTTTCGTGAAAACTTCGGGAAAAAATTATGATAAGTGTTTCTCTTTAATATGTACTTAAATCAATCTCTTTAATACAATGGTTGTATAGAGTAATACGGTGACAGAACAGGTAAATCACAAGTTTATTACTTAACTCCGTTTTTTTATTTCTTCTTCGATGCTGCCGTAGCCCTGACAATTGCTCGGCACTGAAAATTTTAAGTTTTTTAACTTCATTTTCATGCGAGTTTTCTCTGGTTTGCGTGTTATTCAATTACGCGCATATTCACGACACGCCATACAATCGACATACAAGAGGTTATTTTCAATTTTTCTCAGTTTTCAATTAAATATTTAAGTTTCCAATTTAATTTTTTTTAACCGCAAGAAAGTTTGACTAGCTATTAGTGTACTCAACGTGCCAAAAGACGCTTTCACGTCAAAAAAATTACAACAAGCGTTTTGAAGTAACATGTTCTTTAATTATTAAATTCTTGAAAATAATCATTATATATGTAGATTAGTAGGGTTACAGAATAAATAAATCACAACTGTATTGCTTTGCGCCGTTTTTTCATTTCACCTTCGATGCCTCCGTAACACTGACACTTGCTCGGCACTATGCATTTTTGGTTTTTTAAATTCGTTTTGATATAAGATTTCTGTGGTTTGAGGTTCTTACAATTCGGTTCATATTTTCGACTCATATGGGACGATATCTTTCACTTGTTTCCATTTTCAAAATCATACCGATTTTCACTTATATTTAGGAAAATATTTTTATTGTTTTGTTTTAGGTCCTGGTAGCCGTTTTCATGCTTCTTACAATGGCACGCCAATCAACGTCCCAGCTCAACGCGTTCTCACGCTGGACTCATAAACATCCTCATAAAACGCTAAAAAACAACAATCGTGCAAGGGCGCTTACACTAGCCCGATGACGCCACGGAAAAAACAGGCGCCACACAATACATACATACAAATATGTTCTTTCCACTGTTACCTTAACCGTTGTCATCGCGTTATTAGTCTCGTAGTTTTTATCGTTATTGTAACACAAGATTGTTAGACTGGGGTCCAATGTACATACTCAACGAGAAGAAAGACGTTTTCACGTCAAAAGAATATTTTACAGATTATGATGTATCCACTCCTTCAATTTCATTTGCACAGTATAATATTTATAGTGACCTAAAGTTTTCAAATGTTCAGGTAATTGGTTGAAGATAACTGTTGCAACATATTATGTTTGTTTCCTTCCTACTTCTTGAGTTAATTGTGGTAAACGGAATTACGTTGTTTAGTTTCACTCAACAATCGTGAAAGATTTTCCGCCAGCAGCCAGTAGTAAGAATACAGACAGTCTAGTTGGAAAGTCTGATGTACATTTAGTATTTTTCTCCCACTTTTATTATTTCTATTTACAACTAGTAAAATCCTTCCTAGCAATTCAACCAGTGGTTTGATGGACACATTATATGCCGCACCCCATGCAATAATTCCATATGTAGCAATTCTATTGAATATACCATAATAAATCATTCTTAAAATACAATTGTTCACCAAACATGACAGTCTGGCCAATACGAACAAAACATAACGAGTTCTGTTTACTAAACTTGATATTTGTAACTCTACACGCACTTGGGCATCCAGAATGATCCCCAGACACTTGGCACTATAAACTCTCTTCAACGTCTCATTTTCAAGCGATATGTCAATATATCCTGGGACACTACTTACTTTATTTCCGAACGCGATGTAAACGGTCTTACCGATATTTAGATAGATCTGAATGGTCTCAACGGTAAATTATCGAATATGTCGTTTATGTATATCAAAGAGAATAAAGGTCCCAAGATTGTACCCTGGGGTAAACCTATAGAAAGACTTTGCCGAGAATTAATGGTCTGATCAAATTTAACTACTTGCGTTCTGTTAGACAAATAGCTAGTGATCAATTTGAAAGCATTACCTCGGATCGCACATGCATCCATCTTTTCCAACAAAATATCATGGTTGACCGTGTCAAATGCTTTCAAAAATCTAGCAAAATTCTGAGGCACTTCTGTCCAATTTTCCATAAAAAAAAAATACATATTTCCACATTTTTTTTTACATCGTCGCCAATCAGTTCAACTTTGTTCTTTTCGAATCTTTGTTTAGCATATTTAATCTCATTTTATAACTTGTTTGCATACAACATATAATCGCTTTTAAGGTCGAGATTTTGTGGATTTTTCTTCCACATTCTATATTTAGATTGTTTTATATCACATTTTTTAATCAGATTATTTGTCACCTAGGCTTTTTGAAGTGAAACTTCTAACGGGTGTTCGGGAAAGGTTGCGTTAAACGTTTAACGCGACAGTGGTGGGGGTGTATGACGCCTTAAACGTTTAACGCAACCTTTCCCGAACTCCCATTAGAGGGGGGTTGCGTTGAGCGTTTAGCGCCACTGGTAATGTGGAAGGAGTAAGAGAAAGAAAGAGAGAGAGAGAGAAAGGGTCCCACAGGCATAGCATTCAGGCGCATCCTATACTAGCTACGCAGCAAGTGTTGATGCCTTAGTGAGTGAAGCATCACATGGTTTTCAATGCGAGTGTTTTAATTAGTGTTGATTTTTGTAATAAATTCAGTTTTAGAATCAGTTCGTTAATTTTAAATCTTAATTTGATATTTCATACAAAATATTTCGGAGTTTAATAATAGTGTGTGGTGATTTTGTGATTTGAATATTATTAAAATCAGTGAAAAGGAGGCTACGAAGGACGCAGTGGAGTCGAGGTTATGTGAAGGTACGTTACTGTTGATTCAGGGATTGTTTGTTACGTGTTTAAATTTACAATTGCGCGGAAATCATATTTTCATGCTCCACAATAATAACAATAATTTTAGATCAATTTTATTGGGAGATATGAGGTAGCGATCCCCAGTACTTCCACAAGTTCCAGAGGATCAAGAGGGAAAACAGCTCAATATTATCGTGATTATAGAGCACGAAAGCGAGCATAGATGGAAAAAGAGTTATCAAATACGGTAACTAGTAACCTGTCTACAAGTTCTGAGCCTTCTACAAATGTTGATTCCTGTAGAAGTAACGTTTCAAAAGCAAAGCCATCAATGAAGAGAAAATCTGCTGCGGAATATTAGGAGGAGTATCGAGCGCGGAAAGCGAAACGTGACGTTCCATTCATTGATCCGACGGATGCTGTACCATCAACTTCAACAGAAGAGGCCACTAGCGTTCATTCCACGTCAGTGATTAGACCATCAACGACTGCTGGGCTTTCTTCAAGTCTCGGTGTCGGATTCGAAAATCCACTCAAGAGGAAATCAGCAACACAATGTCAACGAGAATATAGAGCAAGGAAAAAAGCTAAACTTGAATCCCGAAAAGCCGCTCAATTTGCGACTACTAACGAAGGTTCAACTGAGGATGTTGATGGAAATAGCCCACATACCAGCAATGAAAACCCGAGAAACGAGCAACAACTTCCGTATACTCAATTTCATCAGCATAAGAAAAAACATGACAGCGTAAGAACCAAATTTACTGAGAATAGTTTCGGATTCCCATGTTCATTATGTGATCGGCTCTGGTTCAAGCATGATTTTGCAGCCGTCCCTTTAGAGATTGATCAACAAATTTCCGATAGTATTTCACCGACTATCTTAAGGGAAAATTTGAAGTTATGTGCAGTGTGTCTCCAGTCATTGCGACAAAAAAGAAAATACTTACATATGCAGTTTACAATGGTTTTGAGTATCCACCAATGCCTGAAAATTTACCACCGCTAGATATCATAACAGAACGCTTGATTTCACCACGAATTCCGTTTATGCAAATTAAACGTCTAAGACATGTCCATGGGCAATATGGTGTTTATGGACAAATTATAAATGTACCGGTCAATGTAGACACAATCGTTAAACGTCTGCCACGGAGTAGTGGAGATGACAATGATATCAACGTGCATATAAAAAAGGAAAATTCACAAATCCAGCTTCGTGCAATGTTTGGTTAATAAAAGAACCTTTCGGGCTTGGCTAATTTTTCTGAAAAATACGCCACTTTATCAAGATATTGAAATTGATCAGTCATTTCTGAATGGACCGGTAACTGAAGTAGAAAGCCGAGGAATTGTCATTTTCAGGAATATATCTAGGTCATATGAGAGCATTCCGGGAAGGAATTTCAGTAACACCTTTCCAAATGGCAACAAGTGAGATAAGACGAAGTGATCTACGAGGAGTCACTCCGCGCCATTTGCTGTACATGGCTGCGAAAAATATGAGACTTTGTGTCGCATCATCTTTAACAGATGCCTTCAAGTTCATCGGTAATGATACAAGACTGAAGACAGAACAAATTGAATCGGAAGAGTATGTCAACAATAGCATCGACACAAATCTCGCCTTTCTGAAATCAATTCCAAACTCTGTCTATTATTGGTCACAACGAAAAAGAGACAAACTGCAAACTCATAAGCACACATTTACGTGTTATAAAAAAGTGAGGAGTAACCAACCGCAGAAATGTTGATTTGAAGCAACTTTTCTGCCTTTTCGATCAACACGAATACTGATTCATATGGCCAAAGAAACGCCGAACTTCGCCTTTCACGCTGATCATTATAAGAGAATCAAATCAGAATACGAAATCACAGAGTACAACAGTATTGAAGACTTCTATGAAAGGAACAATATAATTTCAGATGAACACTATTATAAAATTGTTTTGGCAGGAATTACGGGACCACGAGTATTTTTAAAACGACAGCCTTCAACCCGTTTTTGTTTAATAATTTGAAATCAAACATCGATTTACAGTTCATGTTGGACGAATATTCTTGTGCAATGTATGTAGTGAATTATGTTAATAAATCAAATCGAGGAATAAGTAATTTGCAGAGACAAATTATTGAGATAACAGAAAAATATTCAGATTTTGGGGTTGTTGAAATCACGAGGAAAATGAGTGTGGATTGACTTAATTCGGTAGAAATTTCCAGTCAAGAAGCAGCTTGGTGGCTGCTCCGTAAATCGGTGTCTCAAGCATCTAGATCGGTAATATACATTCCAACATCGTGGCCGGTGGATCGACAGAGAATGAAAAAAGCACGAAAAGAGTTGGCAGAACTTGATAATGAGTCCACAGACGTTTGGAAGGATAATGTCATTGACAAATATGAACAACGACCTCAGGAATTGAATGATCTCACTCTTGCTCAGCACAATACACATGTACCACTAAGAACGAATCCAAAAAATTGGGTACAGAACACATCATAAGATATACAAATTACAACATGACAACACAGTTTGAAGAATATAAAAGAGAAATGGTGTTGCTTCATATTCCCTTTCGCAATGAGGAAATAGAAATATTGTCTGAGTCGAAATTCCTTCAAATTTACACTGATAATGAGGACATTATCCTTGAACGCCGTAAACAATTTGAATCCAATATCAACATTGAAGAGACTATGAGATTGTGTGAACAATTGTATCGCGAGGAGTAAAACTTCCATGGGCAGGGAAATCAAGTGGTGCCGGGAGCTGTACCAGAGCCCGTTCCATTCAATGAAATGTATGCAGATCCTGATTCTCACATCAACGATGACCTTCGATTAGCGACCTTGAGTAGACTTCAAGCGATTGCGAAGCGGAGAGAAAATCTAATGCCAAATCAAGAACTTTGTCGACTTATGCGAGCAACCTACTTGGAACAACGATCAATTTTACTACAAACTATTCATCACTTAACATCACAGCAACTTAAACCATTGTTGATATTCCTGACGGGCCCAGCCGGATGTGGAAAAACCTTCGTGATCCATCTCATCATGGAAATCTATGACAAATATGGAACCACTAACGTACATTGCAATGCGTACCTGACATGTGCTTCGACAGGAAAAGCAGCAGCGGCGATCAACGGCACCACTATTCCTGCTTTGTCGTTATCAACCAGTATAGATAATGGTTTGAGTTCTGAAGCATTACAGTAATTCAGATCACTGTTCCAACACATTCGCTTGATTTTGATTGACCAAGTTAGTATGGTTGGCGCGGAGCTCTTAGAAAGAATCGATAGAAGATTAAAACTAATAACAGGCAAATCAGATACGTCTTTTGGCGGGCTCGACGTTATCCTAGTTGGAGATTTGAGGCAACTTCCACCTGTCAAAGCTACACAAATTTTTAAGCAATCGAAGCACTCTATTGGTTCACAAACTTGAAGATCATTTAAACTTCACGAACTCGTCCAAGTCATGCGTCAAGCAAATGTTGTATTTTCGACAATATTAACTAAAATTGGGAATGTGGAATCAAAATTTGTAGCAGAAGAAGAAGCTGATCGACTATGCCCTCTTGGAATACGTCTGGCATATTCCAACCAAACCATCGAGAGGGACAACCAACAAGTGTTAGGAAATCACCAAGATCAGATCATATCTGAAGCCGTAGACTTCATCTCAGGATGTGAAAATGATGAGCAACTTGAAAGAGCGCGTAAAGATCTTGAAAAGAAAAAATTACTAGCTGACACCGGTGGATTACTACAACGATTAACACTCGTCATGGGGCAGTATTACATCATAACCACAAATATCCCAGTTACTGATGGATTAGCGTTGAAAGAAATGATAATAGAGAGGTTACGCGGATATGGTTGATATTTCTCAATAGCGATAAAACTGGGGTAAAAGCTCGTTTAAAGGAACGTGCATTCGTCACAGCGAACAATATTAATCCTCCAACTGTTCCCATTGGTCGTCGAAATGCAGCCATCTATCTTAATAGACAAAAAAGTATTTCAGCTAAAAGGAACCACTTTACACTCGCACCAGCTTGTGGATTGACGATTCACAAATCGCAAGGGGGTACTTTCAACGATCAAATTGCGGGAAAATCCAATTTGCACATTCGTTAAACAACTATTCGACCTTATTAACTCAAAAAAATAACATATGTATAATAGTATTTAATTGTCAAAGTCTTCGTGCACACGCCAATGATTTTACCGATCGAGTCTTCCAAAATACGAATATTTTGATGTTATCAGAAACGTTTATGAGCGATGAAGAACCTCCTGTACAAGTACCAAAATTTGAATTTGTTGTGAGATTTCAACGTCATGAAATTCAAAATTCAGGTGTTGCCATCTATCGTAATGAAAAGGACAGATATTACGTTGTAACTACTCATTTGCGAATAAAAGCTCCTTACTCAAGTGTGGCTGATGTCACGGTATCGACATCAGCGAGAATTCGGGACTTATGTGCAGTAGAGTGCAAAATCAACCCCAACGATAACAATAGTAAGAAATTAATTTTAAAAGCTATTTATCTATTACCAAATGCTTCAATGAGGGATATCAAATTATTCATCGGAAAAGCTTTGTTGCAATTATCGAATTTGGGTTCACACGTTCTGGACGATGTTATTGGAGAACGCGTAGAATATTGTGAACAGCCAGTAATTCTTGCGGGTGATTTTAATGTCAATTTTTCATTGCCTGAAGCTGAGCCATTACTAAAATTTCTCAAAGATAAATTCTCTTTAGAAATGATTAATGGTACGAGTAATCCAATGAAAAAAGGGGGTCCACTATTGATGCAGTTTTCGCCAGAAAAATTGATAAAAATTATTAATATGAATACAGCGCCCGCTGAAAGTGAGAATTATATTGAAAAAAATTGTTTGTCGAAAAATATTGTGTTATAATAACATTGATTTCAATCCTTTCACTTTTCCAATTTGCCATCTTGAAGTTGCACTTCTTCCGTGCGGAGGGACTCCCCGCACCCTTAATTTTTTTTTTTGGTTCTGATCTTTATTTTTTTCTAACATAAGGATAAAAGTTTATTAATTTTATTTAGCAAAAATTCACCATCTTTATCAATATCATTATATGGATTTATCCAGTCTCCGCTCTTACAAGGTTCATTCAGTTTATCGAACTGTATCATTTCAGGTTTCATGTATTCAGATCCATTCAGTTTAATGCTAGTATTTATAATTGCGAAGCGTGGATAGTGGTTAGTGAATTTATTCTAAATTTTATGTGCCTTTACAGTAAGCTTTTGGGTTTTTGTAAATATATTATCGATGCATGATCCTAAAGATCCATCTAGGGAAGGTCTTGTATTTGTGTGGAAAAGCGGTATATATTAGAACTCGAGCATGGTGTTAAAAAAAACTTCTTCTATATCGATCGGCCTTCTTAGATATGTCAATGTTGGAATCACCAACAACGAAATGATATTTTGCTTTTTGTTTAAGTTTAGGTAATTTTCTATAGAAACCAGAAAATCTCTCTTTGGAATATCATGGCCCCTCCAATCATAAACCACTCCAATTTTCAGATGTTAATTTTGTGTTGTCTCAATTACGGTACTCAAGAATTTACAATGTCCAAAGGTTTCAACAGTTACGTGTGTGTTGAAATTTTGATTAATGTATAAGACCGTTCTATCGCACTTGTTTATGGCACTCGTATTGTGAATGCCACTTGTATCCCTGAATTATAATCAATACCCTGGAATATTTTCCAAACCTCAGTACATGCAATTATGTCCGGTTTTTTATTGAGACACTGCACCAATATTTGATTTTTATTTAGACATCTCACATTTACGTACATAATGCAAAGACCAGTATTTTTCTGTGTCCTTGCATTAAAAGAGGATATGTGTTTGTGTATTTTTTCGTGAGTTAATTCTATATCTTCAATATCTTGTGCGTAGATCATTTTGTGGCGTAAAAGTAAAACTCTCACGTGTGAGCGCGTCTTCGTTCGTTTACCTCGAGTTAGTTTAATGATACCAGCTGGGCCTAAGAAAGTCGGTAATATAGGCGTCCACGGATTATTAGTTGTAGATTATTAGTTGTAGTACTCTTGTAATTGTAGCTTTCAATGAAGCGCAATTTTGTAGATCATAAGGACAGTGGGAGACATCTCTGTCTAATTTATACTTATCATTATAGTATATGCAATTCGCGCAACGTGTTGTGAATGTTGTCAAACTAAAAATAAATATAATTAGAAATAACTAATAAACTCTTAACATTACTCACCATACCCATAACAACAGCGAAATACATAGGCAAACCTATACTTAAGACATAAGCAATCGAAAAAAGGTCACCATGCTCATCGTCAAGCATAACCATAGCATGGGAAGGTTATGATATATATCATAAACAAATCTAAAAACCAGAAGATGAATGTAATCAATACTTCAATGATTTCAAAACCAATACTTACCCGAACATGGGACACTGAAAACTTATGATACTTCGTATAAACATAAAATACACGATTTCACAACATCTCTCTGTCATAACTTAATCTGAAATGTCAAAACGAAACGCATGTGGAAATGTAAACAACTCACGCGATCAGTTCTAAAAAACTAGGCTGGTCGCTGAGAGATGGCGCCACGGCACACAAGGTGGCTTTCGTGAACATATGGCAACCACGACAAACGAAGCAAAGTCCAGGAAATATAATGCGAGGAAAATTTGAGGAAAGGATCAGTCGCTGAGTGGATCTCTCCTTGGAGCTAGCTTGACCGGTTGGAAAAAGTGGGCACCTAAAAGGAAACAGTAAGTTGATCCCTACCCAAGACGGTTCTAGCATCCTATCGGTTTTAAGGAAACCCAAAGGGTTGAAAGTGGTTCTTGTAACCCACCAACTCGGGCTCCGAACGCCCTACCGAACACGGTTCTAGCAACCTATCGGTTTATGGAAACCCAAAAATTTGAAAGTAGTTCTTGTAACCCACCAACTCGGGCTCCAGCCACACCACCGAACACGGTTCTCGCATCCTATCTGCATTAAAGGGGAGTTCCCAGTTGAAAGCGGTTGTCAGAGCTCTAAATAAATAAATAGAACTTAATCACAGTCAAATCCACATGTCTCATTCCCATACAACGAATCGGCACCAAAAATTCTAAATTAGCAGACACCAACTAGCAGGCAAAGAGCTTTTGGTGAGTGCATATTTTATGCGCTCTGAGGGCGAAATTTGTCTGCTAGTTGATGTCAAAATTTCGGCGATGGGACACAATTTTCATTTTCTGAAATTTTCGTTTCCCTCACACAAACAGAAATTGTTTGAGTGTGTATATTCGTGAGTACAATTTATTCACGTACACGTAAATACATTCAAAAATTTATATTTTTTGTGTTGAAAATTGAAATTTGTGTATGTATTAGTAATATTGATTAATTGTGGCAATAAAATATGCAAATTAAATTTGAAAAAATATAAAAAATCACTATTTTTCGAATATTTCCGGAAAACGGGAGATTTTTGCAATCTGTGAAATAACTTTTGATAGTTATTAATGGTATTTACTTTTCGCTTAATTATATGAATGAACTTGCATTAATAATGCTTTAATATTATTATTATTATTCATAATTTTATATTATTTTTCTGAAAATGGTTACAATGATTGGTCAATGAAATGGTCTTTTCAAAAATATTTATTCATTTATTTATAATTTTGCATATTTTGCTCGCTTTTCCGGGAATTGTCCGCTTTTCTTATACGTGAACAAATAGTATCTCGATTATTCATATTGATAATGAAAAATTCAAATAAAAACAAAGTCGAAAAATAGAAAACGGTGCATCTATTTAAACATCTATTTAATAAGCAGTTAATGAGAAAATGATAACTATTAGCTGTTATTTATATATTTTCGAAAAATATTTAGTTATTGAAGAAACTTAGGTAGGTACTGCTGGAAATAATAGATTATATATTTTCATTTATACTCATATATTATGACATTAATAGATATATTATTTTGTAATGTTATTATTGTTCATTTTTCCGTAACACTTGATTGAAAATGAAAAATTTTTTATATAAAAATTTGGGAAAATTTGTATATGCGAAACAATTCATGAATTTTAATGAAAAAAAGCTAAACTTTGAAATGACTTGATGCCTATTTCTTTAATTAACATTTGCTAATTAATAATAACTTTTTGTTATCATGGGATTTGATGTTATTTATACTATTTACAACTTTAAATTTTTATTTCTTATGATAACGAGTTTATATCTTAAAGTCATAAGAAAATTTTGAATTACTCATTCAATTAATTCATCAATAGTACGAAATTTTGTTAATTTATGAGAAAATGATCAAAAATCTGAATTTTATTATACATCCTAACTTTTGTATAAATACTTTTCACAATATGGAGAGGTGGTGTATGGAAAAAAGTTAGGAAATAACTAAATAATGGGAGTTGGTTTTCTATATGAACCCTCCAGGACGCTTAGTTTACCCGCTAATAGCAAAAAACTGCTAAAAGTTCAAAATTTTAATTTTATCATATATCCCAATTTTTGTCTGCAAACCTTCAAAAACTCAATTAAGAGAAAATTAGTTTGAGAAGAAAAGATAGAAAAAAGAAAAATAATGGGGCTCGGTCATAAATATGAGCCCTCTAGGACACTTAGCTTAGCTGCTAGGAGCAAATAGTTGTTATGAATTAAAAATCTGAAATTTGGCATATTTCCAACTTTTGTATGCACACCTTTAGAAAATCGATTTAGGGAGATGTGATTTATGGAAAAAAGTTAGAAAATGTTGAAATAATGGGGATCGGTTACATATATGATCCCCCTAGGATCGTTAGGTTAGCTGCTACGTGCAAAATCTTAATTTTATTATATTTCCCAACCTTGGTCTGCACACCTTTAAAAACTCAATTTACAGAAAAATTGTGTAGTAGGAAAACTTATCAAATCGAAAAATAAGGGGGCCTGTCATACATATGAACTCTCTAAGAAGCTTGGTTTAGACGCTACGGGCAAAAAACCACTGAAACTTCAAATTTTCTCAGAAAAGGCCCCTAAAAACCGGAAGAAAATTGATTACTTTATGGTTCCCGGAAACTATAATGTCCTGTTATCTGTAATTCATAAACAAACTTACCGTTTTTCATAACCAGCTAAAATTCACCTGCTACGGGTTGAATAAACCCTCTGCTCCTTTAACCCGAGCAGAGGGGTAGTTGTTGTTGTTGGGAAACAAAATTCCATTCGAATTTTTGAAAAATTCGCTACTGAATTTATGTACCCACACACTGCCAACAAACTCTTGGGTAGTGTGTGTAGCTACGTACATATATAACCGGTTTTGAATTTATTTCATAGAACATTGCGATCTATGAAATAAATTCAAAATCGGTTTTCACCCTAAGAAAACATGAAACTTTGAAGAGAGCAAGCTCTTCAAAGTTTCACATTCCCAACAACGATCTGGCAAAATCTCCTGAATCAGTGCCGTATGAAGCTCGTCGGGGGCCCTAGGCCATTCAAATTTAAGCCCCCCCCCCCCTTTTTTCAATAATTGTGAAGTTGATCGTTAATTACTCATTCGTATAACTCGAACATAGTATTCATATCATTTCAAGGTTGTAAGCAAAATAAAACGAACAAAATCGTTTTTCTTCTGTTAAGTTATATATATTTTGATTTCAACTAATTGACACTATGATAATTTATTAAACAATCTTTGGACATTTCTTTGGAAGATAAAAACTACGCTCGTCTCAAAAAACTTTTTTTTGGACATTACAATTCACTAAATTCATTTATGACGTCTTCAAATGACGTCACTTATTGAGAAAACATTAGTCTTTTACCTAGAAAAATCCAATAGATTTATTCTGCAAAACGACCAAGCAACAGATGGTTTTGTTTTGCTAAAAAAACTGAATCGAACGTTATTGTTTATATAAACAAGCTCTAGTTTACAAGCGGTGTTCCAATTCTTTAGCGCGCGATTTGGAATTCGAATCGAAGGACGAAACAACAATTGAAAAAATAAATCAATATAGATTCTAGAATATTTTTTGTTTAAAAATACATTTCTGAAATACGTTGTTGAACATGGCGAATAAATTGGTATCAATAAAAGTTTTTTTTTTTTTTTAAAAACATGAAAAAAAATTTATTGAAATTATAAATTACAAAAAATTATGTCAGATGTTCTTGGGGGCCCTGTCTCGTCGGGGGCCCCAGGCCATGGCCCAGTCTGGCCTAATAGGTAATCCAGCACTGAAATGAATGTGCAAAGAGGTTGAGTCTGAGCTAGCTTCGCTAGAACGCTTGTAAGGTTTGAAATGCAAATGTCTGAATTTACGAATAGCCCGGGATGAGACAAAATTTGGCAGCCTCACATAAAAAGAAATTGCCTTGGGAAATAATTGTAACATTTTGGTTTGTATAAAAAAATTACATTTGAAAATAATTGTAATCTTTTGGTTTGTATAAAGAGATTACATTGGAAAATAATTGTAACATTTTGGTGCGTATAAATAAATTACATCGGAAAATAATTGTAATACTTTGGTTTGTAAAAATAAATTAAATTGGAAAATAATTGTAACATTTTCGATTGTATTAGCTATTAGAAATTGAAATAATGGAATATTCCAGAGTAGTAAACTAAGAGGAATTGTGAACTCTGATCTTGATAATTGAATTGTAGCTAAGGAAATTGTATTAATTAAATTGTTGAGCAATAAACAGCTGATTCAATCAACCAAAGAATGTATATAAATCCTACTTTCAACATTTGGATTAAAGAAATAAGAGTAACTCACCCACAAAAATTAAATGTATAACACTAGTACGACAAATAAAAATATAACAAACGTAATATATTAATTGAATATACTGTAATATCATGCGCTTCACCACATTTAAAGCATATAGGTCTGATCCGCCCATTTTTTTTTGTGTGTTTTTATATATATAGCGGAAGGGATCAGGGAGTGCGTTCCGTTATGGAGAAGTTCACCTGTACCTCAAAAACCCAAGTTCGAGAAAGATCCCCTGTTTTATTATATATTTTTTTAAATATTAGTTTATTTCGCACAAATGACTTAAGTTCAACATCAAAATTCACATCTTAAAAACATTCTCCCTTTTTTTTTAAATACTAGTTTATTTCGAACAAATGCCTTGAGTTCAACATCAAAATTCACATCTTAAAAACTTTCTCTTTTTTTTAAATATTAGTTTATTTCGAACAAATGCCTTAACATCAAAATTAAACACATCTTAAAATTTTCCATTTTTTTCTTTTAAAATATTAGTTTATTTCGAACAAATGCCTTAAATTCAACGTCAAAATTCACTTCTTAAAGACTTCCTGTTTTTCTTAAAAAATATTAGTTAATTTCGAACAAATGCCTTAAATTCAACATCAAAATTCACATCTTAAAATTTTCCTTTTTTTTTCTTAAAAAATATTAGTTCATTTCGAACAAATGACTTAAATTGAACATCAAAATTCACACCATAAAATTTTCTCCTTTTTTTTTACTTCACGAGCCCGGGTCTGTCCGGTGACCGGTAGCTAAGAGGAAAATGACCGAACAAAAAAAAAGAGTTAAGAGACGTGGCGACCCGTCAGTCACCGGTCAAAATCGCGACTTAGACTGTGTGCTAATCGACGGCATAACCTTTCGAACGAAATTTTGAATTGTAGTTCGAACTTTTTTGACATTTGATACCTTCGCTTGTTACTAAAACTGAAAAAAAAACTATTAACTTATATAACTTCAAGAAAATATTAAAATACTTACGTTTTTTCCTGCATTCATGTGACGTTTCCGTTTTGTTTTGAAACTATCCCTGAACGGAACAATAAAGTGCCAATATAAAGTTGGCATTTTCGGAGACAAGAACCTTTCGAAAATGTGACTTTGATATAATGCCAATCAAAATGTCAGTTGTATGAAAATGCCGTCGATTGGCACACAGTCTTAAAATGCGCGTCATTTTGCGGCCCTTAAGTAGGACTTGGAATGTGTGCAATTAGGGCTTTGAGTTTGTTCTTCGAACCTACGATCTCCGACAGTTCGTCGCGATGCTACAATTTGGTTGCGATCAAATTTTATCAGAGTGATAACACTTGATCGCAACGGGAAATTTTGTCGCGCATAGGAATGGTTGATTATTTATTCTGTCGAAATCAAGTTTCATCTTGGTGATAAGGCTTGATCGCGACAGAATTATCGCGCATGGGACCCAAAATGCGGCGTCAGCCTTTTGGGCTGGGAACGGACGAGTTTTTTTACGCCAGGGGGTGGGGTAGGGGAAAGGGGGGAAAGTGAACATGTGTGACTGAGCCTAGGCTCAATCACAACATGTTTTCACTGGTACATTTCTTCCTTACATTCATTTTTACTGCGTCTCTGTCTGCCACATCATAGGCAGGGTTAGACATTAAAATGCCCGATGAAAGTTTTCCTATTATTGTTTGTAACATCAACATACATTTCTCTACTCACTTCAACTAATACATTTTCAGAAAGATCTTTATTTTGAAAAACGTATAATTTTTTGCAGTAGGCCTCTCTGCCTTGAAAATTACGTTTCTGTATATCACTTTCAAGTTTATCCATGGTCATATTATTTTATACACCCACAATTTTGAGTCTTGGATTTTTCATGATTTCTTGTTCAATGGAGTATTTATTCCCGATTTCTTGATTTAGTATTTTTTTAGTTAATTCAATATCATTTTAATTTTAACATTTGATTATAACCGTATCGTTTTTTGCAGCAGAAGTTTTTTTATAGGGGCAGAGGTTTTTCATGAATTTTATTTGTTACATTTGTGGGATACCGGGATCTGGCTTACTGTTGTTAGTTTTTATTATCAAGCTTGGTACGACTTCTAGAGGTTTATGGTCCACATTTTTATTGTCACTTTTAACCAAACTCGCGTAATTTTAAGCCTCTAATTTTTCCTCCAATACTGTCAATTGTTTTTTTTTGTACCTCCGTTTTTTCTTTCAAATTTTCCTCGTATGATCGTAAATTTTTTTTTCGCCACTTTATATTTTTCAGAAGTATTTTGAGTGTCTAATTTGTTTTTTAGATGTGCTTTAACTTTTCTAGTTCAATCACTCAAAAATTCTTCTTAACTTTCTTCTTCTTCGTCACAGGAATCTGGGTCCAGTATAGAATCCTTATGTTCAGGACAGATAACAAGAACTTTCGATAAAAATCGCGAATCTTTTAATTCAGTAAATTCCTTTGTATGATAAACATTTTCCCATAAAATGCACACAACCGATGCTACCGGCTGTTTTGCATGCACTTGTAAAATTGTATGCCTCTGTCCGGCGGTACGACATCTACAGTTGACATTTTTTGCTTCACTTGCAAATACTAGTTATTTATCAAAAATAATTACTTGTAATTGAGAATAAATAGCTTGTACAAAAAATCGGATGATATTTTCGATATAGTTTTTGTTGTTAAGTGGATGAATATAATGAAGAGATTAGTTCTAATGGATTCTGTTCCAGAAATAGCCTCTTGTTCATCTTCTGGTTCTGCTTTGAGACGGTGATTCTGTTAAACATAATTTTGTAACTAAAAGTAATTATATTAACACTTAGTTATATTTGGACATGAACGAGAATGTTGGTTACATTTTAACATTTTGAGACATATCGTCGTTTTAATAAATCTCATCCGACTCAGTTTATATTTCTTCTATTCCGAAAACGTAATCAGAATCATACGGATGGTCTCATCCCTCATCTGCATGTTAATTCAACATCTCACTCAATGACGGATAGGAGTTCATTGTTGTATGATATGGTATTCGTTTCTTTAGCGACCGATGTCTCTGTCAAACAAGCTTGAATTCTAAAAAAATTAAAGAACCCTTAGCCGTGTTTTCTTGCGACACGCTATTAAGTGGAGTGGTGCAAATTAAATCCACTTATTATCGAGTGCAAATTGAATGTATGGGATTTGTATGGGACACCACTCGATACAGCAAGAAAACACAGGTTTTGTGTTCATAAGACTTCGTCTCTTTATAGGCCGCAGCTCCCGTCTTTTCGATTGTATGAACAAGACAGTTTTCTCACGAGTTACTGCAGACTTATTCAACAGGAAAGCCATTAGAGTAAAACTACCGCAAGACATGTGGAGCAAGATAATCAACATGAAAAACAGAATCCACGGCCGGTAAAGGTTGTTCTGTTTATGGTGTATCTTTTCTTGGAGGTGTTAATGGTTAGCTATATCAAAACCCCCTGGATATAGTGGTTTGACAAGCCATGAACTGGTTTTTTACGATGTGTGAGTAAGGGCCGTAGGATTGCGCGATTTCCATCCACGCTTTGACAATCGCCAGAAGAATTATTCGCGACGCCGCGCCGGGTTAAAACAATAATTGTGAGTGCTTTTGTGTGGTTTAAAAATGTGTTTTAAAAATATTATTTAAATATTTAATTAGTAAGTGCTGGTGTCAGTTTAGGGAAACATTAAAATAGATAAATAAAGTATTAATATGAAAACGTTTTTGTTTCGTGGTGCACAATCGAACAAAAATTTAGTTAGTTTAGTTTCGTTTTGATTGTTTTAAATGTTTTGTGTTAAATTTTATTGTCTTTTTTAAATGAATAAGTGGATTTCATAATTAAAAAGGTGTATAAATTTCATTATTAGCAGAAGGCCACTTTTGAAGGAGGGAATAATCGGTGAACATCGTTAGATTTCGTACATTTTTGGTACGTGGATATTTTAATCTGAAAGAGATAAATTTTTGATATTTTAGGAGGAGACAACATCCATCCACGAGGGATTTTCTATTCTTAGATTTTTATCTATTATTTAAATCTAATTTATTTATTTTATCTGTTTTTTGATATTTCATTACAATAGAAATGCTGCATATAGATTGAGTTTTCTCTTTTTATTTGAATTTTTAAAGTATATATTGAGTTAGAGTTATTGTTATTGTGCTATTGAGTTTTCTCTCTTTATTCGAATTTTTAATATATAAAGTAATCATCAGTTTACTTCATAGTCGCGCATCGTTGTTGTGTGCCTCATTGCTCTTCGAACTATGACAGTTCTATCGCGAAAAGGGGCTTAGTTTCAGCGTTTTCATTTCCAAAAAACGAATCTTCGTTATTCAATTCGTGGGTAAACAGTATGCCCCGTGATAACTAAACATTTTCGGAAGTCTAAAATTCTGCAAGTCAATGAGATTGGTCGTTCTCTGAAACTCGTTCGTTTAACGGAAACTGCCGTCAATCACTTTTCCCAAACTGTCCGTCTTACTTTTCGAAACCAGAACCATCAAGTTCACGCAACGATCACAATATTCGCCGAGAGAAAGCTCTTGCGCATTGTGTAGAAATCGAAGAAGAGTTCTTTTGTAAAGACCGGATCACCAATTTTGAAAATTTCCGAGACAATTTGAGGTCTCAATGTCTCAATGTATTAAAATACATGCGGACAGTGTGATTTGATTTTCTTCATTGTTAAGAAAGATCCAACTGAAATTTGCGAGTTCGTTGTTAGGATATCGGTTTCAGAGGATCTATTCGTTAGGGTTAATCATTATATTTACTTGAATCGCAAATTGTGGTCGCCACTGTGCAATATTTTATCAAATAACTACACCAAAGCCACAAATAATAGTTCTTTAACATTGAACACGAGGAAACTTCAAAAATTTAATTCCTAACATGCAGCACTTTATTGACGTGAAAACGTCTTTCTTCTCGTTGAGTATGTACATTGGTAGCCAGTCTAACATTCTTGTGTTGCAGAACACCGTCATTTTTCAATCGCTAATAACTACGAGACTAATAATGCGTTAACAACGGTTGATGCCACAGTAGATGGAGAATATTTACGTGAAAACGTTTTTCTTCTTGTTGAGTATGTACATACATTGGTAGCCAGTTTAACATTCTTGGGTTACAAAATACCGTCATTTTTCAATCGCTAGTAACTACGAGGCTGATAACGTCATGACAACGGTTAAGGACAGAGTGGATAGAACATATTTGCACGTATTTATTGTGTGTCACTTGTTTTTCCCATGACGTCATCGGACTAGTGCAAGCGCCCACGCGTGATTGTTGTTTTTATAGCGTTGTGTGAGGATATTTATGAGTGTAGCGTGAGAACGCGTTAAGTCAGGACGTTGACTGGGGTATCATTGTAAGAAACATGAAAAGAGCTATCAGAACCTTAAGCGAAACAATAAAAATATTTTCCGAAGTATAAGCAAAAATCGGTATGAATTTGAAAATCGAAAAAATATGGAAGATATCGTCTCATATGAGGCGTCAATATGCACCAAACTGTAAAAAACTCAAATTGGAGAAAACCCACATCGAAACAAATATTAAAACCCAAAAACGTTCAGAGCCGAGCAAGTGTAAGAGCTACGGCGACATCGAGGAAGAAATAGGAAAACGGCGGAAAAAAATTAATTGTGATTTATATATTCTGTAACCGTACTACTCTCCATAACCATTGTAATTGATGGTGTGATAATTAAAGTACATATTAGTACAGACATTTTGTTCTAATTTATTTGGCGTTAAAAGTTCTTTTCGCTCGTTAAGTACACTGATACCCAGTCAAACTTTCTTGTGGTGCAATATACAGTCAGATTTCAATCGCCAATAGCTACATACAAGGCTAATAATGCGACAACAACTGTTGATGTCACAATGGATAGAGAATTCCTGTACGTATTTACTGTGGAGCATTAGATTGCGCGTGACGTCATCGGGTTAGTTCATACACGCATGATTGTTGTAAATAAGCGTTGCGTAACATTATAAATCAGTGTAGCGTGAGAACGCAACCATGTAAGACGTTCGTTCAGGTGTTGTTGTAAGGAGGCTGAGAAGAGCTACGAAAAAATATAAAAATATTCGCCAAAATATAAGTAAAAATCGGTTATAAATTGAAAATTGAAAAAAAAATTTATGATATCGTCTCATATGAGTTGTTAATATGGGCGGAATTGAATAAAAGGCAAATCAAATAGAGCTTGCATCAAAACGGCTTCAAAAAACTTAACGTGTCCAGTGCCGAGTAAATGTCAGAGCTACGACAGCATTAAAGAAGTATTGGAATTATGAAAAAACCAAAGTCAAACACTTTGTTATTTATATTATATTTAACACCTTTAATCAAAGCACTTATTATTCTTTTTAATAATTTATTTATAAGACTCACTTGTTATATCCTTCTAGTTGTAGACAAGACTTATAATTATTTGTTTCTACATAATAATTATAACTATTATGCTCACTGCGATTGATAATCCCCCATGGCAACCAAACAACAAGTAAATAATGTAAAGTAATCGTAAAGTTAATTTTTGTACATCTAACATGCCTTCTCAAAAATTTATTTCTTTTAAAAACAACAACAATTTACAAATCATTAAATAACTGAGTAAAGATAATTTTGGGGAATTTAAATTATCCAACATTTGTTACTAGGATTAGGAAAAACCCAGAAAAACCTGATCAGATCATAAAAAAAAATCTATTTCGAGTTCACTTTATATCTAAGTTCCAAAAATTTTGCTGCTGGTAGTCCCTACGTCAGCATGTCAGCTATTTGCTCACCTACAGAAGTACATTTTAATTGAATTAATTTATTTTTCTTCTTGCTCTCTTGAAAAATGATATTTGATATCAATATGTTTTGATTGCTTATGACATGTTGGACTATCAGCAATGCTAATACACCCATTATTATCCTCATGAATAATTATTGGTTCTTTAATATTTATATTTATACCTCTAGATAAGGATTCTAACCAAAGTGCTTTACGTACAGCTTCATATGAAGCCATATACTCAGCTTCTGTAGAAGATGCTGGTACAGAATTTTGTTTTCTAGTACACCAACTTTTTGTACATTCTTCAAATAATTTGAAAACAAATCCTGTAGTACTTTTTGACGTGAATACGTCTTTAAATTTGCTACCATACGGGGGCAATCCAAAAAAACCTTATGATAAAATCGGGGGATAGAGTTTGGCGTTGTATCTTCGAATCTATCCACTACATGCAAAATTAAATTATACCAATGGATAGCTAAAGGACCAAAAAAAGCACTAGGATAAGCGAGAACAGTGATGCATCGCGCGCGGCGGAGGGGAAAGCGCCAAATTTTGCCGATTTTGAATTTCAAAATCGAATTCAAACAACCAGTCTGGCAGCATCGGCAAAATTTGGTACAAAATAACCCCATTTTTCGATACCTGGCTTTGATCTGACTTCATATTGTAATACCGCTAATTGAAATTGCAATTGCAATTGAACAGACAAATTGCAATTACAGCATCGGTAGCGATATCATCATCATCAAGTCGCAAAGCCGGTGGAGTCGCCATATATCGCAACATCAATAGCTTCACTGATTGTAATAGAGTTGACATTGACATTTCGGAAATTTATTTGGAAATGAAAGACCCAAAAGCAGGGGATGTCCGTCTAGTAAGCGTAAAGGTCAATGGCATCTTCAAATTCGTACTCGGGTGCGTGTATATCCTCCCGGGCACAGCGTTAGCAGAAATTGAACTCTTAATGATATGATCGTTGTTAAAATATTCCAAAAACATCGCTAAAATTCTACCCGATTACGAGCCTTATCTTACTACACGAGTTATGATAGTTGGAGACTTTAATGTTGATGTCTCACAAAACCGTTCATTGCCTGACTTCATGCGCAGCGATTTTGATTTGTCTTATATTGAAACTTCTCCAACAACGTTAGGTACTACCTGTATTGATTTAACGTTAACCAGAAATCTGGATGTATCTCGTATGCCATTTGTGTCGTACCTTTCGTATCACAGACCTATAATTAACTAAGTTATATTGTCACAAAATAATTATTTGTTTCCTTGCTTTTGTCATTAATACATAAATAAAAATTTTTTATTTAGGAAATATAGCTCGTTACATAAACGTATTCACGTACAACACACGGCCGTGTCCATGACACAGCCACACCCCAGCTTTTTCTATATCCATCGCCACCCCAATCAGAGTCAACATATTATTATTTATTATAGTTATTATTTATTATTTTATAAGTTATTTATTTATTTATTTTATTTATTTGTTTATTTAACTTAACTTAGTACAAGTTAATACAACGGTAGAGAAAAAGAAAAAAAAAAGGGAAGAAAGGAATTCAAAATAACGCTGGATAAGTCGTTAGTAGCGGTGATAAATAGTAGCGGACCAATATGGCTGCCCTGGGGAACGCCGGAAGTAGCGGTAAAGCTATGGGAGAGGGAAGTACGGAAGCGAACACGGTATGTTCTATTATGCAGGTAGGAACCGATCCACCTTAGGAAGGAATCAGGGTAGCCAACCAGTTTAAGCTTTAATAATATAAGACTATGAGGAATGCTGTCGAAAGCTTTACTCATGTC